>JARUHQ010000024.1:1169806-1769806 GCA_029955515.1 Chrysomela aeneicollis
AATATATATACATATATAATGTTATCTCTGGAAAAATACAGAGGACCGGCGAAATCTGTACCAGGTATTTCGAATGTGTCAGAAATATTCAATTTATCATTAGGAACGGGTGCCATTTTTTTAGCTTTAATTATCCAGAATTTCTCTCAAAGTTTCCCCAAAATTACTTGTACTTCCCCATGGTATGAAACATAATGTTGTTTTTTTATCAACTTCCTCACAATAATGTGTTCATAGGGCGATATGATTGGATACTTGGAAGAATATGCATCATCTGCTAGAACAAGCAAGCTTAGTTCTTACCCTTATCAAATCAGTATCATTCTTGAAAAAAGTCAGATTGAATCAGTTGCTCAATTGGGTAAATCAGTCATACGATGAATCAAGGGATCTCACGTGAAGAAATTATAAGCTGAGAAACACTTTACCGTATATATCAGCTTTCAATAGTAACTGATTTCATTAATACTTGTTTCAGTATCATTCACTATCCTTATGAACACAATAAGAATACGGTTTGTGACATGAACAATAACATTTTATATTTTAATGGTATGCATTTGTCAATGTTGGTGCATATTCCTGAATTACATTTTTTCTGCTGCTTTTTTCTACGCTGTTCTCCACGTCACCTCTCCCTCTCCATAAGGTATTTGTACGATTCAAAGCCAAAGAACACCGATAAAGAAAATTCCAGGTTAAATGAATACTGAATTGGAAAAACCATGTTCAATAGGGCCGTCTTGTCCTCCGTCGAAATCTACCATTTTATGTGGATTTCTTATACTTTTATGGAGAATTGACACTTTATTATTTCTCAAGATTAATACTTCAAATGATGATCATAATCTTGTTTTTTTCTGCTTTTGAAATATCTCGTTTCTTTATTGAGATTGGATCATTTATCCCCAAAATCTAAGCTCCACAAATCAGACAATTTTATGTCGTTGAAGCAACAAAGGCTTTCAACTAATTTTTTCATTTTAAATTATCCTATAAGTGTCCACCCAACATGAGTTTCTATTGCTACTAGATCATCGATCATTTCTACTATTCCAGTCAACATCTTACCGTATATATCAGCTCCCAAGAGAGTAAACTTATTTCATTGATACTTGTTTCAGTATCATTCACTATTGATTACATAATATTGAACGCAATTTGAATATGGTTTGTAATACAAACGATAAAATTTAATGTTCTGATGGATGGCATAATATGTCAATGTTGGTGCATATGCCTGAATGAAATATGCGCTCTACTTGTTATGTCTTTTTTTGCGACTTTTGTCTACGCTTCTCTTCACGTCTTCCTCACTTTCCAAAAGGGATTTGTACAGTTTATAGCCAAAAAACACTGATAAAGGAAATTCCA
This sequence comes from Chrysomela aeneicollis, assembly GCA_029955515.1. Taxonomy (NCBI): domain Eukaryota; kingdom Metazoa; phylum Arthropoda; class Insecta; order Coleoptera; family Chrysomelidae; genus Chrysomela; species Chrysomela aeneicollis. The sequence goes on from JARUHQ010000024.1 coordinate 1,171,181, forward strand.
GGTGAAATGAATACTGAATTGGAAAGACCATGTTCAATAGGGCGTCTTGTCCTCCTCCGAAGTCTACCATTTTATGTGAATTTTTTTATGCTTTTGTGAGGAATTGATACTTTCTTATTTCTCAAGAACAATACTTCAAATTATAATCAAAATCTTATTTTTCTTTCACAAATTTTTCCCATTTTTTTCATTGAATTGAAAAAATCACAAATACACAATTCTGATTTCGATTTATGCCCATTCTCCAATTCGTTACATGACTTGGGCAACATCTACCTGAACATATCTCTTCAACAAACAGAGTCATCAAAGATCTCGTCAGAGATCAAAGAGCATTCGAGCATTGTGAGGATCAATAAGGCCCTTCCACATTGTCGTCAAACCGCGATTTCATCAAAATTCGATGAATTCATAGAAAATTACAGTGCACTGCTCAATCTGATCCTTCAAGCCAGATTTAAGGAATTTTGATGAAAATGTATTGTTTTTCGTAGTCATTAGGGTTCCTTTGAGGTTTTTGAATCTAGTGATCACTTTTTGTACAATCCTGAAATCTCTTCGATTGAATCAGTCGTTCAAATTCTGAACGGCTTGGTGAGAGATAACAAGTGGTTACTCGGGATCAAAACTTGCCTGTTATGATTGCACATCCAACAGTTTTTGTCGACTTTGTACATTTCCCCAGAAATACCACATAAATCTTCGTTCATCACACTCCTATGAGTTTAGGAAAATGTGGTACATACGTATATTCAGCTCCTATTCACGAATCTGAAGTCAAAACGTAGCGGCATATTCTGTTACAAAAATACACAATTTGACATCTCAAATTTCCGCTATTTGAAATACACAAAATTCGTCCAAACGTCCTTCTTTCATCTGAAACGCCACACATGCTCACTTAAAATTGTTTTCAATACCTTTTATAGAGTAAGAACCCAGGGCCGCAAGACATAAGTTATTTTCTGACAGACAAAATGTGGGGCCTCGAGTAGTGTTTATATGTACATTGAATTCCGGCATACCTGCTAAGTTGGGCAGAGGGCCGATGTGTAGATACTAGGTGACAAGAAATAGGATCAACCTAAGTTATTTTATGATTGCTTATTTTTATACATATGCCATAAAATATTATTACAAAATGATGATGGACACTGCCAGACACTTCACGTGGGCCAATACTTCCACCAGGCCCGGTTTCAAATCCAGCGGCGGCTATTGGAAAAATTTATTTGTTTCTATGGTATCGTTTAGCGGGAGGAGATAGGTGACCAACCGAACATTCTTGGTACCTAGATTTCAATCCCTCGGACTCTCAACGATAACCAGCCGAGTAGTGCTTCGGATGACAGTGGACAGTGGGCAACAGTTTGGTTTTCAAAGCAACAGGAGTACAAATGATGCCATTTTTGACTTCCTTACTGAAGTATATTTAGGAATCAATGAAAAAAAAATTGTTGCGGCAGTGTTCTGTGATTTGTGAAAGGCATTTGACTGTGTAAATCACAGAATACTCCTGCAAAAACTAGAGGCGTATGGATTCAGGGGCATTACGTTGAAGTGGTTCGAGTCATACCTGTCAAATCGTCATCAAATTGTCAAAACAGACCATTACTCAGAACCTCGCTCTGGTGTACCCCAAGGTTCGGTATTAGGTCCTGTGCTTTTCTTATTATATATCAATGACATGACCAAGTTGAATATATCAGGAAGTTTTACCCTATTTGCCGATGATACTACCATTCATTGGCATGATGAGAATGGGACCAACCTATTTAAAAAAATCAAGAGAGATATCGATCTCATTAAAGAATGGTTTGATTCGAATTTACTACCACTAAATGTCTCCAAAACGAACATACTATACCTCCGTTGCAATCTCCCTGAACTGTTGCTTGGTCAGCACGCGATAACAAGAAAAGAGACTACAAAATTTCTTGGACTCCAGATTGATGACTCATTGAAATTCGATACTCAAATCTCAAATCTTAACAAAAAGCTGGCTTCGGGATGCTATGCAATGCGAGTAATCTCCAACAATTTGGGAGATACTGTTACCAGGTCAGCATATTATGCTCTCATAGAATCCCACATATGTTATGGCATTGCCTTCTGGGAAGCCTGTAGCAAAACACTTTTTAAAACAATTTTCACTCTACAGAAAAGAGCCGTTAGATATCTGTGTGAGGCAAAATTTAAGGAATCTTGTCGGCCTTTGTTCATAAGTCAAGGTATTCTCACTCTCACTTCACTTTTTATTGTCGAATCAGTCAGTCTAGTTCACAAGAATAGGATTAAATACAAAAATAGTGCAGATTATGTAACTCGGCAACAAAATAATTTGAGGTTGCCTTTGCCATCAACTAACCTAATCAAAGACTCGATTATATATAATGGACTGAAGATGTATAATCATCTACCTACTTATATAAAGAAAATCACAGACCACAAAAAATTCAGAAAGAGTACCAAGCAATTACTTGCAAAAAGAGCTTACTATGAATTGGAAAAATATCTTAGTGAAGTCTTCTAGTCTTATTTCAAATGATTCATTATGTCAGTCTTTTAACATTGTTTTAAAATTAGTATAATTGTAATTTATGTATGTTCGATTTGAATTGTTTGTTATATATATTATTCCATCCCATTATTCCATATATATTCCATCCTTTTCTGTTCTAGATCATTCACTAACAATCGAGAGCTTTCTGAAATGTCCAATATAGGAGGATATTTTGATATCGGCGATACTTCTTCATGACTTCGCCGAATTCCATTAAAATACCTTGTTAAGTCTTGCTGCCCCTGATGAGGTGCTTATACCTTGACAGTAGTGTATCCAAGTCTCTCACTGTGAGTCTCGAATACTCTTTTTGTATTGTCTTTGTGCTGACTTGTAGTCTTCCCAGTGTGTGGGGTGTTCCGTCCGTTTGGCTTTATTGAGGAGTTTGCAGACATTCCTTCGGTGGAATTCCATTTGTGAGTTTCACCATGGAGTTTTGTCTGCCTTGACTACCTTCATCAAGGGACAGCTGACTTTATAGGATGAGATGATGGCATCATTGAGACGTCTCAATTTTTGCCTCCGATCCATAACGTGTGGGCATAAGCCTGAGCTTCTCCTTCTGGGATTTCTATACTCGCTGCTGTTCGTATGGCCATTGCCTGCCAAGGTGAATAGTACGTGACACCTATGGTTCGATTTAGAGATCAGAATATGAATTATGCAGTATAAACTTGATTCGAAGTATGATAGCGATCACATCAATCGAAAAGACAAGAAACTGCTTGTACAAGGTCGTCAAGTCAAAATAGGTATAAAAACGAGTAATATACAAGGTGAATCTAATGAAATGGTTATCAAGAAAAGTGAGGATTATAAATAATTAATTACAGGGAAATTTATTACATAGTGAAATTAATCAAAAGTTTATATACTAATAAAGTCAGACAAAATGGTATTGAAAACTCGACGAGACGCATCTCGAATTACTGATATCAGGTTTAGTTTTTTGATTGCGCAACTTCAATTCAATCGAATCTGTATCTCTTATCGTTTAGGAAAAATAAATAGTGGCCCTCCCTATGCTGGACACAATGTTTGGTGGAGGTTGCTTCGCACTTGAAAGAGTAATTGTCAAGTGTTGTTGACCCTTGTCAATTTTTGATGATTTACTATATTTATAGACTCGTTCTGAGGTGATTTGCACCTATCACAACTCACAACTCACCGATGGTTCCTTGAATTAGGATTGTATATGGTTAAATTGCGGATTGCTTGTTATATATCATGATCTACTACTAAATAATGGTGTACTTCTTGGCCTTATTGAAACGATTTTATTCTCGAAGTGACCAGTGAGAAACATAGTATAAGTACCTATACCTATATCATTTCATTAATTTCGAACATTGATAAATACGTATTATAATTTGACATTGATATCTTAAACATTTATCAAAATACATTTGTAAAGTGACATAATATAGACATATACATATTGTGCTCTTTCCAATGAACAGATGAACACATATATTGTTTACCCATCAGGTATTATGATATAACTATCAATTTCGAGGAAGCATTTACTTTTTGGAATTCCTCTTTATTTGAACCAATAAAACAAAACTTTTCGAAACCAATTGAACTGACAACATTTTGTTGGCATATACCAAAGCGCTTAAGAGTCATATCGATTGAAATATGTTTGTAAAGAAAAGCAGGTAGTTTTGAGTGTTCTTGTTGAGATCACTACACTTGCTCAAATATCTTCATTAAGAGGATTATTTTCGAACAATCAAGTATGTTTCAAGAACACCTAGGCAAATTATGATAACATATCAGTAAATCCAAGTGATTACAAAATCGATATGAAGCCGCTCAGATATAATTAGCTGTTGAAGTAACAAAATGAGTAGAATAGATAGATCAATTTTACAAGAGATGTATTCAAAATTTTTCAGAGAAGCTCTGTGTCTCTTTAAAATAGTCAGTATGCAACTTGTGAATCACTCATTAGGTATGTATGTATAAACCCAACTTGAAGAGCAGATTAATTGAACCAAGTTATTTCATAGAGATCAATACCTAGTGAATGCTGTGACTGAACAATCATATTCTTTATAGATCAGAGGATAACAATTGAAAAATCACGTTGAATTCAAAGTTCTGAATGATTAATCTATAAATATATCATTGACCCAGCTTGAAACTAATAATGAAGCTGATAGTAGGTATAAATCAACCCGACAGCAGTTAACAATTTATGTGTGTACATCTTTCATTGTCTTCATCTAGTCATGGAATAAACTAATTTCTATACACTATGTTTATTATGGAAACGATTCACCCTGATAATTTCATGATATGATCATAATTCAGGATATAGTTGTCAAAATACATTGCATATCAAATTTCAAGAGGAAAAAACATGTGGTATAGGTGCGGCATTCAATTTTGAAGAATTATCTGATAAAGTTTGAAGATAACAATAATAGTTTTTCCTAATACATGAGATATCTGATCGTCAGCTATTCCGTAGTGATGCTGGTTGATAATTTTTATAACCTAACCTGATCTAACCTAACCAATTGCTGACCATTAGGTATTGAATATCCATCAATTAGATACTGAAAATTGAATTTATACAATATGAAATTTCTTTCAAAGATTCTATGCTAACTATCATACTGATAGGCCATAGCCTCAAAATGTCTTCGTGTGAGATAGTTATGATAGAAGTTTCAACGTCATCAGCAATCTTGGAAAGATGTTGGTGCTATGCGGAAAATGAAAAAATGAAAACAATGTTTTCGCATATCGATGTCTTAAGTTCTTCTAAAATTATTTGGCTGATCATTCAGGTCGAATCATCGCTTAAAGAACACAGTGTATAAAATACCTACAATTTATCCAATCACATCGAATGTTTATGAATCCTACATAGACCAGTGCTGAAGCCTTTGAAAATGATGAAAAGTGAAAAACAATTATAGTAGGATGAAAGAGAATATAACAAAAATCAAAGGAAAAATAATTTACGGGCGATCTGAGGTCGGGAAGTGGGTGGAGGGGAGGATTTAAGGGTGAAAAAACGGTTTATCTCGATTTCCAGCAAAACTACAAGTCCTATGGGCAAAAGTTGAATTACAAAGTTGTAGTTAATAAAAAGATCTACAACTCTTGTTCTCACACTTTTTTCACATAGCCTCAGAGTTAATGTTAGAAATTCAAATAACCAAGTTTTCCTTTATTTGTTTTTATCTTTTACAAAAAATTTTTTTTTCACGAAACTTGGTGAAAACTTACCATTTCTTGTTCCAACACACTGTAATTTTTTTGTTTTAAAATATTTATTTTTCCACCACATTTTGAGTTAATATTTCGAAAAACCACCCTAATTTTCAATCGAAAATTCTCACGTCAAAATATCTGCTTTTTTGATAAAGTCGGTGGTATTTTTGATCGTTGAAATCTCTACTTTCTGATGGTGTAAGAAAAAAAAGCATGAATATGGAAAATTTTCTCAGAAAATGCAAAAAACCAAAAAAACTCGAATCCAATTTTGTACAATTTTGAGCTTTTCATTGATTTTCACACTGAATAGTAGGGAAGGGGTCATTTTAGAATACCCTCCACTTTTCCGTTTCAAGTGCCTCGGTATGGAATATCCCCACTCCTCAGACCGTCAACCAATCAGAAGCCTGCTAAGCCTCGCCCCCTTTCGCGGAAACTAGGTGTCATCACTTTAGCGGGAAATTCAAATTATGCGTCATCGACCCCAGGGGTGGAGTTCGTCTCACGGGGGAATACTACGCTATTGTTATGAAAGGATAAGCACTACAACACACAGGAAGTATTGATCTGCTAATTGAGTGTATTAAATGCACCAATGAGGTTATGTTCTATTTATATCAGCCGGCGATAAGTATTGGTTACCATGGTAGTAGAAAATTCGCATCAGTTAAATTGAAAAACAATTTGCTATACCAGAACTATACAGAGTGATGGAAAAAAATAATACATATTTGTATACTCGACAGTACATCGTGAAACGAGAGTAAAACGGAGGTTCAACGAGGGTGGAACGTGCGAGAAAAAACGCGAGAAAAACGTGAGAGAAGCGTGAAAAACGTTAAACTTGCGTGAAAAACGTGAAAAAACGTGAAAAAAAAACGTGAAAAAACGTGAAAAAACTTGAAAAAACGTGAAAAAACGTGAAAAAATGTGAAAAAACGTGGAAAAAAACGTGAAAAAACGTGAAAAAACGTGAAAAAACGTGAAAAAACGTGCTTATTCCACGCATCGACTTACGAATGTATACCCTAGGTCGCACTCACACACCATCAGCGAATTTGAGGTTATATTTCAGCGTTTCAAACCAAAAAAAAAAAAAAAAATGAGCACAAAAAATCAGTCGTTTTTTACGACTAAATACCATAAAATCCAGTTTCGAACAAAACAACAATCAGCTGTTATGATGAAAAAGTAGACCTCATTCGACAAATTAATGAAGTGTTTCCATTAGATTGGAATTTGATCTTCGTGCTGTCGAAAAAAAATACGAGGTTTCATCTGACGAATTAATGGGGTGTTTCTATTTACTTGGAAATTGTAATCTTCGTGCCGTCAGAATAAGAACAAACAAAAATTGCTCTGTTTTAGAAAAAATATGTCGCAGAATTTACCCCGTTCTCCCCTCCTATACCTCAATAATTGACATTTATTTTATAGATGTTGATTTTCCCTTGTGACATATCAAGTGTTTACCTCCAAGTTTGGTATATGCTGGACAATAATTTCAAATTATTGGCAAAAAAACACTTTCCCCCTCTCCTCGCACTTTCAGAAGAAAGTTTTCCAAAATATCAATTGTCGGACTTTATATTTTTCTATTTTCAGGTGAAAGTTTTCCAATCCATATCTCAAGTCTTTGTCAGATTCGCTTTGCTTTAGTCAAATGTGTTTTCTATCTAATTTTTTGACATATCCCCGTTTTATGTTTTCCAGTATTTCGTCTCTTGTGTTTTCCGACTGAAAATTCTATTGAATTGAATGTTCATCCTATAAATGTTTGTTCGCTATGATCATGTTTGTTTCGTTCATCATTGTACTGAATTGCATTTTATTTATTCTTTTACTACCTATTCATTTTTGTCATAAAATACTGCCTGTCTCAATCTGTAGTTTTCTAAATCACGCTGTATATTTTGAAACATTCTGTATCGTAAACCTGTATGTTTCCCCTGTATATTTTTTTAAAGATACTTTATCGCATTGAAATAAATTTTATAAAATGCTATTTGAACCCCCTCGTATGTTTTTCATGTAAACTCTGTTTATTTTTGTTAAAAATGCATCGAATAAGTATTTCTAAAGACACATGATTGTTCATCACCTGAGACATTTTTCATAAAATTTTCCATCTTTTATGATTCCGGGCTGTGTTTGCCTTGTTCCAACCTGTATCGCCTATCGAGTTTCAATTTTTTGTTCAGTTCAGATATTGAAAAATGTATCTTGAAAGGCATGATATTAAATTATTTCCCTTGTATATTTTTGAAAGTAAATACAAGTTTGAACTCTGATTTTTTGTTCATCACTCTTCCGTTTCTGTATATCGTATTGTATGTTTTCAGCATGAGGTATTATTCCTGTTATGTATGTTTGCCCCTGAAAAACCTGAAAATTTTAGAAAGATACTGTATTGATGCGCAAAAATGTATGTTCCGTCTACTATGAAAACCCTGTATATTTTTGAAAGCCTTCCTTTTGCCTTAAAATTCTCATTTTGATGAGTTAATTTTTGTTCATCATTGCATTGAATTACATTTTGAAAGACCATAATATCAAATTGAAATATGTAAAATACTGTGTGTTTTTCATAAAAACTCAAAATGTTTTGGGAAATTCTATATACCTACTGAAATAGTATTACACTGAATCAAAATGTTCATTATTTCTACTGTTCCAATCTATTAAAACTGCCATTTCTTCGAATTCGATAGCCCGAAGGCCTTTCGCGACTCGCGAGAGAAGTTCACAGTTTGTGAGAGGGCTGAGCAGAAAACCTTTAAATACAAAAAAAAACGAACCCGGTAGATAAAACGAGCCAGCAAATTCCACTGTGTATCGTAATATCTTTTTTCGGCAACCGTCTGGAAAGTACGTACTTTCCAGACGATTTTTTTTTGAGAAAGTGGCATTTTTCCGGCCTAGTCCGGGAAGTACGTACTTCCCGGACTAGGCCAGGAAGAATCACATCGTTGTTGTCATTGTAAATATGAAAATCTTGGTAGTATGGTTTTGATAAATGCAGTTGATCATTACCATAGCAGCAAAATAACGACTGACAGCTATCTGACATAAAATTAGCTAACATTTCAATTTTTGAAAGAAATGTGTTTCTTTGATTTGTTATTCTACACGGTTGCCGAAAAAATTGTGTACGCAACACGCCCGAAAACAGTTTTTTTGGACTCGCAGACTTCCAGGACTCGCTACGCTCGTCCTAGAATTTTGTCCACTCATCCAAAAAAACAGTATTTTCCGGACTTGTTACGTAAATTACTATTAAACGTACTGATCTGAAATGCAGAAAAATAAAAGCTACTCACATGGAAAGTCCAAACGTCTGTGTCAGGAGGGTTGCGGCCAAACAACTCTGCTTGAAACACTGAGGGCATCTTTTAGGGCCGGGCATTGAATGGCTTTTTTGTACACCATCACATCACCAAAGAAACAAATTGAATAAGTGTTGAATGTTGAACGATTCAAAACGCGCTCTCGACGCGATATCTTATCGCGTAGGTATATTTTTCCATAGACGGAGAATTTGTCGAAAAATGATTCGTATTTGGTACCATTCGGGGCCCCGCTGTCTTTTCTCTGTCTAAGTTATAGCGCACATACTTCACTAGTTGTAAAGGGCAAATCTTGCGCGCTAAAGTCTCAAATCCTATGCCGCTTTTTCGCTGAGTTCTGGTTTTTTGATGAATGGAAAATCTCTGACCCGAAATCTTGTTTTTTATTACGATTATAACCTTTATGTCGTTAGGTGATTCGGAGCGCTGAAACCTAAAAATCAATGCCTCTTTTTCGTTGAGTTTTTGATGTTCCGAATGAAAATTCTATCACCCGAAATCTTGTTTTTTATTACGATTGTAGCCTGTATGTCGTTAGGTGATTTGGAGCGCTGAAAACTAAAAATCAATGCCACTTTTTCGTTGAGTTTTTGATTTTTGATGTTCCGAAAGAAAATTCTATTACCCGAAATCATGTTTTTTATTACGATTATAGCTTATATGTCGTTAGGTGGTTTGGAACGCTGAAACCTAACCTCAAATTCGCTGATGATGTGTGAGTACGAGCTAGAGTATAGAGTATAGAGTAAGTCGAATTGTGTCTTTTTCACGCTTTTTCACGTTTCTTCACGTTTTTCAAGTACGTTTCACGTTTTTTCACGCACGTTTCACGTTTTTTCAAGCTCTTTTCACGTTTTTTCAAGCTAGTTTCACGCACGTTTCACGTTTTTCACGCTTCTCTCACGTTTTTCTAGCGTTTTTTCTCGCACGTTTCACCCTCGTTTAAACCCCGTTTTACTCTCGTTTCACGATGTATTGTCGAGTATACAAATATGCATTATTTTATTTTGGATCACTCTGTATAGTTCTGGTATAGCAAATTGTTTTTCATTGTAACTGATGCGAATTTTCTACCACCAATACTTACCGCCGGCTGATATAAATAGGCTTATGAAGGCTTCTGATTGGTCGACGATCGGAGGAGTGGGGATTTTCTATACCTAGGCACTTGAAACGGCAAAATGGAGGGGTGGGGGTATTCTGATATGACCCCTTCCCTACTCTGAATCATTTAGGATTTCGAAAATATCGATTGGCAAAAATCAAATCATCTTTCATATTGGCAAATCTCTCACCCACAGATGATGCAGCAGTACAACATTGTTACAGAGCTACGTTACGTGGCTGGGTAACTAACTGAGAACAAAAGATTGGGGCTGGAAGCATCAACAACGTGGCATTTTATGCCCAAATTTACAGAAAAGGAATTAATTCCGGAAATATTGCTCAAAACTATTTACTGCAGCTGTGAAAGTGGATTTCACAGTTTGAAATATGGCTGCCAAAAACATGGTTTAAAATGCAAAAATTTATGCTCAAATTTTCATGGTTCTGAAAATTGCTCCAATGTGGAAGAAGAAACCTACGAGGAACATAATGATTCATATGAAATTGTGGATGAAGAACTAATGCAGAATGGAAATAATATTAGAGAAGACGGTGATGGTCTTGAAGATTTTGAAGATTTACTAGAATCGGAAAAGTTTGTCGAATCAAACGATTTAAAAATGCCATCAAAGAGACAAAAACTAATGGATAACTGATGTTTTATGGATTCGCATTATTTTTGTTTATCAATGTAACATGGAATCTTACGTATTTTGAATAATTGAAGTGTAAAAATCAATGAAAAGCTCAAAGTTTTACAAAATGATTGAAAAAAATTCGGATTCGAGTTTTTTCGTTTTTTGATTTTCCATAGTCATGTATATTTTTTCTTACACAATCAGAAAGTAAAGATTTCAACGAACAAAAAGTCCACCGACTTTTTCAAAAAAGCTTATATTTTGACGTGAGACTTTTCGATTGAAAATTAGAGTGGTTTTTCGATATTAAGTCAAAATATAGTGAAAAAATACATATTTCAAACCAAAACAATTACAGTTTGTTTGGTACATGAAAAGGTAAGTTTTCACCGAACTTCGTAAAAGAATTTTTTTTTGTAGAAGATAAAAATAAAAAAAGAAAAACTTGGTTATTTGAATTCTCAACAGAAATTTTGGAGTTATGTGGAAAACGTGTGGCAACAAGAGTTGTAGATCTTTTTATAACCTACAACTTTGCAATAATTTAACTCCTCTCCATAGGACTTGTAGTTTTGCCGGAAATCGAGATAAACCGTTTTTTACCCTTAAAACCCCCCTCTCCTCCCACTTCCCGAACTCAGATCGCCCGTAAATTATTTTCCTTTGATTTTTATTATATTCTCTTCCTCTTTCTATGGGTTTCATCCTACTATAATTTTTTTTTCGTTTGAATAATTGTCGACCCTGGTCTAACAGTAAACATCATCAAAGGGACACTGAACACCTACCTGGTGAAACAGAATCATTCAACACGTAAAATAGTGAAATTCACTTGTATCTTATAGAATCTAATAGTCTTATGAAAATGAATACATCCGATTTTAATGGTATTTGAGTAGGTCTAGAGAATTGGGAAATGGAGAAAAATGAAATTTCGGTGACAATGGCAAAATTTACAGTTTCTTTGCAAACATTTTCAGTTATTTCATTTATCAGTTTTTTATTCTGAATTTGAACATTTGGTCAACTACCAGCAGATGTTCTCCGATTATCAATCTCCGGATATCTTCCTTTATTCTTTTATATCTACAGGGTCCTGCATTTCGGCTGCATGCCCTGGCATGAAGATTTGTTTTCATTGCTTTAAGTACATGCTATACATTTCATTTTACTCATTTGGATGCCTTTTCTAGTTAACTAAATACCTCTGGAGTTCCATCGAAATCAGTTCAGTGATATCGATGGAAAAATATTGCTAGAAAAATCAGTTTCCTACAAGTTCTCATTCCAAAATATATAAAAAAAATAAAAATAGTGTTTCTGTGAAAAAATGCGGTAGGGTTGAAATAAAAATAATGTTGGTCTTAGAATTTTTCATGATTGATGGCATGGAAATCTACAGAAGCTTCAATTATGAATAAAACAAATTTAGTTCAAGAGAGTTCGAAAAAAAAATTCTACACTCTCTAATAATTCGTGTCATCGTGTCAAACTCAGTTGACGACTATTTTCATAATATTTTCAGGCCTGTGGTGCGAAACTAAATGTGTCTATTTTTTATTGTTTCTCATAAATATCACTACCGATTTCGAAAATGAACTGGAAAATATACTATTCCAAACTAGAAAGTTATTAACAATATGTCACAGTTTCTTGTACCCTTCCGTCGAACCGGAAATAATGTCCTGAAATACTTTTCAGGATTCAGAACAGATGAAATCTTCGAGATATCAAATTCCAAACTCAACTGACAACCTTCCATCGAAATGTTTTGGTCTCAAGTTACGGTACTGGGTCAGTGTATAATATATATATGTATAGCTTCAAAAATTATACTGAGTAAGTTTCATGTGATTGAAATTTCATTCAAATTGCAGCGAGCAAAGGAAATATTCAATCTGAACCTGAAATGTTGTGTAATATTTAAACCCATATACTTTCTCAATTTCAAATTCGACTGTTCACCCTGTATAGTTTCTGATATTGTATATTTTGAGGTATATCACTTTGAATTGACTATGACCACTATAATTCTAAATTCGGAATATAGCACATTAATATCGAGGTACAGTTAATTACTATAAGTTTACTTCAGTGAAATATTTGGCATTCATCGAATTATTACTATCACATGCAGACGAAGGGTACCAAAATATAGAAAAATTTTGGAGACCCAATTGAATGAACTTAAAGTTAGTGAAATACATATATTCAAGAATCTATTTGGAATGTGATAATGAATACATCGATATACATTAGTGATACAAAACTAAATTTTCTGGAATTGAGGAATAAAGGTCTTCAAAATCATTCAGTTTATTATCCACATACTTTTTCAGTTTATTATATAGAAAATGGAACAATTGGACTATTGACAAGGTAAAAAAGTTGTGCAAATATTGTTTCAAGGTTTTTGTCATTCCGCTGCAGGCACAACTAAAGCCGAAAACACATTGTTCTGACACACCACGCCACGCCAAGCCACGCCATCCGACGCAACGTCAGAAGGAACTTACACCGTGGATTTTATGCATATTAATATATTGTGTGTACACTGTTCTGATGCAATCCCATCCCACGTGACTCGACGCCATCCGACATTGTACGAATCCCCTCTTGCCTGATTTTCATCATATGATATCACGTCGCGTGGCACCGCGTTGTATGGTGTAATAACAGTGTGCACGCCAAGAGGTGGCATCATATGTATATCATAATGTCGGCAAAAATCGATGAAGTTTTATTAATTGAGTTGGTTCGGAAGCACGAGTGTTTTTATAATATAAAAAGATAAAAAGCAAGCACTATAATGACAGGAATATGAGAGGAGAAGCTTGGGAGGAAATTTATTGGATGTACCCAACATTTTCTTCTTTGTTTCCATTCTAATAACAGTAAAGCTGATGCTGCACATTCTAGTTCTTCTTTCCACTCATCTGAGAAACGACTACTCGCCATACCATCGTCCATAGATCCGAATGTCTGAACTCAAACTGGTCTCATTTTCTGTCATTATGTAACGTAGCGTCGCGTCGTATCATATGACGTGGGAATAGTGTGCACAAAGTACATCTCTGACGCATTATGTCGGATGGCGTAGCGTGGTGTAGCATCAGAACAATGTGTTCCCGGCTTAAATGATCTTCAATCCCAAATTCAATGTTTATAATGGATTCAAATTAGGTAACTACATCAGGAAATCAGGTCTGGCTAAAAGGGTACGACAACGATGACATTCAACATACAGTTAGGATCGGTATCAACATGAATAATTCATGATTCAGTCCCATTCTATTATATCAGAGGTGAAACTTTTTGCCAGCAACGATCGACTATGGATTAAATGAACTGTTCGTGAATGTTTCCGCTGATACTACTTTATTAATGGAGATAATTGCATCTTCATTTCAGACACTATTGAGCTGTGATACTTTATACCTCCTGGATTCAATAATTTTGATGATACAATATAATCAAGCCTAAATTTTTTCTTGCAAAACTTGGTACATTATTTATTTTTCCTACGACCACGTATGAAAAAGTCAATAATCACACTGTTTTGTTATTCAGAAAGTAGCTCATATCACTATGGTATTGTTTATTTGAAAGAAAAAAAGCACTAGTGTTGATATAAAAAATATCACAACGGTCGCCTGAATTGATAGAAATTATTAGGTTTATTGTGAAGGTACTCACTGTCAATATAAGCGTTCTCAAATCGAATTAATATTATTTATTAAAATTTCTGTCTCGTTTTGAATTATACCGAGAATTCTTTATCAATTGATTTCAATGTGTATGATACATAACCTCTGAATTCACTTCAAAGCTAGAACCTATTATACTATTTGCTGGAACTATTTCGATGTTTTGACAGCGGGTGAGATCATTCAAAAGAGTACGGCTACAGTTTTATGCGCGGCATGCTGCTTGCATCAGTTTGATATCACAGTATCACCAAAGAGAAGATTCTTTGGTATCACAGATGTTTGCAAGAAGTCAAGGACGCACTAACTCGAGTAACTCGTACGCGCTCGCGCACTACGTACTTCTATGGTTCTGTATTCCTGGTTGCGTGATTATTGGCGCTAGCAGGCGTATGGTGTCAAGGTTGTTTATGTACGCTGGTGTCAATATTAATAAAATTTGTTCAAACTAAACTAACTCAATCAATCAGTAATTCACATAATGAGGGATTTTCGGAGAAGTATTCAAATATCATCTCGAATATGGAAATAAACAGTACTTGATATCGAATCAAAACCACCTGAAATTATAGAAACCGCTCAAGTTACATTTCTGACAAGACTTCCCGCGAAATGAAAGTATTCGTAGTCGTAGGAAAAATAGTGTACAAAACCCGTTGGAAAGTGCATTTCCTTCACTCGTTACGTTTCCGCTCTCACCGCTACGCGACTCGTGCTAAACGACTACTCGTGTGAAATATGTCACTTTCCACACTTGTTGTGTAATATACTATTATGAATAGAAAACTATATTAATTAGACACAAGAACTTTCGAATTCATTCAAATTTCAACATCCTGTGTGTTTTTATATTTTCGGAATCGAGAGATATTTCCATCATTAGTTTAGTTTAATTCCAAGGTGAAAATTTCACTCCGGGCCATTCCGACTTTCCCTGGACATTTTCAAAACGATTCGCGATATTTCCGATTTGAAAACATCGTGTTATTCCACTAATATAGATGAATGTTGTCTGATCAAAACAACTTTTTATCATATATCGTTTTCAAGATGCCAATAATAGTGGTACGACATAAAAAACACGTATAGGTACTGCATATTCAATCGAAAATGGAGAGGAAAAGTTAAACTGCATTGATAATGAACAGTTGGCTTTGGATTTAGGTTATTCACGAGAAATTATATTCGCCCCCTGAAAAATAAAATGTTATACACCTAGGGTGAGAACTGAGCTCTTGACATGCACTTTCATGTCCGGAAGAGCAATGTGAATAGTACCGAAGGATTATGTATACAAGGTATATGATAAATTTCTCACCCAGTGTGTCTGAAAACTATGGTGCCTAATCAAAATAAGATTTTTCCCGAAAAAATAATGGGACATCCCTAATATAAGTGTAATTTGTTGCTAATATTGAAAAATTCATTCAGGAATTTTTTTCAATTATTTGTATGATTTATAGACGTACACTTTTTTTCCTCATTATTGTGATATAGGAGACCTTCCTTCCCTTTATATTCAATTGAAGAATGATATAAACCAAAAATTTTTAATAAAAAGCACTTATTCGGTTTATCATTTTCAACACCCTACATTTTTGATTAGTGATGAGAAACAGAAATCTTCTTCGATAATCGATCTCACCGCCATCTTCTTTCAAGTCGTGGAAATATTACTACCTTCTCAAACGGTCTACAAGTTTTTCGCAGAAACAATTGAAGAGCTGTGCTGTTTCACGATCCTATATCCACCTTGCTCCTACCCAAGGTGGATATAGGATGGTGAAACAGCTTCCTATTACCAAGCACTAGAATAAACTGTAGACCTTTGCCTACTTGATTTCATACCGTAGTAATATTTCCTAAAATTACCAGAGATGACGCCATACCTTGTGTCGGTAAAACAGAAAATGTGCTTCTGTCATCTTTTTATCAGTTTCATCTGTTCTAGATGAAAAATGACTGAGAAGAGTCAAAATATCAATATTTATTCCAGATTTATAGAAAATATATTGTTTTAATGTCGTTTCAAGTCACGTCTGTCAGATGCGAACCACAGAAATACGTAATCAACAGAAATCTTCTTCGATAATCGATCTCACCGCCATCTTAATTCAAGTCGTGGAAATATTAGTACCTTTTCAAACGGTCTACAAGTTTTTCGCAGAAACAATTGAAGAGCTGTTTCACCATCCTATATCCACCTTGGTTACAGTTAAACGTCAATTATTAATCATAACGCTGATTCTACCAAATTTCAGATTGTTTGTGAAATAGTCCAATAAAATTTCACTCGTGATTGGATTTATCTCATGAGCCTGTTTTATCGTCTGTTTTTCATTTCATAACTCAACTGAGTTGCTTGAAAAAAATACCACTCGTCCTGCGGACCTGTGATGATGTTTCCAAGCAAAGGTGTTTCGTATGGAATAAATCAACAGACTTATCGCGAAAATACAATCACATCTAACATTTTCGAACAATCAAAAGCCTATATTTGAAATCATTACTATAGCACTATAAGAATTCCCAGAACATTCTGATGTTTTGATAGAAAGGGCTCCTCTCTGTAACAGTTAGTCTGTGTTTTGGGTACACATAATCGAAGTTTCTAGTGTTATATACATTTTGTGGTAGACTATTTTCGAAAATATGTTTTTTTCTGAAAAGGAATAATGAGAGTTCTTGTATATAGACTCCTATAAGTGTAAGTATTTTTAGACTACTGAATTTGCCCCTACATGATTCTGTTGAATTTAGTTTCAGCAGTTTAAGGCTCTCTTTTGTACAATACGAATTTGATTTGAATTTCTACTAAGTACCCCTATAAAAGATAATTCCATACCTACGAACTGATTCAAAATTTGAATGATAGACCATTCAGATCACATCTGTGTCAACATACTGACCAATAACTCTCATTGAATACAACACTGAGTTTAACTTTTGACAAACAATTTGAATATGACTGTTGAAATTTAGTGTGCTGTCTATATGTACATGGTTTTCACGTATATTTTGAAACCCCTCTCAATTTTTTTATTTATTGTTCCATTTTTATCTTCAAAAACTGATTCAATGTAATTTTTCCAGCAGATTCCATATATGAGAACAGAAAAACAGTTGAAGATTTGGAAAAAGTTATGGGCACTAAATATATTTTTGTATGTATCTCTAATACATTTCGAGATATTTGACGTTGAGATTCAGATTTATAACGCATTATTTCAGATAATTAGATAATTAGGACAAAGATGGTCAGGTTAGCTATGGAAATAGTTGAGATATCTTTTGTTTATCTGCATTTTTTCTCGGATTAGAAATAATAAAAAAAATTTTATTTCCAAATATTGTGCTTAATCATGATTCTCCATATTTCTCCATCTAAAAACCCAACTCTCTTGAGGCATGCGCTGTAGACCGTATATCACACTACATTTCCGTAGTGCGGCTTTGGCTTTTTTTATTATTTTCCAAATATACTGATGGTATATCACATTTTTCCCTGTCAATAAATCCCATTATAACAAATACTCACAAATAACTGACATATAGCATTCATCAATTTGGCAACATATATTTCAATTATTATTTCCATAACTACCCTGACCTTCTATGCTCTAATTAGCTGAAAGAATCCGGACAAAATCTAAATTTCAACGTCAAATATCTCGAAATCTACTCGAGATAACATGATATGTATATATATTTGAAATCGGAAAAATATACTGCATCCGAAAGTGACCAAATAAATGGGGTATTCCATTTAAAAAAATATATTTGGTGCCCATATTTTTTTTTCAGATCTTCAACTGTTTTTCTGTTTGTATCTATGAAATCTACAAAAAAAATCACAAAAAATCATATTTTGGAAAAAGCAATTGAACAACAGATAAAAAAGTTACGGGGGGGTTCAAAATATACGTGAAGACCCTGTACATACCTATACGTTGAATGAAATTCACAGTTAACTTCAAATATTAAGTAGTACCACTTCGAGTTTCTTGTGAGAAAGTATATTTCTACAATTTTTAGTGGAAGAAAGTCAGGTTTGAAATACCAGCAGCTACCTTATTATTGTTTTGCGTAACTACTTTACTTTGTATTTAATCAAGCGTTAGCTTTACTGGAGTCTTCGTGTGAAATTTTCTTACTTAGCTCCAATGAAAAACAGAATACGACTACTTTTTGGAAAAATTTTAAAATATTCGTGTTTCCGAAGACATCCACAGTAATAATCGAAGCTCTAGTGGTATTATAAGTAAATAAATGTCCATGATACAAAACCATAAAATAAAATGTCGATATCATTCACATCAGACCGAGTAAAAAAAACTGGCAAAAAGTTCCCGTTCCCAGATCAATAGTTCTGCCTCTGATTCTCACTCGACTGAGAAATAAATCAATACACCGAATCAATTCTCCATCAAGATTCATGATTCATCCATATCGAAATCCACGTGGGGATGATGCCAGGGGGGGTCAAATCGAAGAGCCTTAGATCTCGTAATTTCTGAATTTACTGACAACCTCGCTGGGCGCCTCTGATCCCCAAGGGGATCCCTTGCCGCGGCCGCCCCAGTGCAGATTGGCCCCCCCCTCGGACGCCCTGCGATGAGCGGCGGAGACTCCTCCGGTGCCCAGACTGGAGGGGCCTGAAGATCCCCCAGACTCCAGCATGCGGTCTTTGGTTTTCGGGGTGCTCCAATGCATCGACTGAAAAAAGTGATCGATGTCAACCAAGTATAAATCAAATCAAATCAAAATTGCTTCATTGTCGAGAAGAAAATAAATCTTATTGACAGAGCAGAGTCACGAAAAAATAAACACATATGTATAAATAAAATGGGTTACAATACGGTAAAAGTACCCAAGGATGGTAAACTAGAGAAGGATGGTTCATTCAAGCGATTTTTTCGGCTAAAAGGCGTGGCTTCCAAAGGCGCGCGATGACGTAGTCAACGGCCCTGAATTAATGCAGAATATCACTAAATGGGCATTAAAAGTAATTTTACTGTGATGTACCTTTTTATAATCGATACATATTGATTATTGATGGTTATTGGTATCATATGGCTTCAAATATTAATAATTTTTGTGAACAAAAACTCCTTGATTCACAAAAATTCCTGAATGACCACCAAGAAAATAATACATGAGATGATTTAACGTTTACAAAACAGGGAATATACCTATTCCATAAATAGGTAAGTACTTAATACCTACCTTGAAAACAATTTCATATTAAAAATAGGAAAATTTCAATGAATAATTCATAGGTACTGATGAATGATGCATGTAATGCATGTGTGCATATATATTATTCCTATATATTATATTATATTATAGAAATCCTCTGGAATTGACGAGATACCTGCTTTTATAGTAAAAAGAGTTTTACACATAATTATAGAACCAATTACTTTTCTAGTGAATCTCTCATTTTTAACTGGTACTTTCCCAGAATCTTTGAAGGTGGGAAAGGTTACACCTATTCAAAAAAAGTCAAAAATATTCACAATCGAGAATTACAGACCAGTGACCGTACCCCCAAGTTTCTCAAAAATCTTCGAATACGCATTTTTAGAACGTCTAATTAATTTTATTGATATGCACAATATTCTGATAACTAATCAGCACGGTTTTCGTTTTGGAAAATCGACACAAACTGCCATACTCGAGTTTTTCAATAATCTGATGGATTTCATTGACATAGGCGAATGCCCTGCTGCAATTTTGTGTGACTTGAGCAGAGCATTCGACTGTGTGAATCATTCCAAACTTTTAAATTATTTGGAGAGATATGGTCTTAGAGGAAAGTCACTGACCTGGGTTTCTTCGTTTCTTACTGATCGATATCAATGTGTGTCTCTTAAATTCGATAAAGGTAATGCACTATCTCCCTGTACATCTGAGATGAAGCTGGTTCAGATGGGAGTACCACAGGGATCCATTTTGGGACCAGTTTTGTTTCTCTTGTATATCAATAATATTGATAAAGAAATATCATATCCTTTATTCACCGCCTATGCAGATGATATTAGCTTTCTGGTATCATCGAAAGAAACACATTCATTATCTCGTAAATGTGAAGAAATCTTGTCTTCAGCCACCAGATATTTCAATACACAGGATCTATTTTTCAATGCCGGGAAAACACAGGTAATTCGTTTTCACAATTATCAAAATAAAATTGATGCACTCCAATTAAGTGTTAATGATAGTAGCATTGTAAGCACCTGCTGCAATGTGAAATTTCTCGGAATCTATATGGACGAGTATTTGAATTGGAACACACATTGCGAACAGTTAGTATCTAAGCTGAGCTCAATAACTTATATGTTCAAAAACCTAAACACTGTTTTAGATTCAAATCAACTGATACGCATATATTATGCCCAAGTTGAGGCTAGATTACGTTACGGTGTTTGTTTGTGGGGCAACTCATCAATGAGCAACAATGTTTTTATAAAACAGAAAGCCATTTTGAGGTGCATATTCAAAATTTCAAAACGCCGCTCATGCAGAGCACTTTTTCACAATCATAAAATTTTAACTCTTACCAGCTTATTCATCTATGAATTGTCAATATACATTTTTATCAACAGAAACGACTTCACACTCAACAGTGATATCCATAAAATTAATACACGTCAAAAAAAATTTATTCGCACAAAAATGGCTAAATACAAAATCAGTCAAAATTCTCCAAATTTCATTGGGCCAAAAATCTTCAATCGTCTACCGGAAGGAATAAAATCCAAAAATGACCTTATAACATTCAAGAGAAGTCTGAAGTCTTTTCTGCTTGATAAATGTTTTTATACACTTGACGAGTTTTTATATGATCAAGTGTAAATTCAAAAAACCAACCGTATTTCATTCATTGTATTTCTTTGTTATATTTTTATTTGTCATTGTGTCTCATATGTTTTGTTATCGTTCCTTAGTATTAAGTATTTCTTGACAATTCCTATACAAATTTGTCATTTGTCATTTGAAGGAAATAAAAACGAATTGAATTATTCAATGCACAGGTTATTGAAAGTTCATATTTTGAATTGAAATTGATATACCTACCTATTTTATCAAGTTTAACAATTATCAGTGAATGGTGAAAATAAAATACATTCTTTTATTTAATTTATAGGTACCTACATTATACATAATAGGTATATAAATATATTGACATCAATTTCGATTTTCTCATTAGCTGACTATTTTCTTCATTTATACATTGGACTCTACTATAGATGCAATCCTGGTTGTTTCTTTCATTTGCAGGTTTTTATATCCTCATTATAGCTCGAAGTATACAAAATTCCTGAATCTGCAGATTACATGGATCATCATAAAATAATGAGAATATAGGTACTTCTTTTTCATAATACATTTTCATCTACCCATTTCGTAGATCTCTTTCTTAAATTTGGTTGGACAAATTACAGCTCTGATGTATGACTTGTATCAGGATTCACAACATCTGCATGTTAACAACTTATCCACCTTTTCCAAAAAGTATCCCAAACAATTAAATCAGTGCCTTTTGGAAATGTGTGGTAAATAATACTGGAATCCTCTTGGTTTTTGTCCAAAAATAGGAAATCTGCTACCTGGCATACTGGTTATTAGATGGAAATGATTTGATAAACACTACACACTTTTCAATGGAGGTGATATAATAATTTATTAATATTTATCGACACTACTAAATCTTCTTACTGAGTAATTTGTCTATACCTACAATTATTGATGAACTCTATTTGAAAAAAAAAAACAATTCGTACAGCCACAATCCACAATTGTGCCACAATATGAATATCGAAACATAATTACATAAACGTAAACATGGTCGTAAATAAAGATTGAGGGCCGTCAATGACGTCACGAACGCTGTTCGATGTGCCAACATTGCGTCTTATGGCAATGAACCATCCTTCTCTAGTTTACCATCCTTGAAAAGTACCAACGTTGAATATGTAAATTACAATAAATATATATATACATGACTATACAACATTACTGACACATTCAAAAGTGAATAACAGTCAAGAACAAACAGAGAGAATATCACAAACGTACATAAAGATCCAAAAAGTACGTTATACGAGATAAACAGTCAAATTATAAAAATGAAAAAAAATCATAGAGCCAGAGTAAAGATATGAATACTGAAGCATTGGACGATGACTGATGAAGTTAGATACTGTTCTGTGCTGATAATAGCTTCTTACTCTCATAAATAATTGAGTTTTTCGTCAAAGTTGAACTAGGCATGGGTAATCTGATGATATTGAGTGAAGAGTTGCGGGTACTATATGGTGCATGCACAAAACTTGCAGTTTCATATTTTTTCTTGATAAGACAGACCGTTTCTAAAATGAAAATGCATGCTAATGGTTAAATTCCAATAAAGGTCTACAAGAGATGTAGCCTTACACATATATCTTAAAGCTTTCTTTTGAAGCATGAATATTGATTTGAGTAGATAGTTCGCACATGACCCCCAAAAACAAACTCCATATCGCAAATGAGACCCAATGAGTGAATAGTAAACATTTCGTGCAGCTTTCAATCCCACTTCATTTGAAGTAACCCTGACAGCATAACAAGCGGAAGCTACACCTTTTCCAGTTGTATTTCAGAAAGCGTCAATAGAATTTCAGAATAGTCACTTGTATTTCAGAAAGTATCAATTGTATTTCAGAATAGTGAGTTGAGTTTCAGAAAGCGTCAAATATATTTCAGAATAGCGAGTTCGATATCAGAAAGCATCAATTGTATTTCAGAATTGTGAGTTTAATTTCAGAAAGCGTCAATTGTATTTCAGAATGACTTTTCTGAAATACAATTGACGCTTTCTGAAATTAAACTCACTCTCTATTTCAGAATTCGTCATATGAATTTCAGAATATATCATTTGTATACAAATAACGAATTCTGAAATTCAATTGACTATTCTGAAATACATTTGACGCTTTCTGATATTGAAGTGACTATTCTGAAATACAATTGATGTTTTCTGAAATTAAACTCGCTATTCTGAAATACATTTGACGCTTTCTGAAATTCAACTCACTATTCTGAAATACAATTGATACTTTCTGAAATACAAGTGACTATTCTGAAATTCAATTGACGCTTTCTGAAATAAACTTTATGGTTTCTGAAATACAACTGGAAAAGGTGTAGTTTTTTATACAGATATAGAGTTTCGCGTCTATAGATAGATAGATAGATAGATATTTATTTCCAAACTAATAAACATGGAATTAGTAGGTCGTCAAAAAGTACAATGTATAAATAACATTTAAGTGTATACATATACACCTTTTCCAGTGGTATTTCAGAAACCATCAAGTTTATTTCAGAAAGCGTCAATTGAATTTCAGAATAGTCACTTGTATTTCAGAAAGTATCAATTGTATATTTCAGAATAGCGAGTTTAATTTCAGAAAGTATCAATTGTATTTCAGAATAGCGAGTTTAATTTCAGAAAGCGTCAAATGTATTTCAGAATAGTCAGTTCAATATCAGAAAGCGTCAAATGTTTTTCAGAATAGTCAGTGCAATATCAGAAAGCGTCAAATGTATTTCAGAATAGTCAAATGTATTTCAGAATAGTCAATCAAATGACGAATTCTGAAATTCAATTGACTATTCTGAAATACATTAGACGCTTTCTGATATTGAAGTGACTATTCTGAAATACAATTGATGTTTTCTGAAATTAAACTCGCTATTCTGAAATACATTTGACGCTTTCTGAAATTCAACTCACTATTCTGAAATACAATTGACACTTTTTGAAATACAAGTTATTATTCTGAAATTAACTTGACGCTTTCTGAAATACAAGTGGAAAAGGTGTTGACATGAATAAAGTAAAACTATCAGCTATGAGTAAAATAAAGGAATGACTTGGGGAGCGTCCATCACAAGAGTTCGAGTTCAGTCAAGCTCATATCAAGGTACTTCTTGATCGTATACAAACATTTCGTTAGTAAAAAGGCCCCGATCTATTTTTGAATTGGTATTGAATGAGGCACTTCAATATTACACCTGAAATTGATAACTGTTGTTTTTGTAGTAATGAAGGATAATAAATTACTATCACACCAGTTTTGACTATTACCATGTCCTTATTGATAATATTACCCAGAGTTGATCCATTCCTTCCGTGCCAAAAGATGGTAGTATCATCAGCAAATATTATGATTTTTTCCTGTATATGTCAATATAAGCTAGATCATTCACATATAAAATAAATAACAATGGCCCTAGGACAGAACCTTGAGGATCTCCGTGTTTTAGGATCATCTGTTTTGTCGTGCACGACAATTTGAGAACGATTCGACAGATAAGATTCAAACCAGAGTAGAGGAATACTTCTGTCATACCTTTTTTCCTCTTCAAACGATTTTCAAAAATTCAGGATCATTTTGAAGCTGAAACTTTAGATGATGAGATATAAAGATCAGAATTGACTCAAAATGAACATTCAAGATCGAGGTTTTTCTCAAAAGTGATCCCGGCTAGGAGGAAAATTAAATGAAAATCAACTTGTTTTCTTTCGGATGGATCATTCATTCTGGATACGTCCAGATCCTTCTTGCTTTCAGTAGTCAGAAATTGTGCTTGAGAAAACTAAATTGAAACGCCATGTTCTCGAAAAAAAATCAGCCCAAGAAAAATGCATGGACCGTAACCAACGTAACAAGAATCCTAATGAGTGACTGATAAGACAGGTTGAAAATTTCATTTCCGTGAAAATAAAGATCATGACGCAAAAAAATAGTCGTAGGTCTTTTTTTTTCTGGATATAGGACTTCAAAAAAAATTCAGAATACAAAAAATTTCAGAATACCAACAACAAAATTTCAAGCTAACTTTCTCACCCCCTATACAGTCATCATGTTTTTTTATTTATTTCAAACAATTTAAGTTTATACGTACGCCTATGAAAAATTCAATTCGACCTTTTTGATCAACTTTTTCCGCTGAAACAGCTATGGGTACCGCTTGTCTCGATTCTGAAAAGAACTTTTCAGCATATCCAGCAAAAATTCGCCCAAAACAATTTTTGGTGGTGATATTTTCGTTCCGATCAAGCAACGTTTTAGATTTTTTTTTCAATCGGGATTTTGAGGGGGTTTCAGATTTGGGTCACCTTTGCAGAAACCCTTGATCTTCATTGAGTCAATTCTGATCATCATATCTCCTCATCTAACGTTCCAACTTCGGAATGAGATTTTGAAAATCGGTTGAAGACGAAAAAAGCAAAACCAAAAAGTTAACTTTTCTTTGATCACTCTGTAAATAAAAGAAATAAGTTGACAGTTCTGGAGATGGCTCAAGGTAATGAGATCATCTTCATGCCTCTGCTGTAAAAGTTGAAAAAAAACCTGTTCTTCTTCTTTTGGGATCCTTTTGAATATTTCGAAATTTTGCACAGTTTCAAAAAACATCCTGTAGCAATTTTATGGAGGAAACATCATGAATCGAAGAAGCACAGTTCATACAGAATTCAAATTGTTCGAAGCAGAAAAAAGTTATTAAAATTTTCACAGGAGCAAAATTTCGGGGATCGACGTAATTAGTGTTGCGTAGTTAAGTTATCGATAATAAAAACATAATATTCTTATGAATTGAGTTATTGTGACTCTTCTGTTGCATCCATATTATGTAAAAGGTATTTCTAATGAAATATTGAAAATAAATTTATAAATTCAGCTTTTATCGCGGAGAATTTTATTCCCCGAAAATAAGGATTTAAAGTACCCTTTATATCCCTGAAGTACATAAATAGTATATTTTACACCTAGGGACTAAAGTGGTATTTCAAATCCCCAGACAAAAAGTTTATAGCCCGATAACAATAATTTGTCGAGGGATTTAAAAACACTTCAGTCCTGAGGTTAATATACTATTACATTACAGGATATCCCTTTTCGTGAGAACCAGAACATAAAAAAATGTCCATCTTCAAATCAGGCGACATACATAACAATAAAAACTATCGCAGTATATGTATTCAATCTTCAATTTCAAAAGTATTTGATGGTCTTGTTTATTCTTTTCTGAGTTGGTCTTGCGAAAACATACTTATCGACGAAAAACATGGCTTTTGCGGAAGTAAATCCACTACAAACACACTATTTAGAAGGCTAAATCGATAATGAAGGATATCATTCTGAGTTGTATATATATTGGTGTTGATATAATCTGAATTTTTTCTTTTTGGTATACTGATATATCTTCAGATTGATGTTTCTCCGATTTTTCGTGAAATATCGAACCATCTGAAAGACTTCACGGTATAAGATAATGTGTTGAATAGCCAGATGTGATTAATTCAGTATCCCAATTATCGAAAAAAACCTAGTAATTGAAATAGGATGCTGCCATTATATTCCAGGAACTCATTGTTATCCTTTCCTGCATTGAAATTTATTGTATCTCAGATTACTGTAGTGCCTTTGAACGTTAAAGCTCAATTTATAAACTCCGCTGTCGTAGCTACAGTTGACGCTGCCGTTCCAAAATGTATTGAGGAGATATCCGACGGCACCTGCGTCAGCTGTGTAGTTTATGAACAGATGTTTATTTTTAGCATATTCCATCTACGAACAGTAACTGTAGCGTCAACTGTAGGTACGACAGCGGAGTTTATAAATTGAGCTTAAGAGTGCAGTAGCGAAATTGATAAGCAGATAGTGCAAAAAGTAGCGACTTCTTTCACGATCTCAGCGATAGTTTCATTTATTATGCAGAGGAAAAATGTATTAGATTCAAGCTCGATGTAGTCTCCTGAAGCGAAGAAAAAATCGAACTATTTACACTAAAATTTAATAAAGAACCCTTACTTGGTGAACATGCTCTTTCATTCCTAGCCATTGTTTATATGAAATTGATATGCCACTGCTTTTCCACTTGTCGTAATTACATTTCCTTGCAGGATCACATAGTACTTCTTTTGCTTCCTGAAAAAAAAATTAAAATCTTTATTCGAAGACTCGAAACTGATTATATGAAAAACAATTTATTCTAGTAGATATATTCTCGAATGATTGACGTCAAATATCAAATCAAACGATGGTGAGTACAAAAGTTTCTGAAAATTGAGAAGATTACTCCTCTTCACATGTCTGAAGACCTGCTTCAGATTTATGGAATATACCAAATATCAATAAAAAAATAATTATTTTTATGCCATATTATGACTCGTATTATGATAAAAATGAAAATTATTGGAATCCGAATATTGCACGTGGAAGAATATACATAGATCATTAAGAACCTTCTAATGAAAATATCGAGGAAAAGATCTCGAAATCCGACTAATTCAAAATTACAAAGGAAAATCCCCTACAGATATCGCATTGATCTATGAAATGTTACGAGATGAATAATTTGCAGGCCGTCTAAGGGGTGGTTATCACCCTTCCAAACATAGAAAAAATCTAAACCACCCCTCAGAAAAGTTTAGCCAAGTTCAGATTTGGTACATAGATTACTAAATAGGTCTAAAATACTGTGTTATGAGATGAATAATTTGCAGGCCGTCTAAGGGGTGGTTATCACCCTTCCAAACATTGAAAAATCTAAAACACCCTTCAGAAAAGTTTAGCCAAGTTGAGATTTGGTACATAGATTACTTAATAGGTCTAAAATACTGTGTTATGAGATGAATAATTTGCAGGCCGTCTAAGGGGTGGTTATCACCCTTCCAAACATTGAAAAAATCTAAAACACCCTTCAGAAAAGTTTAGCCCAGTTGAGATTTGGTACAGAGATTACTAAATAGGTCTAGAATACTGTCTTACGAGATGAATAATTTGCAGGCAGTCTGAGGGGTGGTTGCCACCCTTCCAAGCATTGAAAAAATCTAAAACACCCATTCGAAAAAAGTTGAGATTTGGTACAGAGCAAAAAACTGTAGTTTTAGCCCTGTTCTGAGCAAAATATCGGCTCTAATATTCATCCTATGAGCAGTGTTATGAAAAATAAAGTTGTAGTGTATTCATTAAGTTTCAATTTGACCCTCGAAAAAACCACCACAGCTAAAAATTGGATTTTTTGAGAAATGGAATCTGTCAATAGATTTGCTGTACCAACCTATTCTGAATATAAAAGATATAAACTCTAAATGGAAATACATGAACTAAATAAAATATATTTGAAAATATATGGAATAAATAAAATGTGAATATATATAATATATATGGAAACTGAATGCGATACCTCATAGTCTATAGAGTTCGTTCAATTTCACAAACTGAGTTGTTCAATATGCAGGTTCATTCAACGATTTTTTCTTCGTTACATTTTTGTCAATGCTTTTACTCCATTTGAAGAAAACCTTCCAATAATAGGACCAAATTTGTTGGTTGTGGTGGATGGAGGCTTCTTGCTCCCTCAAGTTATCTGGCACAAGAACGGTTCGATCTAAGGTGGGTATAGGATGGTGAAATAGCTCTTCAATTGTTTTTGCAAAAAACTTGTAGACCGTTTAAGAAGGTCCACGACATGAATGAAGATGGCGGTAAGATCGATTCTAAAGGAAGATTTATGTTGCTTATGTATTTTTGTGGTTCCAATCTGACAGGTGTATGAATTGAAAAGACATTGAAACTATATTTTTTCAGTGAATCTTGAATGATTATCAATATTTCTACTCTTGTCGGTAATTATTCTCCTACAATAGATGACACACAGAAACACAGATCCTGTTTTACCGACACGAGATATGGCGACATCTCTGGTAATTTCAGGAAATATTACTACGGTATGAAATCAAGTAGGCAAAAGTCTACATTTTATTCTAGTGTTGTTGATGGGAAGCTGTTTCACCATCCTATATCCACCTTGGTTCGATCAGAGCGATTGTTGCCACTCACACAAGCTATATATCAACCATTGTTGACAGCTGAACGGACAAAGAGCTGGAACTGAAGAGCTTCGAGTTTGTCGCCTTACTTTCCTCCGTAGAAAGCCAGGTCTGTGAGTGGCATCAGGTTGAACGAATTGGTGGAGAATGCAGAGGCCCACAGTCACCCTCGCCACTATTTCGGAAGAACGAGCAGAACCACATACAATTATAAAAAAAATTTCATTGGATTCACCTACTCTTTTCCAAAGCTGTTCTAACGATGGTAGGGTCTACATTTTCTGTAGCTCGACAGGTTTCAATCCCCTCATGTTTGAATTCAGAGCAGAGGAAGTCAATCAGGCGACGTTTGATGTTATTATTCGGAAGCATTTTGTCGGCGCCTTGATTGAAGTAACATATCTATAGACATCAGCACGGGGATAGATCCACATCGACGTACACGTTCAGCCGTTTTCGTGCTCCTTGACGCCCCATTCTCATAATATACGTCAAAAACAACGGCCACGTTCTGTCCGAAATGGTTGATAATATAGCTTGTGTAGGTGGCCACAAACTATGTTTGGAAGGGTGGCAACCACCCCTTAGACGGCCTGCAAAATATTCATCTTGTAACACAGTATTCTAGACCTATTTAGTAATCTCTGTACCAAATCTCAACTTGGCTAAACTTTTCTGAAGGGTGTTTTAGATTTTTTCAATGTTTGGAAGGGTGATAACCACCCCTTAGACGGCCTGCAAATTATTCATCTCATAACACAGTATTCTAGACCTATTTAGTAATCTCTGTACCAAATCTCACCTTGGCTAAACTTTTCTGAAGGGTGTTTTAGATTTTTTCAATGTTTGGAAGGGTGATAACCACCCCTTAGACGGCCTGCAAATTATTCATCTCATAACACAGTATTTTAGACATATTTAGTAATCTATGTACCAAATCTCAACTTGGCTTAACTTTTCTGAAGGGTGTTTTAGATTTTTTCAATGTTTGGATGGGTGATAACCACCCCTTAGACAGCCTGCAAATCATTCATCTCGTAACACAGTATTCTAGACCTATTTAGTAATCGCTGTACCAAATCTCAACTTGGCTCAACTTTTCTAAAGGGTGTTTTAGATTTTTTCATTGTTTGGAAGGGTGATAACCACCCCTTAGACGGCCTGCAAATTATTCATCTCGTAACACAGTATTCTAGACCTATTTAGTAATCGCTGTACCAAATCTCAACTTGGCTCAACTTTTCGGACGGGTGTTTTCGATTTTTCCTATGTTTGGAAGGGTGATAACCACCCCTTAGACGGCCTGCAAATTATTCATCTCGTAACACAGTATTCTAGACCTATTTAGTAATCGCTGTACCAAATCTCAACTTGGCTCAACTTTTCTAAAGGGTGTTTTAGATTTTTTCATTGTTTGGAAGGGTGATAACCACCCCTTAGACGGCCTGCAAATTATTCATCTCGTAACACAGTATTCTAGACCTATTAAGTAATCGCTGTACCAAATCTCAACTTGGCTCAACTTTTCGGACAGGTGTTTTCGATTTTTCCTATGTTTGGAAGGGTGATAACCACCCCTTAGACGGCCTGCAAATCATTCATCTCGTAACACAGTATTCTAGACCTATTTAGTAATCGCTGTACCAAATCTCAATTTGGCTAAACTTTTCTAAAGGGTGTTTTAGATTTTTTCATTGTTTGGAAGGGTGATAACCACCCCTTAGACGGCCTGCAAATTATTCATCTCGTAACACAGTATTCTAGACCTATTTAGTAATCGCTGTACCAAATCTCAACTTGGCTCAACTTTTCGGACGGGTGTTTTCGATTTTTCCTATGTTTGGAAGGGTGATAACCACCCGTTAGACGGCCTGCAAATTATTCATCTCGTAACACAGTATTCTAGACCTATTTAGTAATCGCTGTACCAAATCTCAACTTGGCTCAACTTTTCTAAAGGGTGTTTTAGATTTTTTCATTGTTTGGAAGGGTGATAACCACCCCTTAGACGGCCTGCAAATTATTCATCTCGTAACACAGTATTCTAGACCTATTTAGTAATCGCTGTACCAAATCTCAACTTGGCTCAACTTTTCGAACGGGTGTTTTCGATTTTTCCTATGTTTGGAAGGGTGATAACCACCCCTTAGACGGCCTGCAGATCATTCATCTCGTAACACAGTATTCTAGACCTATTTAGTAATCGCTGTACCTTGGCTCAACTTTTCTAAAGGGTGTTTTAGATTTTTTCATTGTTTGGAAGGGTGATAACCACCCCTTAGACGGCCTGCAAATTATTCATCTCGTAACACAGTATTCTAGACCTATTTAGTAATCGCTGTACCAAATCTCAACTTGGCTCAACTTTTCGGACGGGTGTTTTCGATTTTTCCTATGTTTGGAAGGGTGATAACCACCCCTTAGACGGCCTGCAAATTATTCATCTCGTAACACAGTATTCTAGACCTATTAAGTAATCGCTGTACCAAATCTCAACTTGGCTAAACTCTTCTAAAGGGTGTTTTAGATTTTTTCATTGTTTGGAAGGGTGATAACTTGGCTTAACTTTTCGGACGGGTGTTTTCGATTTTTTCTATGTTTGGAAGGGTGATAACCACCCCTTAGACGGCCTGCAAATCATTCATCTCGTAACACAGTATTCTAGACCTATTTAGTAATCGCTGTACCAAATCTCAATTTGGCTCAACTTTTCTAAAGGGTGTTTCAGATTTTTTCATTGTTTGGAAGGGTGATAACCACCCCTTAGACGGCCTGCAAATTATTCATCTCGTAACACAGTATTCTAGACCTATTTAGTAATCGCTGTACCAAATCTCAACTTGGCTCAACTTTTCGGACGGGTGTTTTCGATTTTTCCTATGTTTGGAAGGGTGATAACCACCCCTTAGACGGCCTGCAAATTATTCATCTCGTAACACAGTATTCTAGACCTATTAAGTAATCGCTGTACCAAATCTCAACTTGGCTAAACTCTTCTAAAGGGTGTTTTAGATTTTTTCATTGTTTGGAAGGGTGATAACCACCCCTTAGACGGCCTGCAAATTATTCATCTCGTAACACAGTATTCTAGACCTATTTAGTAATCGCTGTACCAAATCTCAACTTGGCTCAACTTTTCTAAAGGGTGTTTTAGATTTTTTCATTGTTTGGAAGGGTGATAACCACCCCTTAGACGGCCTGCAAATTATTCATCTCGTAACACAGTATTCTAGACCTATTTAGTAATCGCTGTACCAAATCTCAACTTGGTTCAACTTTTCGGACAGGTGTTTTCGATTTTTCCTATGTTTGGAAGGGTGATAACCACCCCTTAGACGGCCTGCAAATCATTCATCTCGTAACACAGTATTCTAGACCTATTTAGTAATCGCTGTACCAAATCTCAATTTGGCTAAACTTTTCTAAAGGGTGTTTTAGATTTTTTCATTGTTTGGAAGGGTGATAACCACCCCTTAGACGGCCTGCAAATTATTCATCTCGTAACACAGTATTCTAGACCTATTTAGTAATCGCTGTACCAAATCTCAACTTGGCTAAACTTTTCTAAAGGGTGTTTTAGATTTTTTCATTGTTTGGAAGGGTGATAACCACCCCTTAGACGGCCTGCAAATTATTCATCTCGTAACACAGTATTCTAGACCTATTTAGTAATCGCTGTACCAAATCTCAACTTGGCTAAACTCTTCTAAAGGGTGTTTTAGATTTTTTCATTGTTTGGAAGGGTGATAACCACCCCTTAGACGGCCTGCAAATTATTCATCTCGTAACACAGTATTCTAGACCTATTTAGTAATCTCTGTACCAAATCTCAACTTGGCTTAACTTTTCGGACGGGTGTTTTCGATTTTTTCTATGTTTGGAAGGGTGATAACCACCCCTTAGACGGCCTGCAAATAATTCATCTCGTAACATTTTATCTGTAGGGGATTTACCTTTGTAATTTTGAATTAGTCGGATTTCGAGATCTTTTCCTCGATATTTTCATTAGAAGGTTCTTAATGATCTATGTATATTCTTCCACGTACAACATTCGGATTCCAATATTTTTTATTTTCATCATAATACAAGTCATTATATGGCATAAAAATAATTATTTACGAAAAATAAAAAATCCGACGCCACTGGTCATTTGGCCGCTATGTGAAAATCGGCTGCTGGAAAATGGCTGCTAACTTCACACCGGTAAACTAACTTACATTACGATGATGTGGTGTCACGAGTAGCCCCAGACCAGACTAACTTCAGAACCCTCACATTTACTATTTATTAGAAATACAAGTTCGTGTGATCACGTTTGTGCATGGGTTCCTCAGTTAGCACGTTTAGTTCAATGTCAGTCATTCTTGATGAAATAATTATTTATAAAACTATGAAATGTCAATTTGGAATATACTCTAATATACTGAATGTTCTACTCGTGACATTACTCCCCTCTCCAGAAAAGCTGGACCCCAGCTTTCTAAATTGATAACCTAATTCACTAAAATATTCCATAACCTAAATTAATACCCTAAAAATGAGAGAAAATATGTTAACACGAAAAAAATACTAATCATATGTAAATATCTAGAATGAATAGAGTCCACACTCGCTCTATACTTAGAGTCCATAATGCACATTCACAATAATTGTTTCAAGTCAGGCACTCACTCAACACTTGTCTATTATCAGACATCTACACGGTAGGAATTTTAGGTATGGGCTTATTCTTGATTTCCAGACGCATGGATAGAACAGCTGAACTACTCAGTCCATCCAGCTTGGTTCTCTATCCATGTTCTGGACTAGTTTGATGAATATCTAGGGTTTATCAGACATCTCTGGTTCTGGTCATCGACTCTCGGCTACGACCGTGTTGTGCTTCATCAGCATTTTGTTGAACATGTTGAACTTGACCTCGACTCAACTGCAGTGATGCTTCGACAGCCTCATTCCATGCACATTACCCATATCCACTCTTCACTCTTGGAAAATCCTCAGGAAGCATTGGGACATGCTCTGCCATCCTGATTCCATCTAGTTCAGCTAGTGCTGCATCCTCCTGGTTGTCTGATGTGATGTGTGCCATTCTTTATGTGCATTGTCCAATGGTGTGATCTCGTCATTCGTTACATGGAAAACATTTACTTGTGTCAGATGACTATAAATCTGAATTCACTTTATAACTTACTACATTTTCCTATCCGAATAATTTTTACATTCATCAAGCCTTATAATAATCCATACGTATTTATTGTTTCAAATAATGTTTTAATAATTTGATAATACTACAATAAATAGCTGGAGTCCTTACATTAGATATCGAAAATATTTTTCCCTAACTGGCATCGAGATTGAATTATGCTTATTCCAACAGAAATATCACTGGATATTATCGTGAATAATCTGATATCATCAATTAACAGTTATATTCCAAAATCATGGAATATTTTCAAAAACGAGAACTAAATATTGATCCAGCAAAGATCTGATTCATTTTGAAAGAAAATATCATACAAATACTTCGAAATAAAAATCGATAACTTGTTGAAAAGTAAATAGGTATTTGAAATCATCGTCTTACTTCAAATCAATCAGCTCTGAATATATAAAACCTTTCTGCGATATTATAAATCTTGTATTATTTATCTCAACGTCAAGTTATTACACAGAATACAATAGTTGAGAAAT
This sequence comes from Chrysomela aeneicollis, assembly GCA_029955515.1. NCBI lineage: Eukaryota > Metazoa > Arthropoda > Insecta > Coleoptera > Chrysomelidae > Chrysomela > Chrysomela aeneicollis. The sequence goes on from JARUHQ010000024.1 coordinate 1,206,358, forward strand.
ATCGTGTCGTTTATATAATTATAAGATCGATTTAAACGCTTTTTTTTCTTTCCTTCATCATTTGATTTTCACAAATTAGAACTCGAAACATTGTCCGAATATTTTTTCCCTCCACGGAAAAATCTATCACCCCTGGGATCAATGTAATAATAATCATCTCGTACGAGCTCAATATATCATCTACTAAAACATCAATTCATGTCATTCCACTCGAGGACAAAATATCATGAGTAAGGTATATCCTTCATGCCCTATTGTGGCACATCTTCCAGGATTCCCTCCTCTATAACTCACTATATACCGCACACTTGGTTTCTCCTCGGAACCAAGTAAAATATTCTCTCTCCCTAGAGAGTCAACAATACACATACACTTCAAAATATTTGAGCTCAAAATTTCATATTTTATACCTATATTCATCATTATCCCTTCACTAACACCAATTTCAAATCAAGAGGAATGACAAAAATTCATCTTCGATAATTTCCCATTTTTAAACATAGGTTCTATTTATTTCAGAACGTAATATTCTCAACTACTGTTTTTATTAACGAAATTATTATGGTAATTTGAGCATGATGTTATTGTTATAATATCTAAAAATCCAAAGTGGAACACGAAACATGTTAATGACTCATAAATTTTGCTTCGATTGATAGAATATAAATACTGTATGCAAGACAGTATTTTTCGAAAAAATCGTTTATCATATTTGAATAAATTTAAAGTTCAGAAGGAAAAATATCAGGAAAAGTGAAAATCATTGATTAAAACATTGTTAAACTCATGATGCAGTTAGGAAAAAAAACGAAGTCTGGGCAGTGACTTCGTGAGTCTGATCTGGTGCGCTATAAATTTTCAATTGAACTTATTTTGATTGCCTATTAAATACCCCTTGATGAGAAAAAAATGAATTGAGAAAATTAATAGAAAATCAATTGAGTCCATTATGAAGAATGGAACTCGAGGATTGAAGCCTAAGGCGCCTCCACCATATGTCACAACTAGGGGGAAGCTTTGGGGTAAAAGCCTCCCTCATGTCGTGATCGGGGGGTTACTACAGAGGGTAGCGAGAAGTATTTTAATAATACAGGCACTAATAGTTTTGTGGTAGTTGAAAGTATTCGAAACATAACAACCTTTATTCAACTATAGGAATAACAAGCGTAAGTAACATAGGGTTATGAATATGAATATACAAGATGAAGATGATCCTAAAACTAACTTACATTACGATGATGTGGTGTCACGAGTAGCCCCAGACCAGACTAACTTCAGAACCCTCACATTTACTATTTATTAGAAATACAAGTTCGTGTGATCACGTTTGTGCATGGGTTCCTCAGTTAGCACGTTTAGTTCAATGTCAGTCATTCTTGATGAAATAATTATTTATAAAACTATGAAATATCAATTTGGAATATACTCTAATATACTGAATGTTCTACTCGTGACATTAAACATATACCAAAGAATATTGTTCAAAGTGGTTTTTAGAAAGTATGAATTAGCAAAGAAATTTCTATCCGAATAACCCTCGAACATTGATGAATACTTTTGTTGCTTGTTGCTCATAGGCAACAAGCTTTCGAAATCTGTTATAAAGTTTTATCGAACAATATACATTTAAAAAATATCCATACAAAGAATTCTGTGGCAAATGGACTAGTTTTCGATGTCAGGATGAGAGAAATGAATGAGTGAATGAATGAATGAGGATGAGTAAAAGGTGAGAGCGAGCGAACGCCACGAATGAAGATTCAAATGTCAGATTTAATGTTATATTAATATACATAATTTTGAAGAAGAAACGACGTGAAAAGTAAAAATGTTCTACAAATTTAATTTTTCACGTTGATATCAAAAAGATGCGATAAAAGTGTTGACATAATCGCCTGAAATATTTTTTTATTTTGTTTGAATAACGAAAAAATTCAATATATTTTGATACCTTATCTTTTTAATCATACTACTATAAAGATCCTAGGAAATACCACATACGTCAAAGTTTCAAAGAAATCAATGACACTGCTCGCTCCATTTCTATTATTCTAAGATGAACTAATTTTGAGTAATCAATGCATATGAAGTGAAAAATCCCACTCAAGCATAGTAGTAAGCTTCATTAGTTATATCGAGAGTATAGTATTTCAATCGTGTATTATACCAGAGGTTTTATCAATTTTACATTTATCATTTTCTATGATTCCACATTTATAGAAATGCATGATTCTGAATCGTAGGGAGATCAAAGTCTTCTTCTGCCACGTATTATATAATAAGTCACTCATTTTTTTGGGGTGGTTGAAATCCTTTATGGACATTAAAATGGGCCAATCCCTTTGTGGTTTCCCGATCTAGTTTGGTGTACCTTCTAAACACTCCACCTACTTTTATATATTCTTGTCTTGTTGCGGCTCTTCTTTGTAGTCTCTTCGGCCACCACACCGAAGAGGCATGCAATATACCAACATGTTGTATACCATATATGGTATCAGCCCCCATTTTTTCGGAATAAATTTCTGGCAACAGTCAGCGTCATCTCAGCTTTTTGTTACTTTCTCCAAGTGTTGATCCTAGATAAGTTCCGAGTTTAGTATCAACCCGAAACATTTAATTTCCTTTTATAGTTGAAGAGTGTGTCCACGTAGTTCGAGAAGTCCTTGGCGCTCGAGTTTGCGCATACGCATGGTGGCCTTCTTGGGGTTGATATTCAGCCCCTCTAGGACCATCCATCTTGTCGTTATATCAGGGGGCCTCTTGCATACGATCCCTTACTCATATATATTTTGTGCCAAGACTACGTTACCCCTGCAGGAATCCTCCGTTTTTTCGTGTTTCGCCAACTTAGTTGCGAAGCAACCCTCGAAGACTTTATAAAGACGTGGACCTTAGCTTTTCAAGTTTCATATGAAGCACTACTCGGGTGGCTACCGTGGAGAGTCCGAAGGATTGATATCTAGATACCAAGAATGTTCGGTTGGTCACCTTTCTCCTCCCGCTAAACAAAGCTACAGGAATTAAAATTTCCAATAGCCGCGCCGATATTCGAACCCGGACCTTCTGGGGCCATAAGCCAGCGCCTCAACATACTCGGCCACCAACCCAACTATCTGCCTGAGCTATCTCATCCTTGTCTCATCTATTAGGGTTTTATGCATCATCCTGTTCCTCAGCATTGAGTCGATGCAGCTGCCACTGATGATAGATTTGGATGTGTTGTAAAAAGCTTATATATTCACTTGTTGTCGCTCTTGAAGCGTGAAAAATGTTGATCACAAAAGGTACCGCTAGACTGTTTGCTGTTCACAATATTTGATGTGAAATATTTCAGTAAACTAACGTTGCAAGAGCCAATGGAATTTGTTCAAGATGAGTCGGAAGATGAAAGTGTCGTCAAATGAGATATTCTTATAGAACCTCCAGAGAGTCATATTTCTACTGATAAAGACTAGATGTACGAGGACACCATATTTGATCGATTCTGCAGTGCAATAGATGGAAAACTATGAATGCGCCGAAATTGTAATTTGGTAGTTCGCTATTGCTGCTGGGGCTATTCGGCCACAATTTTCAAGAATGTGGCACTTCCGATTGTATCGGAAGTTAACCTCGACTTCGTTATTTCAATTAGGACCCCCTAAATCTCATAACATTCTTAGATTCTCCCTAAATCTCTCGTCATTATAACGCCTAGCGGTACCATTTGGTACCATCTTTTCATCAAAAACTACCGAACAAAATCAAAATAAGGTATATTTTCATATATTATTTCAATTCACAACATGAAAGAAAAATTATAAAAAAAATCTGGCGTTGATGGGTTTGCATCCGATATTTAGGATTTTGACCATTTTACCAAATTACCCAATCTTGTCATCTGTTGCCAATAAGTAGTCTCCTCAACCATCAGCGTTTTAGTCAGCTAACCACCAAACAACTGAGACCGTTATAGCTTTCTCCTGAAAGTGCATTTTGTTTTGTGATGTCTTATTAAGAATGTCCTAATAATGATTTCACGAATTTTGAAGTACGATTTGAATCATCTAGGAGAAGAGTAGTGTGGAGCTAGTACGGTTTCCTTGTTTTCTCGTTATGACATATGTTTTTTCAATGAGTTACAATCTTGAACATGTGACTAGAGTTTTGTATTGAATAATCGATTATCAGATGAAATTTTGGTGAAATAAACAAAAATATTATTATACTCACTTTCAAAGCCTGAAACTTTTGTTCAGCTTCTTTGTTCCCCTCGTTTTTGTCTGGATGATATTGGAGAGCGCGTACTTTATACTCAGCATTTATTTGTTCCACCTGAAATAAAAAAAGGATCATAAAGTTGAAGAATATCAGGAATGAATTTGTTATTCAACTTGGATTACGAAATATATCATGAGTAAGTAAAATATAGATTGAAAATTCTTGTTCCTTATAGTGAAGTTTAGGATCAGATAATTGAAAACAAAACACTTTTATATAGGTGATATCGAGGGTGATATAATCAATTAACGAAAACACGTCAACTTTATTTTCAAGACGGATCATTCGCGATGAAATCCACCCGCAATAAGTCCCGTCCCTAAGTACACAGAAAACACATCAGGAACTTTTAGATTATGTCTCTAATCTATCTTAAATCACAGTTATACTGGATTTATACAGCAAATGAGATTGAATAAGGAATAAAATGATATAAGTTAAATATACATAATACAACTCAATAAACACTTAGTCAAATCACTACGAAATTCGCTTTACAAATTTCAATGTTCACAACACTAGATTTCCTTCTAAACTAAACTGCCTGCGTCACTGCGCTGCTTAAATATTAACAAAATACTCATCTAGTGAAATCTTGAATATTCAATAGAGTTCTGAAAAAAATACCGTTCATTCTCGAGGAACTGCGACGGTTATGAGTCATCCGCTTACTGGTTCGTCGGCGAGCGATATTATCGCGAGGCCATGAATCATGGCCAGTCATGCTGCCGATATAATGACTTCCGGTCTCGTAACATCATCCCTCTCTTAGATTTGATCGTTCCGATCAAATACTTCACCATTGTAAGGCTTCAACCTCCCCAGGTGGACGACTTTCATCTTGACTCTGGGGCTGCGTTGAATTCTATAAACCACATCATTTATCCTTTTTCACCTTATATAGTCCTTCCCAAGATGATGTTAATTTGAGAAGGACACCTTTCGACGTGGATTATACAGTCATACTCGATCTCCTTCCTTGAATCCCTGTGAATTTGCTCTGAGGTCGTAGCGAGCCTTCATTTTATCACTTGCCAATCTCAATATTCTCCTAGCAGTTTCATGAATTTTAATCAAGCCATCCTGTAACTCATCTGCATAATCTTGAACTTATTTCTCTTCAGCACTTGGTGACCCGAACATCAAATCACAGGGCAGACAAAGTTCTCTGCCGAAGACTATATGCTGGCTGGTGTGAGCTTTGTAGAGTCATGAACAGCTGCTCTATAGGCCATCAAGAATAGTGGAAGACGTTGATCCTCTACTACTTTGGAAAGATGTTCTTCCATAGTCCGATTGAACCTTTCTACCATGCCATCTGACTGTGGATGTAGAGGAGTAGTCCTGGTCTTGTTGATTCTTATCAATTCAAAAACTTTATTTAATTAATTTGATTCTAAGTTTCTTCCTTGATCGGAATGTAGCTCCATTGGTACGAATCGCGAGAACATATTGTCCACCAGAGCGACTGTGGATGCTTCTTGATTAGGCATGGCATAAACTTCAACCCATTTACTGAAGTAGTCCATAGCAACTAGTCAGTTTCTTGAATGCTCTTTCACATTCGTTAGACCAGGTGTAATTGGCTCGGTCTTCTGTTAACTTATGCAAGTGTGCAGCAATATCAGCGAATCCTTTCACAAAACGCCGGTTATAGGTTCACAGGCCCAAGAAGCTCCTCACTTCCTGTTTATCCTTTGGCCTCGGAGTGTCTCGAATCGCATTGATCTTCTTCTCATCTGTTTGGATGCCTGCCGACGATACTGTTTGGCCCAGAAAACCAACTTCCTTCTGGAACAAAGTACATTTCTTCAGGTTCAGTTTCAGGTTGGCATTTCTGAAAGTCCTGCCCATGACCAGAACGTCATCAAGATCCACCAGGCAAGTTTTTCACGTAAGCCCACGCAGTACTAGTTCCATTAGTATTTCGAAGGTTGCAGGGCATTACATAATCCAAAGGGCATTACATTGAACTAGTAAGGTCCATTTTCTGCGGAATACGCATCAGTCTTCTCTTTATCTTCATCATGTATGCCCACTTGCCAATAACCGCTCTTCAGATCCAGTGTTGAGAACCAACGTGAACCTGCCAATGCTATCAGTGTGACATCAATCCTGGGTAATGGGTAACTGTCTTTCTTCGTGACATCATTAAATTTTCTGTAATCCACACAAAACCTTGTGGATCGATCCTTCTTAGAAACCAACACAACCGGTGCAGACCAAGGGCTTCCTGACTCTTCAATCACTACATCTTTCATCATCTTGTCAACAAGCTTTTCCACCTCTTATTGTTTCGCAAATGACAGGCGTCTTGGTTGCTGTTGAATCGGATGAGCTTGACCAGTATCAATCCTGTGTTGTACCAAGTTGGTTCGTCCTCTTGTTCTTGAATCGAAGATGTCACTTCCAGATGTGATAAATTTTCTTGCAGCGTTATATTTTTCCGACGATAGATATCCCAATGTTTCTCTAGACTTTCCAATATGTTGTCGGAGTCCTCTCTTTGATTTTGATAATCAATTACATCACATTTTGCTACCCAAGTCACAGGTTCGCAGGATTTAATGATGTCACCTTCTCTAAGTGTTATACCTTCAAAATATACATTGGCAACTCGTAGGGGAATAGCATGTTTTGTCTTAACTAAGGCTCGTGCAAGAAGTAAATGGTCGGGGGATTCTGTGCATGGCTGTACTAATCCAACGCAGTACCCAAGGTCCTTCTCTAATCTTCTCGGACAGTCCTGGAATTCTAATAGTCTTCGTCATCTGCAGCTTCACCATTCTCCCAGCTGGTGTCATCGAGACGAATTCTTCTTCGAGATAATGACTTCCAGTCTCGTAACAATATTAATGCAATAATGAAATCGATAATTGACCAACACAAAAATAATTTTCGAAAAGGCATGATTCCATTGGTGAAACCTCATTCCTTATTTCATTCGAGATATTTGTGCGAACGAGTCATTTTATTCTTTATACCTTGAATTATTCTACACCTTTTCTAGTTGTATTTCAGAAATCATCAAGTTAGTTTCAGAAACCGTCAATTGAATTTCATAATGAGTCAATTGAATTTCATTAGAGTCCCTTGTATTTCAGAAAGTAGCAATTGGAAGCGTAAAATATATTTCAGTTTATTTAATTTAAAGTCAGAAAGCATCAATTAGTTTATTTTAGAATAGCCAGTTTGGTATCAGAAAGAGTTATATGAATTCCAGATTATTCAATTGCATTTCAGAATTCGTCATCTATTTATCAGAAGATATCACATGTTTTTCAGAAAGCGTCATTTGTATTTCAGAAACAGAACTAAGGCATCAAGGCCATAACTAGAGATAATATATGCTTCAGGACGTTAATAAGAAATTGTTGGCATCAAAATATAAGATATATCAAGCATAGTCTCTATCAACTTCATTCAATGTTGAATAATCAAATGTGAAAAGTAAAATCTACATCGAACGAAAGAGATTTGAGAAAAATGATCTCCATAAATGATAATATTATAATCCACAAAAAAGTCCACAGGTATATCGAACATGACAAAAAGTGGGGGTTGAGACCGGTTACTTGAGAAATGTAGGTTGTTTCAATTAAAAAAATACAGTTTCACCCTTTCAATACCCTGTTCGGCCAATGAATATAAATTTCATTAGGTTAAATGTTCATTAGTTTTCATAGGCCAAACTTGAAATTAGTATTTTCTAAAAATTTTAGGTCTAGCCACCAATTTTGAGAAGTTATGATGAAATAATAACAGTATTTTATTATATAGTTCTACCTACTGACTTTGTAGCTCCAATAATATCGAAGCTAGCAATAATGAAAATTCCAGTGTAATACCGATAGAGAATACATTATTAAATAAACTTGTACCTATACATGTTTACGGGGTTATCTTACCATTCATCTCCTTATTCTATTCATAAGTTCGATCTCACTTCATACCTCAACTGGAACTCATGATTTCGCTAATATTACGCTCTATAACATAACTCTGCGTACGTTAAAAATTATTTCGACTGTATGCAAGTGGAAGAATATTGGGAGAGTATAAAAGTATTGGGATTTTTATTCCGTTTAGAGGTGACGTCCATCAGGAAGGACCTGACGGGGTAATAATTTTCATAACCACACCGTTGGTAGATAAATAGTTCTGATATAGGAAAGTTTGACAGGAATCGTACCTCACAAAAAAGTGGCTAGTATGAGCTCGTCTAGACTAGACAATTGCCGGCACGAAATGGCTCGTTGTGGAATAATAGAAGTGGTTTCTGATAGTTCGAAACGGCTTTGTGAGATCATGAGAAGCTAGAGTAAGCTGTGTATCTACTGACATGATATTTGGTAACAGAACTGACAAACTGAATTCGTTAAATTTACTTTCCATTATGATGAAAGCATTTTGTTGCGTATTCTGAACCAATATCTCCAGAATTCTGAAAAAACGACTATGAGAAATTGTTCGGCAAATAATGAATGAAGCAATGCGAACTGATTTAGATTGATTGCACTTCGTGGTAAGAATTTTGTTTGAATTTCGTTGATGTCCTGTTCATCCTATAAAACACAAGGGAAGGGCGATTGATAGTTTTTCTCTGAAAGATATATAAACCGTCTGCTCTCAAAAGTTATAAGAATGTCGAAATACTGCATTTGTTCGAAATATTCAAGATTCAGTCTCCATAAGATAGTTTCTGGTACTTGAAAAATGTAACTGCTTCGCTCAAATATCGAATCACCCTACTAACAGGAGGAAAGTGATTCGGAAGAGGAACTTGTGGACTCAGAGCATTCCTAGTAATATACATACAAAATATATCTCTAAAAAGAAAGCGCCCTTGAGAGGGCAAGAGCAAGAGTACTATGAAGATGAATCAGAAAGGGCATGAAGACAGTTTTCAATTATTACTTGAAAACAAATAAATTTGCAATTTACAGAAATAAAAGTAACCAGACATTCACTGTATCCATAGGATGACCAAAAATATTTATACCTTTTAAAAAATCATTCGAGATAACTCCATGAGTTCTATACAAATAATGTATCGATCAAGTAATGGTCTCATTAAATCAACAATTCCCTGGAAAAAATACTTTCACTAGTATGTGAAGAGTGGAATTTCAATCGAACTTGAACGAGAACTTGAATTACTAGGATGTAGCTGTCGTTTTCATATTTTGTTATGATAACTGATTAATGTTAGTTAAGTATTATAGTATATTACACAACAAGTGTGGAAAGTGACATATTTCACACGAGTAGTCGTTTAGCACGAGCCGCGTAGCGGTGAGTGCGGAAACGTAACGAGTGAAGGAAATGCACTTTCTAACGAGTTTTTTACACTATTTTTCCTACGACATCGGATTCTTTCATTTCGCGGGATCTTGTCAAAAATGTAACTAGAGCGGTCTCTATAATTTCAGGTGGTTTTTATTCGATATCAAGTACTGTTTATTTTTATATTCAAGATGATATTTCTCCGACAATTCCTGATTATGTGGATTACTGATTGATTGAGTTAGTTTAGTTTTGACAAATTTTATTGATATTGACACCAGCGTACATAAACAAACTTGACACCATTACGCCTGCTAGCGCCAGTAATCACGCAACCAGGAATACAGAACCATAGCAGTACGTAGTGCGCAAGTGCGTACGAGTTAGTGCGTCCTTGCAAACATCTGTGATACCAAAGAATCTTCTCTTTGGTGATACTATGATATCAAACTGATGCAAGCAGCAAGCCGCGTATAAAACTGTAGCCGTACTCTTTTGAATGATCTCACCCGCTGTCATCAACATCGAAATAGTTCCAGCAAAGAGTATAAATTCCAGTGTTAAAGTGAGTTCAGAGGTATGTATCAGACTCATTGAAATCAATAGATGAAGAATTCTCGGTATAATACGAAAGGAGACAGAAATTTCAATAAATAATATCAATTTTATTTTAGAACGATTATATATTGACAGTGAGTACCTTCACAATATACCTAATTATTTCTATCAATTCATGCGACCGTTGTGATTTTTTTCATATCAACACTTGTGCTTTTTTCATTCAAATAAACAATACCATAGTGATATGAGCTACTTTCTGAATAACAAAACAGTGTGATTATTGACGTTTTCATACGTGGTCGTAGGAAAATTACATTTGCTACATGTGCTAGTAATTTCGTTAGTTTTTCTTCATCATTCATTTATTTTCAAAGCCTCCAGCAATGATACGAGATTTAAATATGAAAGGGAAAAAGAAAAAATGTGAAGAACAGATATTGTTCTAGATACTATTCGTCGTACAGGATAACTATTTCAACTATGCAACTAGGATAGTGGTTAGAAAAAAAAATACTGGAATACCCTTGGGAATATCTATTCATGCAAGAGTGCAAAAAGTAGGTTTTTATTGTACGCGACGTGAAATTGCTCAATGGGGCCGTAATTAAAAATTGCATCAATTAATGCATTGATATTGTTTGAAATTTATAATATTCAAATAGTGTTATAACTTTCAGATTTTTATGTTTGTCATGATCACGAAATGCTGTTATAGAATGACAGACAAGTGCAACAAAAATTTAGTTGTACTAGTACAATAAAGAGAAACTTTCTTCACTAAATATAGAGCAATAAAGTTTCGTCATTTGCATGAAAAAATAAACTTATTCATTTTTATTCGAGTGTGGTAAGTCGAGTATAAATTACCATAGATGAGATAATCGAAACTTAGGTACACAGAGGGCAGTGCATTATCATTCAGTTTGGATGCAAGTGTAAAACAAGTGTTACTATGTCAGAATTTGAAAGCGAAAAATGATGAATGGAGTGAGTAATTTCTACCTAACCTAACCTAAACGAAACTATTCAAAAACAAAAAATGGCCGACTCTCCCAGAATCACCCAAAGACCTTTGCTATCTTCCTCATTCTTGACGCACCCTTCATTTGACGTCTTTCACATAGGGTTAATATTTACTCCACATTCTGAAGCAGTATTGAAATATGATCATAATGAATTGAATAGTCAGCTGTATGGGTTTTTTGGATTGATTCGCGTCATACAATTTATTCTACACGTTTAGTGAATCAGAGGCTTGCGTAGTCACTTTGAAAAATTAACTGAGGATATTTACTTCCTAGAATATTCAAATGACGGCATATTTTATTGCTTTGAACAATAAAATTTCTCATTTTTTCTCCAATAGGTTGTTATTTTCCTACATAAATTGGGTATGCTGTGAATCGATAGTTTTGGCTAACGCAGAAACCTACCAGGAACTGTATAACCTATTTGAATTTCATTCCTCACTTCTGTATTTCGAAAACGAATTGACATCGATTACACCAAACAAGAAGATCATAACTATAGTGTGCTAGAATACACAATGATATATTGATGAAGTGCGAAATCGAGAACAAATTCTGTCGCGTCATAGTCGACTTTAAGCTGCATTTAATGAATAATATATATATGTAATTAAGCCAAGCCACTCAAATACCATTAATATTTGAAAGTAGTATATGTCCCTCCCTGTTGCTTGGTAAAGCTTTATATGCCTAACCGCGCATGAACAATAGAAGAAGAAAAATAAAACATACGCTTTTGAGACACAATGAAGTGAACCAGCCAAAACTCCTCTCAATCTGAGAAACTCAAAAAAAAGGTGATCAAAATCGCGAACCAAAGTGCATCGAGTGACCCCCTATCCTGTGTGGACAATCATTGAAAACTGCCATTGTAGAACATTCCGGCTTTAGCAGGTAGGAAGTGGCACCAAGCATTTTTTTTTTCCTTTTATGTTTGATCATTGGTTAAATACAGTCCATCAAACCTCACTCTCATAACAATATCTGTATATTTTCAAGATGTCAGAAGATATCTTCTGATTTTATGGAAATATATAATATATTCCATGAAAAATTAACAAATTCAAAACATCATATACCACCATGGTTTCACTAGAATCGTTAATAAATGTTTTCAGATAAGTATTTGCTCCTACAAAGTTACTACCATTGTCGGATACAATATTTTTTCACAATCTTGTTGAATGTATTGATTGATAACACATTTGTGCTTTCTGACAAGTTTTATTTCAATGCTGTCATTTCGACATTTATAAACAAATACATGGCGTTCAGTTGTTGGGGGTGCTCAATAAACATAGCAACATCACACAACAAAATGTATTTTTTTATTTTGGTTGTATAATTAAGTCATTTTGCAACGCGAATGCGTATCGAAATAGCCTCTATTAGGATACGCATTTTTTATAATTCGGAGATTGGTACAATCGAACTGTTAAATGAAAGTCAGAAGAGTGAGGCCCAGTTTACTTCTGAGCGATTTGTATTTGGTGATATTAGCAGTGAAAAAATCAATATTTTAATTGAGAAATTTCAATTTAGAGTGTTATTTGATTTAAGTAGACCATAAAAAACAGTAGCAACATTGAATTTTTCACCGCTGGTATTGCAATAATCAAAATCGCTCAACTGTAAACTGGGCTTTGCGCTTGTGCGTCAGATTCTAATTATTTCAATGTCATCATCGTTACCAATCGAAGATGTTTCTGTTATTTATCGATATTAAATCAATTTTTTCTTCAAATCAATTCGAAATAGAGAAAATTGTATATGACACACGTTTTATAAGACACGTTGTCGCACTTGTTCACTTGGAGCACTCCTCTCTTCGCTCGTCGTACTCCAAACAACTCGTGCGACAAAATAGCGTCTTATAAAACTTGTATCATAATATACTATTGTTCAATTTCAATTGTTGACAGTTCTAGAACGAAACTCCAGCAATTGAAATGTATGCCATAAAAAAAACTTCGAAGGATTTATCTCAATATGTGAAATAAACCTATAGATAAACTAGGTTTGGATTAGTAATGTTACAGGACGTCACCAGAATATTCTGAAAACATAGCCAGAGATGACAGGAAAGTACCATTTCAGTTATGACAAAATTAAACTAATTCATATTCGATTGTTCCCTCTGTATGGAAACAATATATTCACAGCTGTTCAAGTATTCTTATTCGTTAAATTATTTTATATGTTTTAATGATATAAACTACGCAACACTAATTACGTCGCACCTCGAAATTTTGCCCCTGTTTAAATTTGAATAACTTTTTTCTGCTTTAAACAATTTGAATTATGTTTACACTGTTCGCTAGCTCAGTCCTTCAGCGTTGATTTCGTACTTCTTCGATACATAAGGTTATGTCCATAAAATTGCTACAGGATGTTTTTTGAAACTGTGCTAAATTTCGGAATTTTCAAAAGGATCCCAAATGAAGAAAAACAATTTTTTTCAACTTTAACATCAGAGGCATGAAGATTATCTCATTACCTTTGGCCATCTCCAAAATTGCCTTCTTATCACTTTTATTAACAGATTGAACTCAAAAAATCAATTTTTTGGATTTGCAGTCATAACTTTTTTCCTCTTCAACCGATTTTCAAAATCTCAGGATCATTTTGAAGCTGAAACCTTATTTGAGAAGATATGGAGATCATAATTAACCATAGAAATCATATTATCTATATAGACTCTATCTATGTAATCAACTTGAACATTCAAGATCGAAGATTTCCTCAAAGGTGACCCAAATCTGAAACACCCTGTAAATCTTGACATAAATGAAAATCAACTTGTTTTCGGAAGGATCTTTCATTATGGATACATCCAGATCTTTTTTTCTCTCAGTAGTCAAAAATTGTGCGTGAGAAAACCAAATTGAAACGCCATGTTCTCGAAAAAAAATCAGCCCAACCCAAAAATGTATGGTCCGTAACCAACGTAACAAGAGTCATAATGAATGACAGACAAGACAGGTTGAAAATTACGTTCTCTTGAAAATAAAGATCAGGACAGAAAAAATTATTCGTAAGGTCTTTCTTTTCTGAAGATATAAGACTTCATAAAAAAATTCAAAATAAAAAAAAATATGTATACAACAAAATTTCAGGGTAACCTTCTCACCCCCTATACAAAGTTTTCCATCATGTTTTGGATTTTTTCGAAGAATTTAATTTTGTAGACCCCCAAAAAAAATTTATACGTACGCCTATGTTTTTATATCTTTGATCAACTTTTTCCGCTAAACACAGCTATGGGTACCGCTTGTCTCGATTCTGAAAAAGAACTTTTTTTCGCCCTGTACATCAAACTATAATAATTGAAGTACCCGAGTTTGTGCGATTCTTATTAGTTTCGTACGAAACTCACGAGAATAATATGTAAAAAATCACAAAAATCTCCTTCTCCTCTTCATCCGTACCCAAAGTACCCCAAGGGGGAAAGGCAGGGGGGAGAGATCTTTTTTTTAAATCTCCGATCTCGATGTGGGTGTCAGGTGAAATATGTTTACCGATATTTCTAACCGTTTGACCAGCAAAAATTTTACCCCCAAAAAAATTTTTGTGGGGGAGGGGGTCAAACATTTTTTACAGTCTTCTTGGTTTCGATCAAACAACGTCTTGTATATTTTTCTTTTTTAATCGGGATTTCGAGGGGGATTCATATTTGGGTCACCTTTGCAGAAACCCTTGATCTTTAACATTTATTTTGAGTCAATTCTAATCTTCATGTCTGTTTATCTAACGTTTCAGCTTCGAAATGATCCTGAGATTTTGAAAATCGGTTGAAGAGGAAAAAAGTTATGACTGCAAAACCAAAAAATTGTTTTTTGAGGTCACTCTGTAAATAAAAGAGATAAGAAGACAATTCTGGTGATGGCTGAAGTTAATGAGATCACCTTTATGCCTCTGCTGTTAAAGTTAAAAAAAACTGTTTTTGTTCATTTGGGATCCTTTCGAAAATTCCGAAATTTTGCACAGTTGCAAAAAACTTCCTGTAGCAATTTCATAAAACAAACCTCATGTAACATAAAAAAACTAGATTATATCTGAGGGACTAAGCTAGCGAACAGCGCAAACAGAATTCGAATTTTTCAAATCAGAAAAAAGTTATTTAGATTTCAACAGGGACCAAATTTCGGGGTGCGACGTGATTAGTGTTGCGTAGTTTACTTGATAACGTTATCAAAATTGTTCAATAATGAAAACAACTCACCGTAGAATGTTCGTCACAACCCAATATGGCATAATAATCCTCGTCGTTTATCTTCTCAAACTTCAGAATCTCATCAACACTGGTCATTTTCACGACACAATTGAACAACTAGCACCTAGAACAGCAGGGATTGCACTAAACCCGTTTCAAGCGACAACGTCCAACTGGATTTTCCTGGGAAATTGGGAAACCAACATTAAAACGCGGCAAAAACGAACAGCAGCACGAGAAATATACAAAAACAAGTCAATGGCAAGGTTACCAAACCGGACAGACTGTTAGCTATGTTCGTTTGTGTTTGTTTTAATGAAGTAAAAGTGAAAGTTTGCGTTTGTTCGATGAAAACAAATATGATTAAGCGAATTTGTTGGTTGAGAAATCGCGTTCGATTCGCGAGCATGCGCAGAATAGACCGGGGGAACTAGGAGATCCGATAGAGAAGAATCGATGACCTTATTTCAAGGGATGCTGGATGGATCTCATGACTGAGAATGGGTTGTTAACGGATATGATGGACTACGATAATTGTGCCCTGGTATAATGGCAAAATCGAACAGGGATTCTGTGATTTATTGGCTCTCTCAAGAATCACTTACGCTATTTCGAGTAATTGACAAAAAATAGTATATTAGGTATGGAGAACGGTAAGGGTTTTGGACAATAATTGGAGGAGGAGCGGAGCGACGACTCCAATTATTGTCTTCGATCGGTTACCCTTAACGTTCGACATGCTTATAACGTTTTTTGCACGATTGATACCATTATAAATTATAAAATTAAACATTTTCGTCATATTGACTAGTTTCCTTTTATCAAGATAGATACTTTGGTTATTAGGTAGTAACTAGGGTGCATAACAACAATGGAGAATTGAGTTTTTATTTAGTTGTCAATAATTTTAAGTAAAATTTTGATTATTATGAATTAAAATATGAGCGAAAGTGAATTTGAAGAAATTGAACGGGCTTGGGAAGAAGGGTGTTCCGCAATTATTCCCGAAAAATCTGAAATCCGTTATCAAAATACCTACCAAAGTTTTAAAAAATGGTGCGAAGACAAGAATTTAAGAATCGATGAAAAGACTCTATTGGCATATTTCGTTCAAAGACATATGCAGTTGAAAGCTCCTGGAAGCCTTTGGGCAGAATATTCAATGATTAAATCCACCGTTTTTCTTTATGATGGCATTGATATTTCCAAGTTTTCAACTTTTATCGCGTATTTGAAGAGAAAAAATGTTGGCTATAGGCAAAAGAAAACGAGAATTTTTACACCGGAGCAATTTGAAAAATTTCTGATGGGAACACCGGATGAAGAATTTCTAATTCACAAGGTAATGTAAGCTAGTTTAGATAAAAGAAATACTCTAATGAAGATTTTTTCATAATTTGTAGGTCGCAATGATATTGGGAATATCTGGTGCCTGTAGAAGAGAAGAATTATATAATATTACTATGAATGACATCCAACAAACCGATGGTTTAATGATTGTAAAATTACCCAATACAAAAACGAACATGCAGCGTAATTTTACAGTCGTTTATAAACCAGACGATAAAATTCCATATTTAGAAATTCTGCAAAAGTATATAAAACTTCGTCCATTACAAGTAAAATCAAATCATTTGTTCTCAAGATACGCCAAAGGAAAATGTTGTGCTCAAGTAATAGGGAAAGGGACAATCGGGGGCTGGCCTTCTCGAATTGCCAAATTCTTAAATTTGCCTGATCCCGAGAACTATACTGGCCATTCGTTCAGGAGGACATCAGCAACGCTTTTGGCTAATAAAGGAGTTGATGTCCTCGGATTAAAGCGTCATGGAGGTTGGCGTTCATCGACAGTGGCAGAAAGCTATGTAGAAGATTCTCTTCAAAATAAAATAGATTTTTCCTAAAAAATATTGTGCAATACTAGTAATACTACTAATGTATGCCATTCTGCAGGAGTTTCTGTTAGAAGTGAAACCACAGCCCAAACAAGTGGGATTTCATTAAATAATTTAACAAATTGTACCATAAGTTTCAATATTAATAAATAATTCGTTAGTTTTCTTTATTCTTTCAGAAAATAAATTCAAATTAGGAGATTTTTTAACTCGACGGTAAGTGAATTACTTACTGTCGAGTTGGAGTACTTACCGTCGAGTTGCTAGTAAATGTCACCTACTGACGTAAAATCTGTCACGGTAAACAGTCAAAAATGATCAATCGTGCAAAAATAATCTAAGTCCAAATTGATGCTATGTTTCACGTTCTGGATTTCAGGAGACCGAAAGACAGAAATGCAATAAGATGGCAGAGGTCACAATCATGATGAGAAAGTAGTGTCTTATCTTCTCACAAAATATAATCGGTATATAGAAAGTAAATAACCGATTTTCGAACATTTTTATAATGCATCAAGAGTAGGTAAAGCTTTTGCTCATTTAGAGGTCAGCTGTATTTCATTTAGTTTACGAAAATGCATAATCGAATTTGTTACAGTACTACCCGACATCCGAATATGCTTATCGAATAATCTATAATCAGAAATAAATTATATCACCTGCAGTGCCTATTCAAATAAGTAATTGGGTACCTAATCGAGAGATGGCGCTCCTTACCAAAAACCGGAGATGTAACCCAAATGTAACAAATACCTCACATAAGAATTACCATTCAAACACAAGAATGGAACTCTGACTGAATGTCCCCAGTGATATTCAGTAAACTTCACCATATCAACCAAAGACATTCAAATACAGGAGACTTAACGTTCCATTGTTAAATCGGTTTCCAAGCCGATCAGTCATTGTATGGATGTTTGCAACGAGTGCAAGAGAGAAAAATATACGCACAGGGCGCCTCGGCAACAATGTATGTTTGAAGGTTCTTATCATCGTCAGTGGCGTGCTGGCGTGTCAGTCATGAGTCATGTAAATGTCACATCTGTATTTTTTTCCTTCAAAATACTTCTTGTTTCTTTCATACTTTTATATTTCCACGAAAATGCATCCACGACTTTGTGCCGTTCCATTATCTACCTACTACTAAAACTAAACAATATAAAGTGATAGGATTTCATTTCTTCACACCAGACATGGTTGACTACAATTTTGGAAAGCATGGGTAAGAAAATATACTAATATAGTTTGTTTGAAGAATCTTTGTGGTAACATGATTCATTTTAGCATCAGAATATCTACAGAGATCACTGCTGAATATTGTGGCACTTGTGCTAACCATTTTGATACTGGAAATGGGAAAACATATACCTTAAAAAGGTTCGAGGTAAGTCTTTCTGTACTGTATTGGGTAGTGAACTGATTTCTCGAGTGTTTTATCTTCTATTTTTTTCATCCTTGTATGATATAGATATTATAATAAGTAGTATTTTTGCTTTTTGAAACCCCTGCTGTGAGGAATCTTGGACTGGTGATAAACTGATGTTGATTATACCCTTGAAAATAACATATTATGTATAGCCCTTGATTATGTTTACATAGATATATTATTATTTGGCAACATTTTACCTAAATGTATATGATTGCTACTACATTAATTACAAACTTCTTGATATTTCCTTAAATATTTACTACACACTTCAATTTATACCTATTAAGAGCTGATCTCATATGTGCAGATAATATACATATTCTCATATCAGTTTCTAGGGCATTCAAAGTATTTTATATTCGTATTTAATAACTATTTCTCATTTTTAATTTGATTTTGTAGGAACCAGCTGATGATTTGATGATGATGCCAACTAATTATGTCCAGACTAGTCCAGAGGAAGAATGTTCAAAACCATGCATGCTCTTTCATGAAGTGTTCTATTTCAATCATTTGGATAAGTTACCTATTAACCATACCTTTTGAACTGAGCAACTGATTTCACTCATTTATAACAGGTATGTGTAATTTTTCCAGCTTTCCATCCATTCATTTAGAATAGCATGAAATTTCAACCTGTTTTTCCAGTTCTCACTCTTAATCCAGATTGAAATAAGTTTCAACAAAATAAATACAGAATAAGATTGAATTTTTAGTACCTATGATATATAATAACAAATATGATGTGTTAATCCAGTTTTTTCAAAGCAATCATATAAGTTTGAAAAATATGATTGCATAGTGAAAAATTATCAAGCTTCAATATATCTACACATAAATCATACTATAATTATGCACAATACATGAAAATTTATACATAGAAGTACATAACATAAATCAACATAAACTAAATTACATAATAATGTATATTTATTATATCTTGTATAGTATATACATGTACAAAAACAATTATAAAACAATATGTAATGAATATAATTTCAATCAACTATTTTGTGTACTCAATATTTAAACAAATTTATGAAGAGTTAAAAAATCTCTTTTTTTTTCAGATGAAACCAGGTTTACAACAGTGTTGAAAACACTTTCAATTTGCTATTTGAGGCTACCATCAATGAGAGGAATGCAAACAATCAAATTATAGATGAATCTTCAGTGGTGAATGTGAAGTTTTTTGTGATGTACTTGAAAAAATGAAACAAATTGGTCTTATTTGAAGTAGGTCCTTTCAAATAGAGTACAAAAATAAATGAATAAAGGTTTAAAATAATTTTTCTTGATGTTTATTTCTATATTTGTAGATTCCTTTGACTACTTCTAAAGTTGAAACCATCCTTTGAACCCCATCCAGTTCTTCATGAATATTCACAGATATCAAGTCCCAATATAATATTGAAAACAGATACATTTTCACTCTGAAACAAATAAAAACATTCGAGGCTACTGAGCAGTATCTAAAAAATGTTATAGAAAATAAAAAATAACAGTTTGAAAGCCAGAAACCTATTGAGGAAAATAGCAGATTGAATAATTTTGATTCATTTTCTATCAATAGAAAATAATAAGGAAGGACCGAGGGAAGGACACTAATTTCAAAATGAAGATTTCGGAAATTTCATTACAATAAGCTGAGGTATTAATATATATAAATACAAAATATGAATTAAGTTTCTTGTTCACATCAGAATCTAAATGTTGTATGTATGCATTCACATTGCTCAAGTACTTACCAAAAAATGTTTCACAAAAGTTCTTAGCATAAGCAAATGTGAAATTCAAAGGTTCCCTGGACACAACTGTAGTGGTAAGTAGTAGAGCATAGTGTGTATACCTTGGCTACATCAAAAATTAGGTGCTAATCACACTGAAAAACAACATGATATTGATTATATCTGAAAATAGAAGGAATAAAACTAGCGAAACCATAGTGGTTTTGTGAAACATTCAAACAACTTACCAAAATAAATGATCATTTTGAACTGTTCCATACACATCATCAGGTGTAAAGGTACCTTTATGATTAATTTTCATCATTTCATCACTGCTCATCTGAAATAAAAATATATCTATACATACTACTGATACTGAAGGTACACAATGAGGAAGTGAATGATATCCAAATTATAAGGAAGGAATTATATAGATGAAACTTAAGTCCATTTCATTTTTTTATAGTAACTACTAAATAATATATTCATATAATAGGTAAGTATATAGTTAGATTGCCAACGTTCTGTTAAAGAGTGGTGAGACCAAAAGGTGTAGAATTCAGGAACATTATTATTGGATAAACAGAGTATTTAGAACGGTGTTTGTTGCATTGAAACTATGCTGCTAAATGCAAGAATACTGCATTGTGAATTCTCAACTGTTGAATATCTTGCCATATGTTGGAAAATAGCACTCACCTTTAAGCATGTAGGTACTTGAGATTGTACTTCCTCAATACTGAAAAGAACATTTTCAGAGGGATGAGATGTTATGTGCCAGTGCTTCCAGTTTACATTGTGAGATTGAGATCATCTCATGTGATTCGTGAGGTTTCGACTGGAGGTCTAAGAATACCTTCATAATATGTGTGCTCATTGTCAATATTTTTGAAATATCAACGTTACATTACCGTCAGAGCAGGATATTTCGAATCTGGCACCTACTTTTGGACCGGACGCCTCTGTCTAATAAACATAACCTCTATTTTGGTTCTATCGTGAAAAGTCCAATTTAAGTAAAAATGATCCACCCTTTTACACACAACACACAAATGCACCATATTCGCACACAAATATTGTTTCTGAAACTCACAAAAAAGTAATACGGCCAAAATAACTCAAATCGGTATCAACGAAATCAGAAGGCAATTCTGCAACCTCGCAAGCGTCAAACTTGTAAAAATAGTCGAATGTTCTAGTGCGGCGTTGCCGAAAGTGCTGATTTGTATGGTGAAATGTGATAAAAGACGAATTGATTTCATCAGAATGTACATCATTAAATCAAAAACACTATGATTCGATGATAACTCCGATTCATAGAAAGGAAATGAAACAATTATGCTTCAGTAAAGTATAGTTATTGTTTTGTGTGAATTTATCAATTTACTGCAAGACTGCATAAATCGTATAATCTGGCAAACATGTAATTGGAGGAAAAGAGACAGAAAAGAAGGATCGAACGATAACTGATTGCGCAAAAACGTAGATGATGAAGTCTCTAGTGTTTAAATGTCTTTGATATCAACATTATGTTGATATCCATTATAAAATGAAAAATTGATTTACATATTCGAAAGCGATAGTAGACATTCAATTCACGTATAATCAACGTGAAATTGAAATGGAATGACCATTTGCGATGTGAATGGTAAGTCGCGGATTCAACGTCCACGAAAGTTTTATTGAATTTCATTTCGATGTTCACACTATTGTTCCATGGATGTTTGAAGTTCCACCATAAAGAGACGTCGCATAATTGCAGTATATGGTAACTGAAATAGATGTTCAACTTATTGGCGATATGTGAGGTTGCGGACATTAAGCACTCGCCAATAAGTACTGTAGCGCCTTTTTTATATCAACATTGTGAAGTCGCATCACCACGATAGTAATTCCCTGCAACTTCCCTGCCACCGAAACTGGTTAACTGGGGCCTGGTATAATGGCAAAATCGAACAGGGATTCTGTGATTTATTGGCTATCTCAAGAATCACTTACGCTATTCCGAGTAATTGACAAAAAAATATACCTTACTGACCAGAATCGAATATTCCGTTAATTCCAGACGTACTGCAAATATCGTTCAATCAACCGATCAAAAATGCTTCATTGTCTGAAGAATGTTATTCTCATTAACAAAACTGATTTGAATACTGAAATATATCAAAATATAAGTCAATGGGTGAAATACGTGTAAAACACATTGAAACAAACATTAGTGAAATGTAACACGATACAATGAACATCAGCCATCACACATGTATCACAAAAAGTAAATGAGAATAAGTCCTACTATCATGAAAATATATCCTAAGAATATTCCTCCATTGTATAGTAAGTATAAGAGACAATCATTTTTTAAAATCTCTTTCGAATTTGTTTTCAATGCCTATTTCTCTGATAAAGAGCGGTAGTATTTTTCAGTGATGAACTGGTGATTTTTGAATGAGATGTCGGTATATATGGGATGTCATTCTAGTGTTATGCGAAGAAGTCATTATTATGCTTCCTTTATATTTACTTTTTCAACATCAAACAATACATTTCCATTATATATAGATTACTAATGTTGAAATGTTGTGCTGAGAAAATAATGCACTGCAAGAAACTTCAAAAGGAGAAATCATAATATGCGATGATACCCGAGTTTATTTTGAAGGCTCAACCGCCAGATGGCGTTCTTCATCCGCTCAAGCTGTTTACACGAATATCTAAGGGAAATCAAATGGGATGCTATATTAATTATTACACTATTATATCACTCATAAAATAACCTACTAAATAGCACAAACCGGATGTCGCTATCATTTCTCAAACATGAGGTATCAATATGAAAATGTTGTTTTGGGGACTTATTTTTAATATTCATCAATAAGCAAGTATGCTATGAAAATGGAATAATGAAACAATGGTTACCTGTAATAAGTGATTTTTGCCTTATGCTTATGAAACATAAATTTATGTGATAAAATTTAGAAATTATGTCTTATAATGTCGCTGAAGCATGATATGTTGGCTGTGTTCTTCCAATGCATTGAACATGCAGTTATTGCCTCGCGGGAGTTCACTGCGAGATATCCTCAAAGACGACATTTTTCGAGATGGGTTTTCATGCGTTTAGGAAGACGTTTGCGAGAAAGTGGACAAGTGATATCTTTACAAACCAGGAACAGGAATCACATAATATTCCATAATGAGGATAGCATTGTGAATGTGATTGCTTACGTTGAAGCTCATTCTCATCACAGTATTAGGGATATTGAAGGAGATATGAATATAACTCGATCTACTGTTCAGAGAATTCTCAAGAGAGGAAAATTACATGCATATCATGTTGAACTTCACCAGTCGCTCAAACCACTCGACTTTGACCATCACATCCATTTATGTGGTAGAAATCGAAGCTGCTGTAGATGGAACACGACGAAGAATATGAGATACCAACCGTAGGAAAAAACGTTTTTCTGAAAGTTTGTTTCTGCAGTAATCGATCAGGACACTAATTGACAGTCATCAGTATTTATGTTAGAAAGTTATAAATATTCAATAAACTCGTGGTAGCTATACAAATACCTACTATCATTGAATTATGTTCCTGAAACAAAATCACTTGCTCTAAGCGAGCTCATCGATAACAACAATCGATCAAGTCGAGTGGGGTAGTCTACAACTCACCAATGGCTATTAACTATTTTTTTGTTCGGGCATATTCGGCGTTATTCGGGTAGCGTCATTGAGTTTCATCGAGTTGAGGTGTTCTGACGTGAGAAATAGCCAAGGAGAGTATACTAACAAGGAGATCTCAATCCCCATAAGGCAATGGTTCCGCGATAGAAAGAGATGAGAATACGCCTCGTGACGTCACAGAGCATGTCATGGCCGCCAGCTGCCACCAGCCACATTCTTCAGTGGCGGAGTCGAATGTGGTCCAACTATTCTATAAAGCAAGAATTTGTTTCGTGTTTCGTGTTGTGTCATCAATTTTCTATTTGATTTCACAATCAGAGTTTTGGCGGTTTGATTCTAAAACTTAAAACTTTGGATTCTTGCTGGCTTTGCTGTGTTTTTGTGTGTTATCACTCTGGAATTTGTAGCATTCGCAGTGTTGGTGTTGAACCAAAGAATATCAACGCTCACAGGAACGTTGAACAATATATTATAGACATATAGACAATTGTGAATTACTTCTCAAAGTTCGATAGTTTTGGAGTGATCCTCGTGAGTATTCGAATTCTTATCAATAATTACTAGATTTCACCAATCTCCATGTATAGAAGATGATGGGGATGCACCTCCATGAATTCTAGTTTCAACTTATACTTTTTTCAGGAAATGCCGACTTGGTGTTGTGTTTCCTTCTGTGGAAACAGGAGCAGTGATAAAACTTCTGATGTGTCCTACCATAAGTTTCCTAAAAATGAAGGGGAGAAAAAAATTTGGATATCATTTTGTGAGAGAGGATTGGGATGGGTTCCTTCATCAACTTCAAGGATTTGCTCATCTCATTTCCGAAAAATTGATTTTGAGAGGAATCTTCAGAGTGATCTCATTGGTATGTGAATTCCTTTTATTGAGCATATATACCACATACCTAACTTCCTTCCTGGAAGTAAACATTTTGTAGACACCCCTCTTTTGTTAAACTGGAATAAGAATAAAGTAAGGTTTTCTATATTTCTTGCAAATAATTGGTTTGGATTTGTCTTTTCTCAAAAAATAACATAGAAATCAGGATATATAGTTTGGTGAATAGTAACTTATTGGCACAAATTAGTAAATTAGCAACCCTACACTTACATATCTTCTTGATCAATTCCAGGGTTTTGTTTCTCAAGATGAACAAACAGAACCCTCAAAAAATAATACTCTGTAATAGCTGTTCTATGTAACTATTGTAAATGAATATATGAAATCTACTTGATAATTGATCATAGATTTTGTGGTTTTTTAATGAATCCTATTATATATTGTTGAATGTTATATATGACATCTTAGAATTTCATTGAAATTGTTATATGGAGAAAAAATTTGAAAGTTTTCAATGATAGGTAGGTATATATTAATTGCCTTTTTGACCCCAATTATATTTGAGTTTAATCAGCCTTCATTGTATTATTCAGTGCGGTTGAAATCAAGATAAAATATATAAAATAAAAAGATATTATACATGTGGGTCTTCAAACTGAACTCTAATTTTCAGGAGGTGTTTCAAGGAGAGTTCTTGAAAGAGGAGCTGTACCAAGTATCATCAATGATTCTGGAGAAGAACCATCAGGAGTTGATGAAAACAAAGAGAACCAGGAATTCATCAAAACTGTAATCAGGAACATTGACAAAGAGGAGAAAGAAAGAAAATATCTGATCTCAAGAGTAATGGAGGAAGCTAGAGAAGAAGAACAAGTACCTAGTACATCTTTTGGTAATCAAGATAGTGTATTGATCACGCAGTCCCCAGAAGAACCAAATTTAGATTACAAAACCCTCTATTCTATTCTTCTTCAACAAAATAATACAAAATGAATACAAAACAAAATACAATAATGGACATGAAGGAAATGGGAACCACCTTATTACTGAAATCAATAAAATTGTTTGAGAATTTAAGCAATACATTACATCAGAATAGACATGCATATTCAGAAGAAAGCAGTATTTTTAGATATGTTTCTCAAAGATGACATTGAATAATTGTATTTTGGATTCAAATACAGGTAAAACAAAATTAAAGTGAGTTGATAATACAATGTTACCTGTGTTCCTGTTTTGGTTTTTTTTTTGGTTCAGAACAGAAGTTGGAAGAATCCATATAATATATAAATCAGATATCATCATTAATTATGGATCATTCAGTGAGAACATGGAACTGAATTGATGGAATCATACTAGTTTTTAAAAATTTGGTAAATGTGAATAATATATACAATTATTATATGATCATATTTATATAATCAAACTTTGAACATATTTTCAGAGAATATGAAATACAGATTTCTGAGTGAGTTTACTATGAAGGCAGTGAATAATAGGATTTGAATAAATATCAGTTATAAATCTATATTGTAATTGCATTTTTGAAATTGAAATTTCTTAATGTACCTACTAGAAAGTGTATTGTACATACTTAGATATAAGAATTATTTTTGTCAAATCATAATGATTTATAGTGGTTTCATGAGTTTTTATGGGTTTTCCTCATGAATCATATGGATAATTTTAAAATAACTATTGTTTTATTATTCCCAATATGAGCAAATGCGCCGCTATTTATTTTCCCACTAAATAAAGGCATTTATATTTCTTGATCATTTCTGAAACATTTCCACCTACCATGTTCATATTTTGTCCAAGTTGAAGCATAATCAGTCCAGAAATAATATTAATCATGACTTTATTACGTATCCTAATATCCTTCACAATGTAACATATTCTCATATCATTCCACTATAACAGTTTACTCAATTTGCTTTTTGTTATTCACCATAACCTCAATTCAATATTTTTTATTATAAACATTTAATTTCAATGTTTCTTAGAATTGTGGTTCAAGTAATCACTGAAAAAAATACTTTGTCGAACAGACTACTGATTAGTAGTAGATGTGACAGATATAAAAAATACATCATTTTTATTCGAAGTTTTACATTTGCTTCATTAGAATTGGAATTTGTGGTAAGTACCCTACAATCTACATCACCCTCCATATACGATTACAAATAATAGTGTAGTTGGGCCACTGTATATGTGATTTTGTTTGGGACACCTACCGCATGCTCTGTTACGTCACTATGACGCGTTTTAGCTGAATGATTCTGATTGGCTAAAGCTGATTGGGATCTCCTTGTTAGTATACTCTCCTTGAGAAATAGCGGCTCATGGACCATGGTTGCACCAATTATGATTAATTCTCGTTGGTGATGGTTGATGAAGTTTTGAAAGTGTTTCCACAGATAATCATTCGATTGGAAGCAGTTCAGCAGGAAGAGATCGATCGACAATCCCAATATAGATTCAAATTACTTTTCGAATTCTTCAGTAAAGGTATGCCCTACATGCCTTACATATTATTTGGAATGAGATATTTGTTGTTAAATTTCTATAAATTTTGAAGGGAGTTCAAGATACAACATATATTACTAATCACTACATTGGAATTGCTGGTTGGTTTCTTTACGCGAACATTCCTCAAAAGTAAAAAAAAAATGAAATGGATCATGGATGACGAGTAAATGAATCGCTAATATTGAGTGAATAATCCACTTGGGGCTATTCATCAGTTTAATTATGGCAACTTACGTGTATTATACTGATAGAAAAACAGTTCACTTGCTATAAGTGAGTTAGATGCTACTCAGCAAGTGATGTGTTCAATAATGAGTATCGATCTATTATATAATGAAACAGAACAATAGTGGTAAGTGTTCATATTCAAGAACACAAATGTTCTTGGGGTTATCAACTTGTTTCCTTGTCCCATATAGTATTCAAGTTTTCACTAGCCTTTATTAAATATTCACTTATGGTCAGTGACTTTTTTCTCCGTGAAGCTGTGTATTGTATTGAATGTTGATTTTTATCATTCCGTTTTCCATGGCATACTTGCTTATCAATGAATATTAAAAATAAGTTTCAAACAACATTTTCATCGATAACTCATGTTTGAGAAATGATAGCGGTGGAATTTGAGAGTGGAAAACAATTTCCATGAAATTCTTGAAGTAACTTTTGTAAGGATTATTTTTTTCCGAAATCAATAGGTCGAATGGTTCTCGAGATACAGTCGCTAGCCGACCTTATTGGGACACCCGGTATATGTATATGCCATTTATAGGCCTCATTCCACATGCCCTAACTCTTTCAATGAAAATTTAAAAACATTCCTGGAAGCAACAATTGAACAGAATAAAAACATGTATATCTTGGTAGGTGCTACAAATATGGATATAAAATCAAATATAGATGTTTGTCAAGATTACTTGAACATTCTAACAGCAGTTTGCACCGACGGATGAAATGTACAAGTACAGCTTAAACAAAAGTGACGCTTGAAATGACATAAGAATATTGCACCTTATCCAAAACAACCCTCAAAGTCAACTTAAGATAAGCGGTACATTTTTTAGATTTGAACAAAACTTAACCTTCAAGGTGACAATCAGGTGACACGTTCGCACGTTCCTGTCAAAGAAAACATACACTGTTCCCGATCGAAGATATATTCAACGACGATTTGGACATGAAAGAAATTATTGAATAAGATTTTCCAAGACGAGTGAATGTGCTTTCTAATTATTTTGATTTTGAAGAAGGACAATAATTCAACATTCGTCTGATGTAGTTCCGCAGAAGGAGGTTCACATGATCTTTCGAATTAGCTGTTTCGTATCGTTTCCATTTGTATGATCTTGTGTAGTACTTATAGGTATCAGGTAGTTATGCTATTTCGGTATATTTATCTTGCAATTATTATTATCAGAACTATTCTCAATATCAATATTATATGTTCACTGTCATCATGTTTAGAATTTATAAAATAATGTAATTTACATTTTTGGGTGCAGATCTAAAACATTACATGTTTTATTTGTTTTCTTCACTGTGAGAATTTGAGATACCTTCATGTTTCAATGCGGATGGAAAGAATTATACTATAATATACAATTTTTATCAACTAGAGACAGGTGGCGGCCCATCACCATCCTAGAATTATCGGTAAAGGTAGCGAAAACGGTAACCTCACGGATTTACACGAAATTTGCACAGATGATTAAAAACGTGATAAAACCACTTTAGCAAGTGACATTTTTTGCGGAAATCATACCTTTGGTAGATAATGCCCTTTATTAGTTCCAGAAAAAGGGTTATTGGGAAATGAATGAATATTTATCTGCAGGGATTTGTTTGATAACTACTACTGCCTCTTGTCAGCCAACACATCAACTACAGATTTATTCCATTATTTACAGCAATTTTTTTTCCAATTTACATTGTATAATATCGAAGAATTTCGAATATTTATGATATCCTCATTGTATATATAAAATTTCAAACAAACGTCAAATACGTCCTTCAAACTTCACTACTCACACAGTGTTGCCGAATGAATTCACAATGTTTAGTTATATAAAATATAAATTTGGAAAATATAACATTTCTAATTTCAAAATTTGTATTTTTGAATTTTTCTCTCATTCATACAATATATATTATAGCATATTTATCATTTTATAAAAAGATTTTATCGCTATTTCATGTTACATAATTATATGTAAACTTTTTGAAACATTCATATTTCTTAAATAGTTAACATATTGATCATGTTTAATAGGGGATACATTTTTTACATATATTTGAAAGTAATTGACGAGCGCATGCTCGGCCTACATTTCGCAAATTCGCGCGCGCGGATATCGGCATTGGTTTTTATTTTCTTCATATCTATTCGTTTTGCAAGAATGCTCAATAATGAATATTTTCCTCGTTGGGACGTATAATTAGACCATTTGTCTTTTTTCGATGGTCATCTCATTCGTTGTATGAAAGAACCTTCCAAATTCAAATTCCAAAACTCGCCCTCACTCTGTACCTAAGCATCTAATGGCGATCCTTTTTCGAATAAAATTGAAATTTCCTGAAAAAATACAGTGTCTGATGCTCCGCAGGTTTAAGTAAGTTTTGTTTATATCAATATCTTACAAGACAAAATTACTATAAGGGGACCTAAAATTTGTAAGAGGTCTTTAGTTAAACCACCTTAAACCATGGTTGATATAACAGACCATTTTTCCATCATTGCCGCTTTAGATATAAAAAAAGATACCGCATTGCAATCTGAACAGAAGATATAGATTTGAACATTTTGATATCTAAAATAAAAGAAGCTACGAAATTGGCCACAACGGAAGTAATTTATAAAAATAAAACAAAAAACGTCAACCATGGATCAAACCGGGGTTGATAACACCTTCCCAAAAGAAACAAAAACTCTACAGAAAATACAAAACTGATCCAAATAATATAGTTAGAGAAAAGAAGTTTGAAAAATACAAAAATAAGCTAATTGAACTTATAGCATAAACAAAATTTGATTATTATAAGAATGATGAGTTCGATAAAAGTAATAAAGATAGTAAATCATTATGAAATACCAACAATAAATTTATAAATGAAAAAAAAAAACGATTTAAAAGAAGTCAATCTTGGACAAAAAATAATCACCGACAATAAGGAAATAGCAAATTGTTTCAATAGCTACTTTACAAATATTGGTGAAGAAATGGCAAAAAAAAAATTCAAATCAGCTATATCGGTAATTGAAAGAAGACAATATTTTTTTACAACACAGATGAAACTGCGGTCGAGAGTATATTTAACGAACTCAAATCTGATAAATCCCCAGGATCAGATTCAATTTCATTCAATACCTTGAAAAGTATATCGAAATTGATAAAAAATCCGATCTCATACATTATCAACAACATTTTTGAAAAGGGATATTTCCCAGTTAATTTGAAAAGAGGTCTGATTAAACCTATTCTCAAGAAGGGAGATTGAATGGACTTGTCTCCAACATTGCAAAAAATGTCGAGGGACTAATTAACAAAGGGATAATTGGACAAACATAACCTCAACTAGGATAGTGGTTAGAAAAAAAAAAAAAAAAAAAAAAAAAAAAAAAAAAAAAAAAAAAAAAAAAAAAAGACAATTCGGTTTCAAACAAGGCATGTCAACTGAAAATGCCATCTTGTTTTCAAAAAACAATATTTATTCGAAGTTAGATTAAAACAAATCGGTTCTTTGCGTATTTCTCGATTGAGCGAAAACTTTCGATACTGTGGATCATAATATCATGATCAACAGGACCTTGGCTTCAGAGGTGTTGCACTCGATCTTTCAAATGCGTATATTAGAAATAAAGTTCAATATGTCGAGGTACCTAGTCATGTCAAGTAGTATGGTGTACCACAAGGCACAGTCCTGGGACCAGTTCTTTTTTCTATACATATAAATGACCTTCTGAATTTAAAGAGCTCTGGTATTGTATCATCTTCTGCTGATGATACCTTATTCTATACGAAACGGACAGTTGGAAAGTGGTAAGGGAACTTGCTGGAAATGACATAGTAAAAGTTCAATCTTGGTTTGATGAGATGTTTCTGACAATAAGTATGTACCCTTTAGCTGCAATACAAATAATTTGGTAAACAAACGATGGTAAAGTTGGAATTGAACAAGCCAAACATATAAAATATCTAGGGGTAGAAATTAATAGAAATTTAAAATGGGACATTTCAGAAAGGAATTTAAAAAAGTGGTTACAATTATACACCTCGGTCACTACTGCACAGATTTGTTGTTATCCAAAACTAAGATATTGTATAAAAAGAAAGAAAAATAAAAAATAAACATGTGATCTCATGAGATTATAATTCAGATATCTGTGGTATTTGGGAGACATATGATAATACCAAAATCAACAATTCTCACAATCAGGACTAAAAAAGTTCGAACAGACCATGTGAATCGGGTATAATTATCAAATAAATCAAATTAATACATAAAATCATCATTTATTGAAAATATTTTAAAAAATTTTAGTAGTTTTTTCATTAATTGCACATAACATATCGGTATCAAATGGGATCAACATAAAAAATATACAAATATGTAAATATCAACTTAAATTCACACGATTCCATCCAAATTTCTTATCAATTGAAAAAAAAAACATCTGAGAAATGATGAAATATCAACGAAAGCAAAAAAAAAACTTTCACAAGTAGAAATCTTCATTACTGTCACTCATATATTGCGATGTTCTGGATTCAGTGTGCTTCAGCGATTTGAAAAATTCATGATAAATGGGGTCAATAAAGGGCAAGAAATCTAGAATATCTTTGTATATTAATACATCGATGGTTACAGGATTGGTATACGCCTGGAGTAAGTGGATATTGGTCATGGAAATTGACTTGCCCCTTTTCTGCATAGAGAAAAATCGAAACGATTCATCAGATTTAAGTGTCTATTTGAAGGCGATATCACTGGCCGTTTTATAATGTAATCAAAATATACTATTGCAAGCGAAAATAGTATATTACACAACAAGTGTGGAAAGTGACATATTTCATACGAGTAGTCGTTTAGCACGAGCCGCGTAGCGGTGAGTGAAGAAAATGCACTCTCCAACGAGTTTTTTACACTATTTTTCCTACGACTCCGAATACTTTCATTTCGCGGGAGGTCTTTTGAAAAATGTGACTTGAGCGGTCTCTAGAATTTCAGGTGGTTTTGATTCAATATCAAGTACTGTTTATTTCCATATTCAAGATGATATTTGAATATATTTCCGACAATTCCTCATTATGTGAATTACTGATTGATTGAGTTAGTCCAGTTTGGACAAATTTTATTGATATTAACACCAGCGTACATAAACAACATTGACACCTTTCGCCTGCTAGCGCCAGTAATCACGCAACCAGAAATACAGAACCATTGAAGTATGTAGTTCGCGAGCGCGTACGAGTTTTATAACTGATAAACGGCATGACCGTATCAATATACAAGGCGCAAAAATTTAAAATCTTGACGAACAATCAAGATATAAAGACGGTTTCAGCACATATTATTGAGCGTTCTATCAATCAGGAGTCAGATGAGGGATTTTAAATCTATTTTTGATTATATTTACCAGGCAGAATAAAAACTTAATCCCTATATTCACCTTGAGAGTTGAGGTTTATTAAGGTTCTCTTATCTGTGGTATTACCTATACAACCATGCTGGAATATTTTATTGCTGTCTGATGTCTTTATATAACAATGTTTTGAACCACTTTCAAACAACTTGGAGCAATATCTTGAAATGAATTCGAATAGTTTCAAATTATTATCCCAATGAAAACCTGTATATGTCAATGGGGCAATGCCCGAAAAAAACACTCGAGAAATTTTGAATATCTACACAACTACACAACCCTACTTTCTATTCGGATTTGGAAGGCTGCAAAAAAACTGTTAATGCTGGTCAATCAGGAGGGTACGAAATATAGTTTTGTACATTCAAGTTGCACAAAACTATAGTTATCATTATTTGGTAATTCTCAATAACCGTATACGAT
Source organism: Chrysomela aeneicollis (assembly GCA_029955515.1). Taxonomy (NCBI): domain Eukaryota; kingdom Metazoa; phylum Arthropoda; class Insecta; order Coleoptera; family Chrysomelidae; genus Chrysomela; species Chrysomela aeneicollis. The sequence continues at coordinate 1,239,877 of JARUHQ010000024.1, forward strand.
TAAAATTTCGGGCTTGGGGAAATATTCGTTGCTCAAAACTTGGTTTTCAGAATTTTTTTCTAGCATTAATGCCCGAATAAATTGACTATTGAGAGTAACACATAAGGAGCTACGTCTACCATTGATTAATAATGAGTTAAGCTCTCATCCAATTCCAGATTAGTTGAAATCTATTATCTAAGTGCAATTTACCCCCAGGATCTAGGTAATGATGGTCCCGATTTGTGATACTCTTACCTGATTGGGTGAATATCTGAAATGGGGGAGGAAATGATCCATGTCGAATATAAAAGAAGGTACGCAGGTTTATTTTTCCAAAGTCCATCGACGATTGAAAAAGTACATTCAGCAAATGAAGACAATTTCAAATTGACGATTGCAAATCTACCAACATATTTGAAGAAGTTGATGAAAACCAGGAACATCATCAGAGAACAACATTTGAAAACGAAAAACAGAGCACTGCAATTCCAGTCCAGGTTGCTCGATGCTGCAATAGAAGCCGAGTTATGGGATATCAGAAAAAATATAAGAAATGGCCAATACCACACACAGGGTGTCGTTTTGGAAGGAAAACAAACAGACAAACTCTCTGCATTCATTGCAGAACTCAATAAGTGCCATAAGAAAAATAGATTGTTCTATAAAACTACTGCGAATAAGTATTTCCGCCGTAGGTATAGAGCTACAGGGTTAGTCATCATTGTGTTGATGATCGCTCTCGAAGATAAAAAGTTAGAAAACGTTTTCGAACAAATATATAATTCGTTATTGTAATTAGTATTTACTGTAATTATATTGAGACTACTATTTGTTTTATATTCACTTTATTTTGTTTTGACTGTTTCATAAAAATTATTTATTATGTTAATATATATATATATATGCAAATCTAATTCTGTCCTTTGTCTTACTTATAATAATGACGCTTCTTCTATGCTTTATAAGGTAGAATTGCAAATTATTATGAATATATTTCCCAAACCATGTGATCGAAAGAAACTTGCGCCGTATTTTAGCCTTTTGTAACAGCTACAGTTATGTGTTTCGATAACATTATACTTCCAATGGAAGTAAAATAATATGCTAATTTTTTTTCATCTACGTATGGAAAAATAGAATGCGTATCAACTAACTGACGCTCAATTATTATCGTGAATCTATTCAAAATGTCATAACATTACAATAGTTGTGAAATTTCCATGGTCAATCCATCCAATAGAGACTCATGTTCTGGAGTCGTACCGCAGTAAGATACTGAACGATGATCTTGAGAGACTCGCAAACTCTCCATATCCACTCTATCTATCAAAATCTATCTCCGCTCCGTTCAAAATCTTCTTTACCTATGTATATCGTCAGATTGATCACACATTTACGGACCTGTAGTAAGAAATGTTCAGTGGCTTAGACTACACAATAGATTCCGAATCAACTTGCTCAACATGCCTTACTATAGTTTGCCCAATATACAGGGGAATACGGAAAAATGATATCTTCAGGCGACTAAACAGTATTGTTAAATTTTTTAGAAAGAAAAAAAAGTCTATCTTACGGTCTCTACTCGGATAACTACCCTGCACTGATGAAGGACAATAAGCCCGAAACTGGTCTGTAGGTTGTTAAGCGTGCCTGTTTCGATGTGAAGTTGTCAGCAGATATAATTCAATGTTCTACGTGGTATTCACCAGGACAGTAGTTCTTTTCTGCTCGTAATCTACCAGACATTCATTTCAAACTATGTTTGATATTCTAATTGGATAGACTATTTTCTCTTTCTAAAAATTTTTTGTCCAATTTATGGCTTTTCCATTTTTTCAGTATTGTTAAAGTTCCCCGACTATTGATAACAATTGGAACAATAATTGAACAAAAAATGTTGGTTCACTCAATAATGAATAAGCTGAAACTAAGGTCTTTCATCATAAATGAATGAAGTATTTTTTAGTAGCATATATACTATCACTAACAATAGTTTATTTTTGATTTTTTAATCTTATCTTTGAATTCCGTATATTATAATTTCTCATTGAGGTTTTATAAAATATGTTTTTGTTACTTATACCTCATAACTTTTGATGAGTTCATTTGTACTTATCTTACCTGTTTTTGCTATCATCCTTGAACCCTTGTAATAAAAATTGTAATTCTTTTTATGCAATAAATGTTTTATCGATCTTATATCTAGTACATTTTCTCTAGTTCAACTTTGTGTATGAATGTTTTTATCGTAAAATGAGTCGAAAAGGAGATATTATAAAAAAAACTGATATATTCACCAAGTTGTTGTGGAAATGAGTTCCTCCTCTAAAAATGAATATTGTAGTATACTTTGCGGTGCTATATAACGGTAAAACTATTGATTATAGTAAAGATAATGCTGATACATAAATTGTAGTAAATTTCCTCTAGTTCAATTATATATACGAATATATAATATATATGATATATATATATATATATAATTTGACTGTGTTGATCATGGTATTTTACTGGATAATAGAGAGATATGGAATAAGGGGTATTCCCCACCATTGGCTCCACAGCTTCCTCAATTCAAGAAGCCAGTACGTTTCTGTTCATAATATAATGTCTTCAAAACGACCAGTCACAATTGGAGTCCCTCAGGGCTCGGTTTTGGGACCTATTCTTTTTATATTATATCTAAATGATTTGGATGACTTACCAGTTAAAATGATTTGGATGACTTACCAGTTCCAGATTATATCAGATAAATCAGACAAACTTCTTTCACATAAATGTAATGAGACTTTTTCGAACGTACAGGACTGGTTCAGTGCAAACCTACTTCAACTGAACATGGATGAAACGAAATCCATTAGATTCCTTAATCGTCAGAAAAACTGTTTCGATGTGGTAATATCAACAGACATTTTTGATACTGATGTCGAAATTGTTCAACAAGTCAAGTTTTTGGGCCTTGAAGTGGATGAGTGTCTCACATGGAAAAATCACTGTCGAACACTAAAATCTAAACTGAACTCTTTTGCTTATCAATTCAGAAATCTGAAACTTGTCCTCAACGAAGACCAACTCCTGAAATTATATTATGCCCAAATAGATTCCAGACTAAGATACGAGGTGCGCTTCTGGGGCCTGTCCACCTCATCATTAGATGTTTTCATTGCACAGAAACGCATTATACGTACTCTGGTTGGAATTTCGAAACGCTCATCCTGTAGAGATCAATTCAAGAATTTAAAAATTCTTACGCTACCATCACTGTTAATTTTTGAATTCTGCTTATATGTTTATAAAAATCGTAGTAACTATACACCGAACAATTCTAGGTACGAATACAAAACACGCCAAAAAGATAACTTTTATATTCCTTTCAGCTGTACAAAAATCCATTACAATTCGACTAGTGCAATGGCTCCTCGAATTTTTCATTTATTGTCAGAAGAAATAAAAAAGTGTGGAACAATCTACTGTTTAAAGAAAAAATTGAAGGATTTCCTAGTGACAAAATGTTTCTATTCTGTAGGAGAATATTTACAAACTTAATATGTTTGTCTGATTATCAACTTTTTTACTTTTTTTTCGTTCTTTTTAGATGTAATTGTTTAGTCTTAAGTTGTTTGTGAGTTGATTATTGTTTTATTCTACCCATATATTGACGGATCCAATACAAATATCCATTTTTCAAATGGAAAATAAAAATATTATTATTATTATCTGAAGTAAAATGAGCCACTTTTAAATATGGTGGCTCGAGCGGAAAATATTCGAGGTGGCAAAGTTGAAATTCAGAAAAAGCACATCGAAATCTATAAAATCACCAATTTTCAAAACTCCCGGAAAACTTTCCACGTAACTCCCATTTTGAGCACCAAATGACTGGAGAATCATAACATTATATACAGGGGATCGAAATAGCCTCTATTTCGATACGCATTTTTTATTATTCGGAGATTGGTACAATCGAACTGTCAAATGAAAGTCAGAAGAGAGTTAGGCCCAGTTTACTTCTGAGCGATTTGGATTTGGTGATATTAGCAATGAAAAACTCAATGTTTAAATTGGTAAATTTCAATTCAGAGTGTAATTTGATTTAAATTGACCAATAAAAACAATAACAACATTGAATTTTTCACCGCTGGTATTGCAATAATCAAAATCGCTCAACTGTAAACTGGGCTTTACGCTTGCGCGTCAGATTTTAATTATTTCAATGTCATCATTGTTACCAATCGAAGATGTTTCTGTTATTTATCGATATTGAATAAATTTTTTTCTTCAAATCAATTCAAAATAGAAAAAATTGCATATGACACACGTTTTATAAGACACGTTGTCGGACTTGTTTACTTGGAGCACTCCTCACTTCGCTCGTCGTACTCCAAACAACGCGTGCGACAAAATAGCGTCTTATAAAACTTGTATCATAATATACTATTATAACATCAGTCGAAATTTCTACTATTATCATAAAACATGTTTAACGAAGGTTAATTTGTTCGATGTACTTTTTTTTTAACCTGGCAAATTTCTAATCTGATACCTTATACTAATCTGATACCTTTTACTTGACCAGGCAAATTCTAAGCGCTTATGCTATGTGCGAGGCGCTAACTGTGGACACTTTGTAACATGCTATGGACAAGCTCAGGGCGAAATAAAAGCCAAGCTATGTACAGGGTGGGTCAAATTGAACATTTTTATAGGGAAAGTCCTGTTTTCAAAATAGAAAACTGGTTTTTGTGTCGGAGGGTGAATTTTTATGGAAAAATCAATGGTGAAAACCGCATATAGATATCTATAATCGTTTCTAAGTTACAGCATGTTTTTCGGAAAAGTGCACTTTCGAAAAGTTGGTGTAAATGTTTTCCTGTTTTTCCATTTGCTTTCTGTTTTATCGCTGCTTCGTCTAGCTAACTTGTTCAAAGTGTGCGTTTCAAAGTTTACATGGAAAATCTTGAAAGCTCTGCATTTCAAAGGAGAAACTATCAAAACATCATTTGTGATATTGAGTGTGAAATATAGTCTTGGAATGGTAATTTTTCGAGTTCTATTGAAATATGCGGGAATATAAAGGTTGTCTCATTCAAAAAAATGATTATTTCATTGATAACCCTTGATATATGATATGAAAAAATGAATTACTTAAACCATTGAACTAATTCAACGTGAAAAATGCTTTGAAAACGTTTTCATAGAAATAAAGAACGGAGTTGTTCACAAAAAATTATCCCCAGAGGTCGTAAGTTATTTCTTTCAAGCATATGATTTGAAAAATATATTCATTATAATTTGCTATTCCACCTTATAAAGCACTGAAAAATCGTCATCACTATAACCAAGACAAAGGAGAGAATCATATTTTCATATATATACATATATATATTAACATAATAAATAATTTTTATAAAACAGCCAAAACAAAATAAAATGAATATAAAACAAAATACTACCCTCAATATAATTACATTAAATATTTTATAATAATAATAATAAATAAGTGAAAATAATTACACTAACGAATTATATATTTGTTCGAAAACGTTTTCCAGCTTCTTATCTTCACGAGTGATCATCAACACTATGATGACTAACTCTGTAGCTCTATATATACGGCGGAAATACTTATTCGCAGTAGTTTTATAGAACAATCTATTTTTCTTATGGCACTTATTGAGTTCTGCAATGAATGCAGAGAGTTTGTCTGTTTGTTTCCCTTCCAAAACGACACCCTGTGTGTGGTATTGCCCTTTTCTTATATTTTTTCTGATATCCCATAACTCGACTTCTATTGCAGCATCGAGCAACCTGGACTGGAATTGCAGTGCTCTGTTTTTCGTTTTCAAATGTTGTTCTCTCATGATGTTTCTGGTTTTCATCAACTTCTTCAAATATGTTGGTAGATTTACTATCGTCAATTTGAAATTCTCTTCGTATACTCTAGAGTTCTGGTTAGAATACATTGTGTCTGGTTTCTCTCTTCGTTTGCAATATATACTTCTAAGCAACTGAGTTGGCGGTATAAAAAAATTATCATACACTTCTTCGATGATCGATTCGACTTTGGAATAATGAACCTGCATACCTTCAATTTATATTCGACATGATGGACCATTTCCTCCCCCCATCTTGACTATTCACCCAATCAGGTAAGAGTATCACAAATCGGGAGTCGGGACTATCATTAATGAGGGTAAATTGCAATTATAGATGATAGATTTCGACTAATCTGGAATTGAATAAGAACTTACTTATTATTAATCACTTGTTTGTATCGGATTTTTTTCCACAGGTATAGAATTTATAACATACAAATAACCAACAATGATTTGTTATTGATTTCATCTTCGGCTAAGCTTCTATAATCTGGGAAATCTATTCTACCTGGTGAATATTATCAGAAATAGGTAAAAAATATGTTATGGTAAGAAAATATATATTATCGGCATTGAAATTTTTTTCAGAAAATGCAAAAAAAAAAACGAAATAACAGTAAATCCCAGACCCTCCCTATATTCACTTTATTTTGTTTTGACTGTTTCATAAAAATTATTTATTATGTTAATATATATATATATATATGCAAATCTAATTCTGTCCTTTGTCTTACTTATAATAATGACGCTTCTCCTATGCTTTATAAGGTAGAATTGCAAATTATAATGAATATATTTCCCAAACCATGTGATCGAAAGGAACTTGCGCCGTATTTTAGCCTTTTGTAACAGCTACAGTTATGTGTTTCGATAACATTATACTTCCAATGGAAGTAAAATAATATGCTAATTTTTTTTCATCTACGTATGGAAAAATAGAATGCGTATCAACTAACTGACGCTCAATTATTATCGTGAATCTATTCAAAATGTCATAACATTACAATAGTTGTGAAATTTTCATGGCCAATCCATCCAATAGAGACTCATGTTCTGGAGTCGTACCGCAGTAAGATACTGAACGATGATCTTGAGAGACTCGCAAACTCTCCATATCCACTCTATCTATCAAAATCTATCTCCGCTCCGTTCAAAATCTTCTTTACCTATGTATATCGTCAGATTGATCACACATTTACGGACCTGTAGTAAGAAATGTTCAGTGGCTTAGACTACACAATAGATTCCGAATCAACTTGCTCAACATGCCTTACTATAGTTTGCCCAATATACAGGGGAATACGGAAAAATGATATCTTCAGGCGACTAAACAGTATTGTTAAATTTTTTAGAAAGAAAAAAAAGTCTATCTTACGGTCTCTACTCGGATAACTACCCTGCACTGATGAAGGACAATACGCCCGAAACTGGTCTGTAGGTTGTTAAGCGTGCCTGTTTCGATGTGAAGTTGTCAGCAGATATAATTCAATGTTCTGCGTGGTATTCACCAGGAAAGTAGTTCTTTTCTGCTCGTAGTCTACCAGACATTCATTTCAAACTATGTTTGATATTCTAATTGGATAGACTATTTTCTCTTTCTAAAAATTTTTTGTCCAATTTATGGCTTTTCCATTTTTCAGTATTGTTAAAGTTCCCCGACTATTGATAACAATTGGAACAATAATTGAACAAAAAATGTTGGTTCACTCAATAATGAATAAGCTGAAACTAAGGTCTTTCATCATAAATGAATGAAGTATTTTTTAGTAGCATATATACTATCACTAACAATAGTTTATTTTTGATTTTTCAATCTTATCTTTGAATTCCGTATATTATAATTTCTCATTGAGGTTTTATAAAATATGTTTTTGTTACTTATACCTCATAACTTTTGATGAGTTCATTTGAGTAGTGTACCTAGGCGGGTATCAGCTCAAGATGGCCGCCATGGGGCAATGACGTCATCCAAGATGGCCGCCATGAGGCAGCTGTCAAATGTCATGTCATCTGTCAAATGTCAACTGTCAAATGTCAACTGTCATCTGTCAACTGTCATGTGTCATCTGTCATTTCAACTGTCAAATATTCCATGTCATCTGTCAATCAGAATGTGTTCTATGCCTATTACGTCAGAGAGTGGGCTTGGGAACGCGACGCGTCATAGACCAATCAGAAGCCCCACCCACTTTTTTGGTGCGAAATTCAAGTTATTTTCGAGGTTATGTATTCTGCTTGCAACATGGGATAGGATATCGGCCCCTTTACCCTCCTTCAGGTGCCCCCTCAGGCCTCCGCTGTACCCCCTTGGCCCCCTCAGGTCTCCGCTGTACCCCCTTGGCCCCCTACAGGTATTCGCTATACCCCCTTGACCCCCCTAAGACTGCGCCCCTTTAGCGCTCCGCATCCGGAAACATCTCATGACGTCATATTTTATTTAAAAAAATCCTTCTATCGGCGGGATTTGAACTCCAGACCAGCGGATTACAAGTCCGATGCGTTCCCACAGAGCTACGACCACTATATAATTTAATTGCATTCAATGTCGATGCAACGTTATCGCTCAGCGTGACGTAGTCGAGCAGATCCGTCCCAAAGATAAGAGAACGTAGCAACCTCGGTAAGCGGGGAGCAGGGGAAACGAACAATGGCTTATTCATTCATTATACATCGCATTCAAGGTCAGGTTCGCTGCATTCCATTGATGACTCAACATATCACACCATGGAGCAGGGAAAGGAACAATGGCTTATTCATTCAATAAACATCAGTGTATTAATAGACATAATTGCATTCAAGGTCAGGTTCGCTGCATTCCATTGATGATTCAACATGATACAATATTTCGCGTAACGTTACAAAGATAAGAGACGACAAAGCGACTACCACTGTTGCCAGACGTTTGAAAATATTATGCATTGATGCCAGACGTTTGAAAATATCTGAAGATATCCCATAACGTACCTACCAAAGTAGAATTCGAACCACCACGTGAATACTTGATGGATAACGGGGTGTGGCTGCCTGAAGTTAGGCGTTTGACATCTAACGTTTGGCAGCCAACTATCAAATATCGAATGTCAAATGTCGAATATCCAATGTCGAATATCCAATGTCAAATGTCAAATGTCAAATGTCAACTGTCAAATGTTGAACGTCAGTTCTATGGTTCAGTGACATAAAGTTGAAATATAATGATGAAAGCAGATTCATGTTAGTATCACAATGACTTCCGACGAGTACAGAAGGAAACTAGAAGAATTCGGTGAACGTGTCCGTCAGTTGAGTAGAGATATAACTTTCTACGAAGAGAAAACTAGAGTATTGAAGAAGTTGGAGTATCTGAGTTTGTGGGATAAACTTTTCAGTTGTGAGAGTAGAAGACCTGTGACAAATATAGATAACTCTAAAAATGTCACGACTATCATTAATCATTCTGACAGCCGTTTTGAATGATGTATTCTATACAAACGTACCCACTGATATCAAGATTTCAAAGATATGCTTCAACGATGAAAGAAAAAACTGCAGTCAATCGTCATGGGCAATAATGAAACATAAAGTAGTGAATAATGGACGACTACCAGTATTTTACAAGGAGATACCACAAGAAAATAACTCATTTTACAAAATGAAATTCCTATTGAATGATGGAACTCAAGAGGAAAGAGAATGGCAAGCTACACCTTTCAAGAAGACAACAACAGATGTCAACATATTAAATGAAATTTATAAAATGTTTTCAATACTATATTTGATATTAGCAACTATAATCATTTCAATAATGAATTTCTTTATGAAAACTATAAAAAAGTATAGATCGTCTTGTAGTACATGAAAAATAAACAATTCAACAGATATACGAGGTGTTTCAATAAAACTCAATAATTAGAATAATAATACATATATTGAGGAAAATATACAATACTTTTCTACATATATTGAGGAAAATATACAATACTTTTCTACTTGGGTAATACAACATATGTAAACCATTGATGTAATTGATCAACGTTTCGTTGGGTGCACATGAATTTTCCATTGGCGTGGTTAGGACAATACGTAATGGTGGGCTGAAAGTTTTCCGTAGTCAATGATGATTCATCATACAGCGTCACATCGTAAATGGTTGAATACACTGCAAGCTCAGCACACTTTGTTTTCAAAAAGTCAGCCTTCTGATTTCCTCTTACATAAATGCACTCAACTGAATGTAGTAGATATTTCTCCAAAATGGCATTCATTTCACTATAGTCAATATCTCCAGAATGATATGATATTCCATGAACAAATTTTTCCAAGTATTGTGAAGTTTTTTTATCTTTTCCGATCACGTCAGCATAAGGTGTAGGAGGCTTGAACAAAAAGTTTGATCTTTGACGACCAATCTGAATGGTCAATTCTTTCGGATGAAAGACGCCATCGAGCGTGAAACCTTGAATGTCAACGAATGCGATTCTCATGATGGTCAACGGTGAAATGGCGAGCACGAACGGTACTCGACCACTTATATTATGCTCTTCACAACCTCCGTCAGAGGGAAGTACTCTAGCAGACAATCGTGCACGATGATGCAATAGGCCTTAGTATCAGCAGGAAATCCTTTAGTAGACTCAATCTCCAGCTTTATATCCACTGTCGATGATTTCATGCTATCTTCCTGCTTGGAGCAATCAATCACGAATAATGCATGATCTTTGAATGCTGAGTAGTCCAAAATTGGATGAACTTGTGTGGAATGTGAATAGCTCGAGTAGAAACTAGTATAGTTGTAGTAAGCAGTGACATAATCGTTTCTATCGAAATCCAACTGCATTCTTTCGTTTGGCCAATATTCTCCATTCAATGATAGTCTGATGCTAGATATGTTAATGTTATCAAAGGTAGTGACATCACTGTCGAGTTTATTGCGTATATTCTTCTGGAAACAAACGATGACGTAACGTGGGCGTTCCACTGCGGCGCTGGTTTTAACTGCCCAAATTTCATTCTTTGCACTTTGTGTGAGCGCAGGTAATTCGCTGAGACTCCATTTTCTGAATGGTATCATTATTGGTGTATCATTCTTGATGGGTTGCATCAATTGTAGTTTGATTTCATCATTGGGAAATATATGCTTGACCTTCAGTACCATACTATCTATCAAAACTTTGACTTTCGTAGTAGTTGTTACACCAGTATTGGTAAGTTCCTTGACAATTACGCTATCTTTATCGTCACGTGCTCGAACTAGACGAATCGTTTGTCTTCCGTAGACAATCAAAGTGTAGTCATTGAATACGTTGAAAATGTGTTTGAGAGGTATCAACAAACTGAACGACTTATCCACAGTATTCAGGAACGGTTTTTCGGGGTACGTCCATCCAGCCGTCGCCAAATGTTTAGAGTCCTCAGGTTTACAGCAGAGGAATCCTCGTACAGTACTAACAATTCCAGGATCTCTGATCACTTCTATCTCTCTGGCACTCTGCACATAAGTGCACGAATCGAAAAGAAACGCTCCACAATTGGGAGCCAATGACACGTTACCAGCTCCGTCAATATCTAATTTTCCTTTGATTTCCAACAAAGATTCATGCATTGCGAAAAATGCATCTGCTTGATTCACATTAATCTCCACCATATCATTGTTATCGAATGATTTCACGTACGGGATGTAGGATCGATACTCTTCCTTCCGGATAGTTTCATCATATTGGGGTCGACGGTAAATATCGAAAATTGGGTTTATATTTATTTGATTGAACGATGCTGCAGATGTTGTCGGTGATTGCTCAGAATGAACGTACTTGCGTTTTACCATCTCTAACTTTCAATCCAATAGATTGGAGAAAAATAATATTTTCTGGGGAGAGCTGGTCACGTCGCTTGGAAGAACTCGATGATACTGATAGGTTTGAAGTGGGTGGCACCCTTTTATGCTGAATTACCAAACCCATTCAACGTTCCTTCAAGTCCAAGTGCAAAGTACTTTTCTCTCCTCGAAAATTCACAGGTCCGAGATCTTGATCCAATACTCTAACACTGATGTTGGTGATCTCTGTCAAGTTACTTCTCACAGGCAAATATATGGGGGTATTAGGACGTTCGTTGATTGCGTATCCAGGATCGACTGTAATGGGAAAGCTCAATATAGTATGGGCTGGTCTGTTCCCGTAGAAGGCTCCTTCGGTAATGTTGCAATCGAAATGTAAGCTAGATACTTTAAGAATATTCACTGGTCGATCTGAAGAGTGCACTATACCAGGCTCCAAGATCCTTTTCGAAAATCCTAATAATTCTCCAAAACTATTATCGTTTTCGAAACTGATGGCGTGCAATCGACTATAGATTTCACACTCTAAGGTGTTGTTGTTTGGTTTCAATGAGAAATCTGTATTATTCAAATGCTCCTGAATATAACTTTCAATGTTTTCAATCTCATAACAACCTGTTGGCAGTTCGATATCCTTCAATATTGAACGATTATTATTTTCGTAGTAGTAAAATTTTTCACCATCGATGTTTGGTATGGAATGGTATGTATGAAAGCCTAGTACAGCTATGTAATAACTTTTCCTGGGATCTAGTATGATCGGTGTGGAAGGGGTGAAAGAAAACTCGTTGGTAGTACTAGTCAGCGTAAGCAGCTGAGACATGACTGATGACATTACCAGTGGTACAGGAATATTTATAATAAAACCATAATCGACATAACCTCATATTATTTATTAATAGATTACGGTCCCTCTACATTTCAAAAAATAATTACAACCATGACAATCGTACTGTGAACTGACAGGTCCATCCACATGTGTTTGAGCATCTGGCCTATTATAATGAATGTAACATGGTAGACGTATTCTCAAATCGAAATTACACTGATAATCGTTTGGTAATTTATGCCAAATATTCAACAATTCCCATGGTCTAGCATGTTGTATCAAATATTCGATTGGAAATTCTCTCAATTCATCTTCAGTAAAGTCTTGCAACCTCTTCTCACCATGTAGGAATGCTAAAACGGCTTCCATTATTGTACAAAAACTTTAAGCAGAGATGTCCACAGTTGAACTGATTATAGTTTTGAAACTGATCGTTATTGTAGTATAGTTTGATTTTACCCAGATATCGGACAAGTTCTTTCGGTGGTTTCAGACAACCAAATGAATCAAAATACTCAACGACATCATTTATCTTTCTATAAGCTACCCAATGAGTGCCTTGATTCTTCGACACATCTAAATTTAGAATTGCAGTTTCACGTTGACGAGGACCACTGCTTGGCAAATTGTCTCGCATGAAAACGCCTCGAAAATGTGGTATCTTCAAGAATTTCACATACTCTAACAACTCGGTATCGTACAACGGTCTATTGGGTAGCTTCATTGGGAGTTTTTTTGTTTTTTTAAATATAAACCAAAGCCTCCTTTGGCGTTTTTACGCAAGTACAGCCCTTTACCAATAGCTTCCATAGCTTTATTATGTCTATGATCTTCTTCCAATTTCTTTTTCGCATTCCTCGCATCGATAATTGTCTTTGCTATCGCACCACTTCCCCCTGCAATGCTACCGAGAGCACCAAGGGCTGCAAAAATTGGCAATAGTGGTAGAATACCTCCGGATTTTGCATTGAAAGGTATGATGCGTGGTATTCTGATTTTCTTTTTTCCACCAGCTTGCTTGATGGCAAGTCTAGCAGCTTTCAGAGCAATCGAAGCAGTCTTCTTTAGATTGGTCGGGGAATTCTTCTTCAGAGATTTTCCAATTTTACCCACGATATGTTTTTGGAATGAGCATCCCATACCAAGCTTACGTTTAGCTTTCATTCCGGAAGTAACTAATAAGGCTGCAGCTCTCTCACCAAACTTGGCGTCTGTTGATTTCACTCGTTGCCAAGCAGCGTCTTCCAATACTGAATCGGCTTTGTGACGATCTTCCAGAGTCTTGTGCTGCGAGTATGCAATGTCGTGTTGTTTGCATGCAGCGTCTAGAGGATTAATGCCATTATCTCCACGAGCCAATCGTTTTTGTAGTTTAGTTCCAGCTGTAAAATAAATGAAATATTAGTAATCGTTTGCATCGTCCAGTAATCTGACTTACGTCCACAATACTGATAGCCTCCGGGTAAATGGAGCTCAAAAGGTAACTTGTTTATCAGGGAATTCAAAACACCTTCTCCCTCGTACGAAGACATTGAAACTGATAAAGTGGAACTGTTACACATATATTTATAGGCTAACATAAACGTTAATCATGTCACAAGATGAAGGTCATTCAACAAGAACAGTCGTTACCTATTGAAAATTTAGATTTTCACACATCATCAACGTTCACTTGTAAACATGGTAAATTATTGCCCAATTCATTTCGGGCAATAGTATGTGGACCGAGTGGTTGTGGTAAGACGAACGTCATGTTGTCAGTAATTTTCAATCCAAATGGTGCGAAATTCGAAAATGTTTACGTGTACTCCAAGTCATTGTATCAACCAAAATATCAACTACTCCAAGAGGTATTGAATGGAGTGAAAGAGGTTGGCTACTTCCCATTCAAGGATAATGATGAGATTATAAGTCCATCAGATGCAAAACCCAACTCTATATTTCTATTCGATGATGTAGCGTGTGATTCCCAACAGAAAATCCGGGAATATTTTTCAATGTGTAGACACAAGGATATTGATGCTGCCTACCTTTGTCAGACCTACTCAAAAATACCTAAACAGCTCATACGAGACAACTGTAACCTGATTGTACTATTCAAACAAGATGAAATCAATTTGAAGCACGTATTTGATGAACACGTATCTCCAGACATGAGTTTCGAAGACTTTAAATGCTTGTGTTCGAAATGTTGGAATGTTGCATATGGTACTCTTGTGATTGTCAAAGATTTCGATATGAATGATGGTAGATATCGTCAAGGGTTTGATAAATATATAAAAATATAAGTATCAAACATCATCAGATCATTCCCCATCATGATGTCATCAAGTCGTGTTGGCACACACAAATACAAAAAGCGCAGCAAACGTGCTGCCTCCCCCACTGATTTGAACATAGACGATCAAATAGCTGCACGCAAACGCAAAATTGCAGAGCTCACCCGTTCCATTAGGAAAAAGTACTTGGCATTGAAACTGGGTAGATCGGAAAAAGATGAATCTCTCATCAAAATGTTTAAACCCATTTCGGAGCCACTACATGAAATTGTCAAATCCTCGAAGATCAATAATGCATTAAGAAGTATAAAAAAAGAAGAATCGCCTGAACTGAAGAAAGAAGAAGAAGAGGAAGGAGAAGAAAAAGAACAAACACAATTTCTCCCAATGGAAGAAGTAGGCAGAATAAGTGCGAACACGAGTGGACGAGATGATGATGATGAAGTATTTCGCGAAAATATACCTGAACAAAATATTTCGAAAAATGTTATGGATGAATATCTAGATCAATATCCAGTCATGTCACATCCATATATCAGAGATCATTGGTCATATAGTGAAAAAATAGATACAATGTATGGACCAACGTATGATCCCCAAACATCAAAATGGTATCTAGGAACGCAAGAACTTGACTTTGATAAAAGGACTGGCTTCATCAAAATTGGAGGTAAACAGATACGAGGAACCCCAGGACTGTATAAGCTCATCTTCTATGATGATCCTACGGATTTTAACGAAGAAGATGTGCAAGCTTACAAGGAGCTATTGAAATTGAGTGATCGATATATCAATAAAGATGGAAGACTTAAAGGTTCTACGAGATGGAAATACACAGAAATCATAAAACCGCTTATAATGGAGTTGCGAAAAGGTAGAAGACGTTCAACGACTGGTAATGGTTTGAAATTAACGTACAATGAAAAACCGGTGGAGTATATTTATTGGGATGATCCAAATGAACTCGTTGATCGTTTGAAGCTGTTGATAGCTTCCAAGGCAGCTGGAAACACCTCACTCGATAATGAAATAGTTTCCATAATCAATGAACTTCGGGAAGCTGGCTATATATACTGATAACAATGGCAATGATGAGTCATTTGAACAATGAGTCTGAACAAGTTCGGACACAGATATGCTCCACATGAAGGTAGCAATAACATTATTGAATTGACTCATTTAAGAAAACAATTTGTATCACATGATATTATGATAAAGAATTTAATTGATGCATTGAATTTGATTGACAACAAAATAAATAAATTTGAAGAATTCATTTCGAGGAACCCTCCAACGGCTAGTGAACATATGTCAACGACAAAGTATGTAGATGATGTGATTTCACAAATTAAATTTGATTTCAAGTTGGTCATTGATAATTATACCAAAAAAGTGCGAGGGGTACTCGATGGAAAAGTGAGTAAAGTTGAAATTGATAAGCTCAATACAAAATTGAATGAATTGATTAGTGGTCACGCAAACAGTACTACAAACCGCATTGATGCACTACAAAGTCAAATGACAAATGCCTTGAAAAATATCGAAGGATCGATAAATAGACTCAATAGTAAAAATACCCATTGATAGTATGGCTTCAACAGACAAGATTCAACTCGTTGATGAGCTTCATGCGCCAGCCCGCAAGACTTATCCTAGACGACGAACCATCATCAAGGGCTTAGACGATTTATGGCAAATGGATTTGGCCGAAATGAGACCTTATGCACACCAAAATAAAGGTTTCAAAATGATTTTGGTAGTAATCGACTGTTTTTCTAAATACCCATGGACACGCCCACTCAAAACTAAGACGGGTGAAGAGATCACTAAATCTTTTGCGGATATACTGCACCAAGCTAAGCGTATACCAAAAAATCTGCAATCAGATCAAGGAACGGAATTTTTCAATAGCAAATTCCAGACCTTGATGAAAAAATATAACATAAACCACTATAATACATTCACTGTAAAAAAGGCTACCATTGCTGAACGGGTAATAAGAACACTCAAAAATAAACTCTACAAGTATTTCAGTCTGAATGGAAAATACAGATGGATTGATGTATTGCCAAAAATTACTAAACAATATAATGACACCAAGCACAGTAGGACTAGATTGAAACCTTCTGAAGTGAACAAGTCCAACGAAAAAGAGATTTTACGTCAGAGATATAGTCATTTGAAAATTGCTGGTCCACGTAAGCTCAAAGTTGGTGATATCGTGCGGATATCCAAGTCTAAACATATTTTCGAAAAAGGGTACACGCCAAATTGGACGACAGAGTTATTCAAAATCACTAAAGTTAAAATAACCAATCCTGTAACATACTTACTCGAAGACATGCATGGTCAGCCAATCAGCGGTGCTTTCTATGAGGAGGAATTGCAGAAAACCAAAAATCCCGACATTTACCTCATTGAAAAAGTATTGAGGAGAAAGGGAAAGAAAATGTACATCAAGTGGCTAGGACTTGACAGAAAACATAACAGTTGGATAGAAGACGTTGATTTAGTATAGAATCTTATGGAAAACACGCACATAGTTCTGCAGTCGTGGGGCCTTTTCATCTCCATCATAAAGAACAGAATCACAGTTCAAGTTCGGAAAAGTCTGCGAGAGTAGGAGGGGGATATAAATATCTGCATGAAGTTGATTTCAGTCTCAGTCGAGTTTGTATCCAGCAATGTCGAGTCAAGATAGTGGTTACGCTAGTATGTCAGATGTAAGTGACGTCGAGATGACACCACCACCACCAGCATCATTCAGTGAAGAATCTGATGGAGAATTAGACGAGCTGTTGGAAATGTTCGAGAAGACAGCCAAAGAAGAGATGTATTACCTACTCCACACATCATTCTCGTCAGGGTGTTTCAATATTGGGGTTGGTTTAAGCCCTGCCAGATCGTTCAGTCCAGCTGTCATTTTAACATGTTCATCATACAGAATATCTTTTGGATTAATGGAGTGGGCTGTATTCACCGATTTGCTGCAAAATCAATTGGAAAAATTTTTCAATGCACCAACTAGCCAAGAGTGTGAAGCCGTAACGTTTCCATGTGGTGATTACTGCAAAGTTACACAGATGGTGTACGGTGAAGTGAAATTTCTAATGGTGAGCAAATTTGGTGTTGACTTCTACATCGACGATAAAGATGCCAACCAAATCCTCGAAGTTCATCGAGGTGTAGTGATTCATCGGGTGGCCATGCTGGAGGACATGAACTTTAGTGCTTATTTTCATAATGTTGTAGATTTAATTAGATCTAGTTTCCATGATGATGAAAATAGTCGTTTAGATGTTTTGTATGCATTTTGTGAGATGTCTAATTGTAGCTTATTAGGTAATGCATTGAGAGAATATTTGTTTTTCTATAAAAGCAGTGCTCTGAAATATTTTGAATAAAGGACAAAGATATATATTTCACCGTGTTTTATTCAATGAAAGAGATACATGTTCAACAAACATAAGATATATAGATATAAAAAAAGATGAAAATATATTCATATAAAACTTGAGTAGAGGGGTATAATATATGTATATTATATACAAGCATCAGCTATACAGATATAAAAAACATAAAAAATATATAGATATAACAATATTACTTCAAAACTAAGAGTTATACAATAATTGGGTGAGTATATATATATATTTACAGAGTGGAGTATATTTCATTTTCATTCATAAAAACAATAGAGAATGCTATTCATTCCGAAAATTCTTCGTCAGGCGGATCTGACACCATTGGAGTTTGCGTGATGGAGAAATGTCCAAAAGGAAGGGTATCATACGAATTTGGTAGTAAATGTCTTTTACTGTCATAAGGACTCAGCGCAATTTTTGTCTGTTCGATGCTGAATACTTCATGAGCATAGGAACGGATTGTTCGTTGGGTAACGATTTGTTCCTTTGATTCCTTAAGACATGTTACATAATCATCAAAAGTTATCTTATTCTTGACTACATTATGCTTGATCCCTTTAGATTTTTTGGTTACTTTACCTCCCTGCACCTTGTAGGCATACATTTTCGAACGTAAGCCTACAAAGTGTGTAATAATTTTTGAATTTGCTTCATCCTTCATTTTTCCAATTACTTTTTTATTCACTTGCGGAATTCCAAAAATATTGTCTGAAGGATAGTCGGAAGTATCGAATTCATTCAGATTGGTTTTTATAAGTTCCGCGTACACATCATCACAACCGAGTTCGTAAATGAAGCTATCAGTATCTGTGTACAGTAACTTACAATTTTGCACACCCATCGTAGGTAGCATGAAATCATAATGGAAGTTGTACATACGAGTCTTGGATAAGTCCAGAATAGCCATTCCAACATAGAGGGGCTTGTTGAAGACTATTTTGGACTTGCCCAGCTCGATAGCTACCAAGTCATCACTCAATATTGTCCGATTACGGACTTTAGAACTTGCAATCAAATTCCTTGCCCCGTACCGCCCCTCCCACGATCTACATAATTTAACAATGCGATGTTTGCGGATGTTCTCCATGGTCTTACCAAACACCACATTGTTCATAAGCTTGTACAAATTTTTTTCAAAAGTATTGGTGGCTGCAGTTCTCAATCTAGTGTTGAGATCAATGTAGGGCTGCAACCATGCCGACTGTTTGAATTTTACCACTTTGTGGATTTTCTTTAATTTCAAACCATTGGCTATAGCTTGTTTCAAATTTACGTAATGCAATATGTATTGCTGCTTATGATGTAATGTTGTCATTAATTTTGCCAATTTTGAGCCAGGAGGTTTACGGTGTTCTGAACAGAACGGGAAATCTTTATGTAGATCGTGCAGATGTTCGGGGTACTCTAGGTCAACTTGTAGGATATACCCTTCTGGTGCATCGTCAGGAATAGATGTAACATCTATGTTGGTATCTGTCCATTCAAATCCTCCAAAAGGAAGGGGTCTAGACATTGCCCATCCATACAGATTGTTGACATCCAAATAGAGAAGATGTTTTGAAGGTTTCGTAGGATCGTATGTTGGCACATATTTATGATTAGCCTCGGAATACCTGTTGCTGCAAACTGAAATGCCGCCTCTTATAGCCTTTTCAATGAACATAAGCATATCAACGTCTTTCAAAATTTGTAATTTACATTTCGTGAATTTCAACATACAATCCCACGTAAAGCCAGGAAGGGTGTAATACCATGAGGGATCTAAACCGTATGTTTTCGAAGCAGCTTCTCTAAAATTTTCCATGACGTCTGCCAGCAGAAGGATATCTGTCTTCATGTAAAGATCGCTATATTGACCTAGAGTCTTGATATCGAATTGTTGCCATACGTTAAGAGCATGAGCGTACTTTTCCTCATCAATATTTTCATCATTCAACTTGTTGTAAAAATGCTCGATGGATGGTAATTCAGTTTCTTTCAGTTTATCTACATTATTGATGTAGTCATATGGAAAGACACCTTTCTTTGTGAGCAACTCGAATTTACTATCACTTAAAGTGATGAATTCTTTTTTCAAATTTCGAAAATCGTCTTTATTTAAATTTGATGCCAGCTCATCAAGACTGGCGCCTAAAAATCTTAATGAATCTATAAATCTAAATTTGATTCCAGATTCCTTATCGTGTTGCGTAAAAGAAATGTATTTTCCCATATTTATAGGAAGTACGCTCACCTTCCCACGTTTGGTAATGTCTCTAATGAGAAAATGAGAGTCATAACCACTCAAGTTGTGGAAAACTATAGGTATTACAAAAGACTTTTGATAGTTCAAGTTACAGGCATTGTGTGCCCACCCCCTGAACTGACCCGTGAAGTGACAGTGGTCTTTGACGATTGTTTCGCCAGCCTTGAATGTCTTTTCACAAATGTGACAAGTTGTTACACCGACCTTTTCAGGGAAATCAGTCAGAGGAATGATTGTCTTGATCTTGGACTTTACAAATTTTGCGACCTCTGTCATTTCCGATGCGAACCAATCCATGCATTCAGGTCCTCGATGACTCTTAAAATATGATAAGTTGTCATCGTAGGAGCATTTAAAGTAGTATCCTGCACTGAACGCATTGTGTTTCTGGTATTTTTTTGTTTTCGAAGAAATTTCGTGATCATAGTGCTGCAATTCAGATTCAAAGTCAGCATATATGATAAATTCAGCTTTTTGCTTATAAATGGAATTTTTGAACTCGACAAAATCATAATCAGGAAAAGAAATTTTGCAATCGTTGATGTTTTCACACACAGCACTATGATCATTTAATTTCGATTCATTGGAAAAATAATTCAAACATCTATCACAAAAATATTTTCTATTTTTATGTTTATTGAGTTGGACCGAAAGAAGTCTTGACATGTCCTTTATCCAACAATAATGATACCGAATTTCTACATCATCATCATCCTCAGGTAGAGCTTCATAATCGTTGGGTTTTGGAAAATATTCACTTTGAACTAAGAGCAAATTGACATGTCTATCTAACTTGTGTTTTGTGAGTCTTACGGGTACTACTTCAAAATACTCTCTACCGTTTGCCTGGATCAGTTCCAAACCATAAACGTTCACCGAAATAGTATTCAACTTTTCAAATTTACCAATTTGATTAAACATTAGGGGAATTTCCAAGCCTGTGGTATTGAGAACTTGGTTGTAATGAGGGTACGAGCTGGGCCTATCTACATTATGATTGACAGGGTATAAGGCACTAACCACGCTCCAAAAAAAGCAGGCTTCATCAGTGTTTTTAACATTAATACAAGCTCGCTTTTTTGAAATTTGGTCAGGCAGACCGATGTATGAGGATCCATTTCCAATTTCTAATTTATTTATGTTTACTTCCAAAGAAATGATGCGATGTAAGGCCCAGCCACTATCTTTTTCTTGAAATTCCGAAAGCTTATTTGAAATGACATCAGCAACATTATCTTGAAACCAAAGGTCTAAATCCGTTCCTATATATATTGAAGCATTTTTTGTGTTGAAATATTTGAATTCGATTATGTCACCATCTTTAGATTTTTTTATGAATTCTCCACAAAAGTTGGTATTGGCCTTGATTAATTGAAAATTATTGAGACAATTTTTGATCTTAATTTTGAAAATATGACAAGCATCGGTCAGAAATTGTGCTACGTCCTTGTGAGAAATATTAATGATGATACCCGTCCTTATTCGGCTTGCAAAAACCGATTGGACATCCCTCCATGCTATCCGGTTTCTCCTAGGACTCGTGAGACCGGATCCAATATGTTTCGTATTTCTAATTAGAGCGTAAAATCTTTTCAAATGTCCCACGTTTGTTTGGAGTTTTCTAAGAATTCCTGATGTCAAATCAGCCTCACGAATTGCTTTATTACAAATTTGAATATGTTTATTGATTGTCTTGATCCAAAAGCTCTTTTCATTGATTGATAATTTTTTTGTTTCTAGTTCCTTGAATTTCCTAATAATTTCATCACTCACAAGACCAATCTCGTTAGCATTTTCCATTGTTTTCACAAATAAAAAGAAACGTTCCACTCACCAAAATCTTAAAACTATTATGGAAGTCTCCGCCGTTCTCTTGTGACCGGTTGACTGGAGGGTTGTAGAGGGGCACTGTTGGTTTCTGAAAAAGTTCAGTTTTGTTAAATGTATGCACACTTTTAAGAAGTTGAGGAAATTCATCCTAGACATTACGAAGATTACTCACATTTGATTAATTCTTTACAATTTCGAAGTTGGAGGACAGTCCTGCCAACCCTTTGAATATAAGGGAGTAGTCGTCAGGGGTGAAGAGGGGGATTTGCAGCTTCACTGCTTCAACCGCTCTCTTCGGTAAGAATACTGTCTTCTCCTCCAATTCAACCACAATTGTTTCTCCGTATCTTGTTTGAGCCACCCTAATATCTTTAATCAATTGTGGCTCATTTGGAGGGAGGCTATGGAGTGGCACTGTCGGCTTGAATACAGTAACTCGGGAGGCAGCGTTTATTCCTGAAAGATCCATCTATCAAAACAAACAAGAACAAAAAAAAATCAGATATACAACAAAACTGTCGAAACATTAAAGAAAAATACTATGGATATACCCTATTTCAGAACATCTGATTGAATACCCTATTTCGAAACTCAAGTTGCATGGTGATAAGAGATCAAGAAAAATAAATAAATAAAACTCACCTTAGATTATTGAAATATACACCCACAAAATACTAATTGTCGAACTACACACCCACGATGATTCACCGTTGATGATCGAAGGCAAACTGAAGCTCCACCCGATATGAAATTGGTTTTATAGCTGATTAGACCAATAGAGTCATTCATGAATGTGTTTTGCACCGAGAAGTGCATAGTTGTATATCGAGCTGTAATAAGAATGCTCATTCAAGGTCAACAAAATCGCTATCTGTGAATAAATAAAATCATGATTCGCCGGCCACGTGTAAACTTATGAATGACCTGTTCATCAATATATTGAATAAAATGCTGAGATAAGCATGACATCATCATGAATAATTATGATCGTGATTCATGATATCATCATTGGCCACCTGCAATCTTATCAAAGACCTCATTCATTGTCGATTCATCGGACGAAATGTAGAGACGCGTGGTCTCTTATCTTTGGGACGGATCTGCTCGACTACGTCACGCTGAGCGATAACGTTGCATCGACATTGAATGCAATTAAATTATATAGTGGTCGTAGCTCTGTGGGAACGCATCGGACTTGTAATCCGCTGGTCTGGAGTTCAAATCCCGCCGATAGAAGGATTTTTTTAAATAAAATATGACGTCATGAGATGTTTCCGGATGCGGAGCGCTAAAGGGGCGCAGTCTTAGGGGGGTCAAGGGGGTATAGCGAATACCTGTAGAAGGCCAAGGGGGTACAGCGGAGACCTGAGGGGGCCAAGGGGGTACAGCGGAGGCCTGAGGGGGCACCTGAAGGAGGGTAAAGGGGCCGATATCCTATCCCATGTTGCAAGCAGAATACATAACCTCGAAAATAACTTGAATTTCGCACCAAAAAAGTGGGTGGGGCTTCTGATTGGTCTATGACGCGTCGCGTTCCCAAGCCCACTCTCTGACGTAATAGGCATAGAACACATTCTGATTGACAGATGACATGGAATATTTGACAGTTGAAATGACAGATGACACATGACAGTTGACAGATGACAGTTGACATTTGACAGTTGACATTTGACAGATGACATGACATTTGACAGCTGCCTCATGGCGGCCATCTTGGATGACGTCATTGCCCCATGGCGGCCATCTTGAGCTGATACCCGCCTAGGTACACTACTCATTTGTACTTATCTTACCTGTTTTTGCTATCATCCTTCAACCCTTGTAATAAAAATTGTAATTCTTTTTATGCAATAAATGTTTTATCGATCTTATATCTAGTACATTTTCTCTAGTTCAACTTTGTGTATGAATGTTTTTATTGTAAAATGAGTCGAAAAGGAGATATTATAAAAAAAACTGATATATTCACCAAGTTGTTGTGGAAATGAGTTCCTCCTCTAAAAACGAATATTGTAGTATACTTTGCGGTGCTATATAACGGTAAAACTATTGATTATAGTAAAGATAATGCTGATACATAAATTGTAGTAAATTTCCTCTAGTTCAATTATATATACGAATATATAATATATAATATATATATATATATAATTTGACTGTGTTGATCATGGTATTTTACTGGATAATAGAGAGATATGGAATAAGGGGTATTCCCCACCATTGGCTCCACAGCTTCCTCAATTCAAGAAGCCAGTACGTTTCTGTTCATAATATAATGTCTTCAAAACGACCAGTCACAATTGGAGTCCCTCAGGGTTCGGTTTTGGGACCTATTCTTTTTATATTATATCTAAATGATTTGGATGACTTACCAGTTAAAATGATTTGGATGACTTACCAGTTCCAGATTATATCAGATAAATCAGACAAACTTCTATCACATAAATGTAATGAGACTTTTTAAAAACTGTTCCGATGTGGTAATATCAACAGACATTTTTGATACTTATGTCGAAATTGTTCAACAAGTCAAGTTTTTGGGCCTTGAAGTGGATGAGTGTCTCACATGGAAAAATCACTGTCGAACACTAAAATCTAAACTGAACTCTTTTGCTTATCAATTCAGAAATCTGAAAATTGTCCTCAACGAAGACCAACTCCTGAAATTATATTATGCCCAAATAGATTCCAGACTAAGATACGGGGTGCGCTTCTGGGGCCTGTCCACCTCATCATTAGATGTTTTCATTGCACAGAAACGCATTATACGTACTCTAGTTGGAATTTCGAAACGCTCATCCTTTAGAGATCAATTCAAGAATTTAAAAATTCTTACGCTACCATCACTGTTAATTTTTGAATTCTGCTTATATGTTTATAAAAATCGTAGTAACTTTACACCGAACAATTCTAGGTACGAATACAAAACACGCCAAAAAGATAACTTTTATATTCCTTTCAGCTGTACAAAAATCCATTACAATTCGACTAGTGCAATGGCTCCTCGAATTTATAATTTATTGTCAGAAGAAATAAAAAAGTGTGGAATAATCTACTGTTTAAAGAAAAAATTGAAGGATTTCCTAGTGACAAAATGTTTCTATTCTGTAGGAGAATATTTACAAACTTAATATGTTTGTCTGATTATCAACTTTTTTACTTTTTTTTCGTTCTTTTTAGATGTAACTGTTTAGTCTTAAGTTGTTTGTGAGTTGATTATTGTTTTATTCTACCCATATATTGACGGATCCAATACAAATATCCATTTTTCAAATGGAAAATAAAAATATTATTATTATTATCTGTAGTAAAATGAGCCACTTTTAAATATGGTGGCTCGAGCGGAAAATATTCGAGGTGGCAAAGTTGAAATTCAGAAAAAGCACATCGAAATCTATAAAATCACCAATTTTCAAAACTCCCGGAAAACTTTCCACGTAACTCCCATTTTGAGCACCAAATGACTAGAGAATCATAACATTATATACAGGGGATCGAAATAGCCTCTATTTCGATACGCATTTTTTATTATTCGGAGATTGGTACAATCGAACTGTCAAATGCAAGTCAGAAAAGAGTTAGGCCCAGTTTACTTCTGAGCGATTTGGATTTGGTGATATTAGCAATGAAAAACTCAATGTTTAAATTGGTAAATTTCAATTCAGAGTGTAATTTGATTTAAAATGACCAATAAAAACAATAACAACATTGAATTTTTCACCGCTGGTATTGCAATAATCAAAATCGCTCAACTGTAAACTGGGCTTTACGCTTGCGCGTCAGATTTTAATTATTTCAATGCCATCATTGTTACCAATCGAAGATGTTTCTGTTATTTATCGATATTAAATACATTTTTTTCTTCAAATCAATTCAAAATAGAAAAAATTGCATATGACACACGTTTTATAAGACACGTTGTCGGACTTGTTTACTTGGAGCACTCCTCACTTCGCTCGTCGTACTCCAAACAACGTGTGCGACAAAATAGCGTCTTATAAAACTTGTATCATAATATACTATTATAACATCAGTCGAAATTTCTACTATTATCATAAAACATGTTTAACGAAGGTTAATTTGTTCGATGTACTTTTTTTTTTTAACCTGGCAAATTTCTAATCTGATACCTTATACTAATCTGATACCTTTTACTTGACCAGGCAAATTCTAAGCGCTTATGCTATCTGCGAGGCGCTAACTGTGGACACTTTGTAACATGCTATGGACAAGCTCAGGGTGAAATAAAAGCCAAGCTATGTACAGGGTGGGTCAAATTGAACATTTTTATAGGGAAAGTCCTGTTTTCAAAATAGAAAACTGGTTTTTGTGTCGGAGGGTGAATTTTTATGGAAAAATCAATGGTGAAAACCGCATATAGATATCTATAATCGTTTCTAAGTTACAGCATGTTTTTCGGAAAAGTGCACTTTCGAAAAGTTGGTGTAAATGTTTTCCTGTTTTTCCATTTGCTTTCTGTTTTATCGCTGCTTCGTCTAGCTAACTTGTTCAAAGTGTGCGTTTCAAAGTTTACATGGAAAATCTTGAAAGCTCTGCATTTCAAAGGAGAAACTATCAAAACATCATTTGTGATATTGAGTGTGAAATATAGTCTTGAAATGGTAATTTTTCGAGTTCTATTGAAATAGGCGGGAATATACAGGTTGTCTCATTCAAAAAAATGATTATTCCATTGATAACCCTTGATATATGATATGAAAAAATAAATTACGTAAACCATTGAACTAATTCAACGTGAAAAATGCTTTGAAAACGTTTTCATAGAAATAAAGAACGGAGTTGTTCACAAAAAATTATCCCCAGAGGTCGTAAGTTATTTCTTTCAAGCATATGATTTGGAAAATATATTCATTATAATTTGCTATTCCACCTCATAAAGCACTGAAAAATCGTCATCACTATAACCAAGACAAAGGAGAGAATCATATTTTCATATATATACATATATATATATATATATATATATATATATATATATATATTAACATAATAAATAATTTTTATAAAACAGCCAAAACAAAATAAAGTGAATATAAAACAAAATACTACCCTCAATATAATTACATTGAATATTTTATAATAATAATAATAAATAAGTGAATAATAATTACACTAACGAATTATATATTTGTTCGAAAACGTTTTCCAGCTTCTTATCTTCACGAGTGATCATCAACACTATGATGACTAACTCTGTAGCTCTATATATACGGCGGAAATACTTATTCGCAGTAGTTTTATAGAACAATCTATTTTTCTTATGGCACTTATTGAGTTCTGCAATGAATGCAGAGAGTTTGTCTGTTTGTTTCCCTTCCAAAACGACACCCTGTGTGTGGTATTGCCCTTTTCTTATATTTTTTCTGATATCCCATAACTCGACTTCTATTGCAGCATCGAGCAACCTGGACTGGAATTGCAGTGCTCTGTTTTTCGTTTTCAAATGTTGTTCTCTGATGATGTTTCTGGTTTTCATCAACTTCTTCAAATATGTTGGTAGATTTACTATCGTCAATTTGAAATTCTCTTCGTATACTCTAGAGTTCTGGTTAGAATACATTGTGTCTGGTTTCTCTCTTCGTTTGCAATATATACTTCTAAGCAACTGAGTTGGCGGTATAAAAAAATTATCAAACACTTCTTCGATGATCGATTCGACTTTGGAATAATGAACCTGCATACCTTCAATTTATATTCGACATGATGGACCATTTCCTCCCCCCATCTTGACTATTCACCCAATCAGGTAAGAGTATCACAAATCGGGAGTCGGGACTATCATTAATGAGGGTAAATTGCAATTATAGATGATAGATTTCGACTAATCTGGAATTGAATAAGAACTTACTTATTATTAATCACTTGTTTGTATCGGATTTTTTTCCACAGGTATAGAATTTATAACATACAAATAACCAACAATGATTTGTTATTGATTTCATCTTCGGCTAAGCTTCTTTATGGTAAGAAAATATATATTATCGGTATTGTAATTTTTTTCAGAAAATGCAAAAAAAAAAACGAAATAACAGTAAATCCCAGACCCTCCCTATATTCACTTTATTTTGTTTTGACTGTTTCATAAAAATTATTTATTATGTTAATATATATATATATATATATATGCAAATCTAATTCTGTCCTTTGTCTTACTTATAATAATGACGCTTCTCCTATGCTTTATAAGGTAGAATTGCAAATTATAATGAATATATTTCCCAAACCATGTGATCGAAAGGAACTTGCGCCGTATTTTAGCCTTTTGTAACAGCTACAGTTATGTGTTTCGATAACATTATACTTCCAATGGAAGTAAAATAATATGCTAATTTTTTTTCATCTACGTATGGAAAAATAGAATGCGTATCAACTAACTGACGCTCAATTATTATCGTGAATCTATTCAAAATGTCATAACATTACAATAGTTGTGAAATTTTCATGGTCAATCCATCCAATAGAGACTCATGTTCTGGAGTCGTACCGCAGTAAGATACTGAACGATGATCTTGAGAGACTCGCAAACTCTCCATATCCACTCTATCTATCAAAATCTATCTCCGCTCCGTTCAAAATCTTCTTTACCTATGTATATCGTCAGATTGATCACACATTTACGGACCTGTAGTAAGAAATGTTCAGTGGCTTAGACTACACAATAGATTCCGAATCAACTTGCTCAACATGCCTTACTATAGTTTGCCCAATATACAGGGGAATACGGAAAAATGATATCTTCAGGCGACTAAACAGTATTGTTAAATTTTTTAGAAAGAAAAAAAAGTCTATCTTACGGTCTCTACTCGGATAACTACCCTGCACTGATGAAGGACAATAAGCCCGAAACTGGTCTGTAGGTTGTTAAGCGTGCCTGTTTCGATGTGAAGTTGTCAGCAGATATAATTCAATGTTCTGCGTGGTATTCACCAGGAAAGTAGTTCTTTTCTGCTCGTAGTCTACCAGACATTCATTTCAAACTATGTTTGATATTCTAATTGGATAGACTATTTTCTCTTTCTAAAAATTTTTTGTCCAATTTATGGCTTTTCCATTTTTCAGTATTGTTAAAGTTCCCCGACTATTGATAACAATTGGAACAATAATTGAACAAAAAATGTTGGTTCACTCAATAATGAATAAGCTGAAACTAAGGTCTTTCATCATAAATGAATGAAGTATTTTTTAGTAGCATATATACTATCACTAACAATAGTTTATTTTTGATTTTTCAATCTTATCTTTGAATTCCGTATATTATAATTTCTCATTGAGGTTTTATAAAATATGTTTTTGTTACTTATACCTCATAACTTTCGATGAGTTCATTTGTACTTATCTTACCTGTTTTTGCTATCATCCTTCAACCCTTGTAATAAAAATTGTAATTCTTTTTATGCAATAAATGTTTTATCGATCTTATATCTAGTACATTTTCTCTAGTTCAACTTTGTGTATGAATGTTTTTATCGTAAAATGAGTCGAAAAGGAGATATTATAAAAAAAACTGATATATTCACCAAGTTGTTGTGGAA
Organism: Chrysomela aeneicollis; assembly: GCA_029955515.1. Classification (NCBI taxonomy): domain Eukaryota; kingdom Metazoa; phylum Arthropoda; class Insecta; order Coleoptera; family Chrysomelidae; genus Chrysomela; species Chrysomela aeneicollis. The sequence continues at coordinate 1,269,711 of JARUHQ010000024.1, forward strand.
ATGAGTTCCTCCTCTAAAAACGAATATTGTAGTATACTTTGCGGTGCTATATAACGGTAAAACTATTGATTATAGTAAAGATAATGCTGATACATAAATTGTAGTAAATTTCCTCTAGTTCAATTATATATACGAATATATAATATATATAATATATATATATATATATAATTTGACTGTGTTGATCATGGTATTTTAGATAATAGAGAGATATGGAATAAGGGGTATTCCCCACCATTGGCTCCACAGCTTCCTCAATTCAAGAAGCCAGTACGTTTCTGTTCATAATATAATGTCTTCAAAACGACCAGTCACAATTGGAGTCCCTCAGGGCTCGGTTTTGGGACCTATTCTTTTTATATTATATCTAAATGATTTGGATGACTTACCAGTTAAAATGATTTGGATGACTTACCAGTTCCAGATTATATCAGATAAATCAGACAAACTTCTATCACATAAATGTAATGAGACTTTTTCGAACGTAAAGGACTGGTTCAGTGCAAACCTACTTCAACTGAACATGGATGAAACAAAATCCATTAGATTCCTTAATCGTCAGAAAAACTGTTCCGATGTGGTAATATCAACAGACATTTTTGATACTGATGTCGAAATTGTTCAACAAGTCAAGTTTTTGGGCCTTGAAGTGGATGAGTGTCTCACATGGAAAAATCACTGTCGAACACTAAAATCTAAACTGAACTCTTTTGCTTATCAATTCAGAAATCTGAAACTTGTCCTCAACGAAGACCAACTCCTGAAATTATATTATGCCCAAATAGATTCCAGACTAAGATACGGGGTGCGCTTCTGGGGCCTGTCCACCTCATCATTAGATGTTTTCATTGCACAGAAACGCATTATACGTACTCTAGTTGGAATTTCGAAACGCTCATCCTGTAGAGATCAATTCAAGAATTTAAAAATTCTTACGCTACCATCACTGTTAATTTTTGAATTCTGCTTATATGTTTATAAAAATCGTAGTAACTTTACACCGAACAATTCTAGGTACGAATACAAAACATGCCAAAAAGATAACTTTTATATTCCTTTCAGCTGTACAAAAATCCATTACAATTCGACTAGTGCAATGGCTCCTCGAATTTATAATTTATTGTCAGAAGAAATAAAAAAGTGTGGAACAATCTACTGTTTAAAGAAAAAATTGAAGGATTTCCTAGTGACAAAATGTTTTTATTCTGTAGGAGAATATTTACAAACTTAATATGTTTGTCTGATTTCAACTTTTTTACTTTTTTTTCGTTCTTTTTAGATGTAACTGTTTAGTCTTAAGTTGTTTGTGAGTTGATTATTGTTTTATTCTACCCATATATTGACGGATCCAATACAAATATCCATTTTTCAAATGGAAAATAAAAATATTATTATTATTATCTGTAGTAAAATGAGCCACTTTTAAATATGGTGGCTCGAGCGGAAAATATTCGAGGTGGCAAAGTTGAAATTCAGAAAAAGCACATCGAAATCTATAAAATCACCAATTTTCAAAACTCCCGGAAAACTTTCCACGTAACTCCCATTTTGAGCACCAAATGACTGGAGAATCATAACATTATATACAGGGGATCGAAATAGCCTCTATTTCGATACGCATTTTTTATTATTCGGAGATTGGTACAATCGAACTGTCAAATAAAAGTCAGAAAAGAGTTAGGCCCAGTTTACTTCTGAGCGATTTGGATTTGGTGATATTAGCAATGAAAAACTCAATGTTTAAATTGGTAAATTTCAATTCAGAGTGTAATTTGATTTAAATTGACCAATAAAAACAATAACAACATTGAATTTTTCACCGCTGGTATTGCAATAATCAAAATCGCTCAACTGTAAACTGGGCTTTACGCTTGCGCGTCAGATTTTAATTATTTCAATGTCATCATTGTTACCAATCGAAGATGTTTCTGTTATTTATCGATATTAAATAAATTTTTTTCTTCAAATCAATTCAAAATAGAAAAAATTGCATATGACACACGTTTTATAAGACACGTTGTCGGACTTGTTTACTATAATATACTATTATAACATCAGTCGAAATTTCTACTATTATCATAAAACACGTTTAACGAAGGTTAATTTGTTCGATGTACTTTTTTTTTTAACCTGGCAAATTTCTAATCTGATACCTTATACTGATCTGATACCTTTTACTTGACCAGGCAAATTCTAAGCGCTTATGCTATGTGCGAGGCGCTAACTGTAGACACTTTGTAACATGCTATGGACAAGCTCAGGGCGAAATAAAAGCCAAGATATGTACAGGGTGGGTCAAATTGAACATTTTTATAGGGAAAGTCCTGTTTTCAAAATAGAAAACTGGTTTTTGTGTCGGAGGGTGAATTTTTATGGAAAAATCAATGGTGAAAACCGCATATAGATATCTATAATCGTTTCTAAGTTACAGCATGTTTTTCGGAAAAGTGCACTTTCGAAAAGTTGGTGTAAATGTTTTCCTGTTTTTCCATTTGCTTTCTGTTTTATCGCTGCTTCGTCTAGCTAACTTGTTCAAAGTGTGCGTTTCAAAGTTTACATGGAAAATCTTGAAAGCTCTGCATTTCAAAGGAGAAACTATCAAAACATCATTTGTGATATTGAGTGTGAAATATAGTCTTGGAATGGTAATTTTTCGAGTTCTATTGAAATATGCGGGAATATACAGGTTGTCTCATTCAAAAAAATGATTATTCCATTGATAACCCTTGATATATGATATGAAAAAATAAATTACTTAAACCATTGAACTAATTCAACGTGAAAAATGCTTTGAAAATGTTTTCATAGAAATAAAGAACGGAGTTCACAAAAAATTATCCCCAGAGGTCGTAAGTTATTTCTTTCAAGCATATGATTTGGAAAATATATTCATTATAATTTGCTATTCCACCTTATAAAGCACTGAAAAATCGTCATCACTATAACCAAGACAAAGGAGAGAATCATATTTTCATATATATACATATATATATATATTAACATAATAAATAATTTTTATAAAACAGCCAAAACAAAATAAAGTGAATATAAAACAAAATACTACCCTCAATATAATCACATTAAATATTTTATAATAATAATAATAAATAAGTGAATAATAATTACACTAACGAATTATATATTTGTTCGAAAACGTTTTCCAGCTTCTTATCTTCACGAGTGATCGTCAACACTATGATGACTAACTCTGTAGCTCTATATATACGGCGGAAATACTTATTCGCAGTAGTTTTATAGAACAATCTATTTTTCTTATGGCACTTATTGAGTTCTGCAATGAATGCAGAGAGTTTGTCTGTTTGTTTCCCTTCCAAAACGACACCCTGTGTGTGGTATTGCCCTTTTCTTATATTTTTTCTGATATCCCATAACTCGACTTCTATTGCAGCATCGAGCAACCTGGACTGGAATTGCAGTGCTCTGTTTTTCGTTTTCAAATGTTGTTCTCTGATGATGTTTCTGGTTTTCATCAACTTCTTCAAATATGTTGGTAGATTTACTATCGTCAATTTGAAATTCTCTTCGTATACTCTAGAGTTCTGGTTAGAATACATTGTGTCTGGTTTCTCTCTTCGTTTGCAATATATACTTCCAAGCAACTGAGTTGGCGGTATAAAAAAATTATCAAACACTTCTTCGATGATCGATTCGACTTTGGAATAATGAACCTGCATACCTTCAATTTATATTCGACATGATGGACCATTTCCTCCCCCCATCTTGACTATTCACCCAATCAGGTAAGAGTATCACAAATCGGGAGTCGGGACTATCATTAATGAGGGTAAATTGCAATTATAGATGATAGATTTCAGTAACGTCTTGGCAGTCAAACTGTCTACAGGTGTTCGGGCTAGCTAAAAATTTGCGAATAGTTAAATTCGAGGTGATTCTCGCAAGAGTGCTTCGTCAATTACTTCGGGGGTTTATTACACAAAAACATAGATTAGTATCAAGGTGAGGTAAAATGGGCGAAACGACAGGCGGCGCAGAGCCGCCTGATGATCCGCAAAAAGTGCTCTCTGAAAGTGAAAAAAGAAATCCAAATATGATCGACCTAGACAACAGATATAGACCAGGAGATAAAGGTCCGTATTTCGTTTTTGTTGAGCATAAGAATAAAAATATCGGAAGATTGTTTCCCAAAGTAGGTCATTTTCTGATGGTTCATACTCAACTCAAAAATAACATACTCGACATCAAATCTGTTGGTATCAATAGGGTTAAAGTTATATTCTCCTCTTTTGAAGCAGCTAACAGTTTGATAAATCATGAAGCTATGACAAATAATGATTTAATTGGATATATACCTAAATTTTACACCCAGAAAAAGGGGATTATCAGATCGGTTGACACCTTTTTTTCAGAAAATTATCTTAAAGAAGCAATCATTTCTTCCAAACAAGTTATGGAAGTCCGCAGAATAAAACGAAAAATCGTGGATAATGTCGGCAATGATACCTATGTTAATCGACAAATGATTATAGTATCTTTTTTGGGAAATGAACTTCCTCAGAGTGTGCAAATCAATCTGGTTAATTTTGTGGTTGAACCATACATACATCCGGTAGTTCAATGTTTCAAATGCCTCAGGTACGGACACACTTCTAGACAATGCAAAGCTAAAGAACAACTCTGTCGAAAATGCTCTAAAACTCATATAGAAAACGAACAATGTCAGGAAGAGTCTTACTGTCTTTATTGCAAAAGTAATGATCATTCATCTATATCCAATAAATGCCCATATTTTTCTCGTCAGAAAGGAATTAAACAAATAATGGCACAAGAGTCGACTTCATTCAAAGAAGCTGAGGTATTATTCGATAACCCTTCATACAGTAAAGTAGTAACTAATAACAGATTTGCAATCCTAAATAATCTGCATAATTTTCCCTATCTGCCTTCCATTCAAACAGAGCCATCAAATGTCAACTTTGTACCCAAACCTCTCAGAAGATCGTCATTCTCCTCTCATAATAATCCTAAAATACGAAAACAAATTTCCCCTCCCTCATCTCCCACACCAATACGCAATAAAAAATCCCTATCGCAACCAATAATACCTAACCCATACAGAGATGAATTCATGCAATTTAAGGAAACTCTCGTTACAAAAATAACTCACTTTATAAGTGGGGTATTCAAAAAAAGTTCAAATGAAGACAATAATATCGGAGAATATACAGAGCAATCTGTCCGAGATCATATAACAGAAATATTTAATTCAAATAATAATATAGATATAATTACATTAAGTGACAATGAATCCTCATATTAACAAAAAAATACATATATTACAATGGAATTGTCGCTCCTTCAATAAAAATAGGGCAAACTTGATGAATCATTTAAATTCATCCCATACGGATATAATTATTTTGTCAGAAACATGGAAAAAGCCAAGTCAAAACTTGTCAATAAAGGGATATTATACTTTTCATAGAGATCGAACTGATGGAACAGGTGGCGTTGCTATCCTGATTTCCAAGGAATACACAATTAGGAATATTACTTTAAAACAAAATTTCAATGAATACATCGAAATTTGTACTGTGTACATAGAACAGATCAACATACATGTTGTATCAATTTACAAACCACCAGATGTGCGCGCAAAAAGAAAAGACTGGGAAAATATTTTCTGTCAATTTCAAAGTCCAGTTTTATTTTGTGGTGATTTCAACAGTCATTCAACTTTATGGGGTTCAAATAATGATACAATTAGTGGTAAGCAATTGATTGAAGCAATTGAGACATATAGCCTGGTGGTGCTTAATGATGGTACTCCCACAAGAGTATCTAGGCCCAATCAGTACCCTTCTGCCTGACACTTGGGGATCAGATCACTATCCAATCTTAATCAATATTGATGTTGATGCTTTGCCTTGCAAAATCAATCCTACAACAAAATGGAATGAAAAAAACGCTAACTGAGATATCTTCCTTTCATATTTAGAGAATTTTGATTTTGAATCCTCTGAAATCAATGAAGGAACTAACGATAAATGTTTCAATTTTCTAGAAGCCATAACTAAGGCTGCTTCTCTATCTATGAAGAAGAAACTGCCCTTTCAACCTTCCAATTAACGGCCAATATGGTGGGATGAGGAATGCACTCTTATCTCCAATCAACGAAAAGACAAACTGTTAAACTACAAAACTATGTCAAATTTTGATAATTTAATTTGAATTCAAAAATATTGAGGCGAAGACCAAATTGCTTTTCAAAAAAAAGTCAGTCGATTGCTGGGTCACATTCATCAGTAGTATGAATAAAAGCACTAGCCCCACCAAAATCTGGCAATTTATTGAAAAAATATCCAACAAAAATTATTATGTAGATAGGACTCCATTGCATCAGGAACTCATTAATAAGCTCTTGGATAATCTTGCCCCAAGTTTTGTAATGAATACTCCTTCTATAACAAATTTACCTAATAGCAACTCTGCAGACGAAGACTTTTATGAAAACTTCACTATAGAAGAATTGGAGAATGTTATAGAACTTACCAAGAGTTCATCTCCAGGCATCGACAATATCACTTACAAGATGATTGGTTTTGTACCTTTGAATGCAAAGCAATATTTATTGAAAATATTCAATGATTGGTGGGTGAAAGGTGAATTTTCAAATAGTTTGAAAAAAACAATTATTACCTTTATTTCAAAACCAGGTAAAGACAAAACATTACCCTCCTCATATAGACCAATTGCTCTCATGTCATGCCTAACAAAGATTTTTGAGAGAATGTTAAAATTAAGAATGGAATTACACGTAGAAAAAAAAATGCTACTTCCTACATCTCAGTTCGGATTTCGAAGAGGTTTGGGTACAATTGATGCCTTAGCACATATTGTCACTGATATCCAAAACAATTTTTCTCATAATACGGTACTCGCATGTTTTTTCCTAGACCTGAAAGAAGCATATGATTCGGTGGACTTGAATATTCTTGAAGAAAAGCTAAATTACTTTGGTATCGATATGAAGGTTGCTTGCAGGATCACTGAACTGTATAGAGAAAGATATGTATATGTCAGAGACTCCCACAATGCCTTGCATGGACCAAGAGTTGTTTCTCAAGGTTTACCGCAGGGATCTGTAATGAGTCCCATTCTATTCAACTTGTACACAGCAGGATTGCATCACATTTTTAGTAATCCAATCAAAGTTATACAGTACGCAGATGATTTCTGTATATACACCGTTCGTAAGTCGTATGGTGAGTGTGTATCGGACCTAAAATATATAATTTATTGCTTGAAGAACTGGCTCACACAACATGGACTCATAATCTCCCCCGAAAAATCTAACATCATTTTTTTCTCCAGACTCCGTCTCTCTACTCCTGATACTATGAAATTATGTGGCATAGACATACCAGTAAAGCATGAGCATAAGTATCTAGGTATGGTACTGGATAGAAAACTAAGTTGGACGTCACATATTAAGTATGTGCAGAAGAAATGTGAGAAAGGTATGAACATGTTGAGGTGTGTAGCAAAAAATAAACATGGAGCAGATCCAAAAATAGCACTAATGTTCTATAGGTCCTATATAAGATCCATCATCGACTATGGATGTGTGTTGTATGGATCAGCATCTTCATCTAATTTGACCACTATAGACAGAATTCAATATAGAGCAATTAAAATATGCATAGGAGCAATCAGATCTTCACCCTGTCCTGCAATACTTGCTGAGGCACAAGAACCACCTCTTTACATAAGGAGGCAATTCCTGGCATGCAAGACTTTAGTCAAAAAAATACAATACTCAGCGACTAAACTAACAAACAAAATTTATAATCTTGGTGTTGAAAACTTAACCAACAATTACTGGAGAATAAAAAATAGTCCACCTCTTGCAGAAGCCTTCATAGAGATTAAGTCTTTCGGAAACTGCCTTACATTTGATAAGTATCCATTATATGATCTCAACCTTCATGAAATAGTACTCAAGCCCTCTGTGTTATTCCCCCAATATTCTGAAATTCCTATTCTTAACCACAACCTCATCAAATCCTTGCTGAGTAACTGTAATCCAAACGTAGAAATTATATACACAGATGGCTCCAAAACTGAGTTAGGTACTGGATGCGCGTTTCATGTTTCGGCCACCAAAGTGAGTCATAAATTTCGGATTTCAAATAATGCATCTATTTACACAGCTGAAGTACTCGCCATAGAGAAAGCACTACTTTGGATAATGAGCAACAAGGTTAGTGAATCAGTCATCTTGTCAGATTCGAAATCGGCATTGGCTGCCATCAGTCGTCCAATTATAAAAAGTTATGATCAAGTAATACTTTGTAACATAAGAAGGCATTTACATACTATTAATTCCTCTCCAGGTAGAGTAAAATTCATTTGGGTAAAAGGTCATGCGGGAATAATGGGCAATGAGTTGGCCGATCGCGCAGCAAAAGAAAGTACTCATTTAATTGAAAAAGAAAATATTTTTACTACTCTTGACTTGATAGCTCGCTTCAAAATTATCCAAGCAAGCAAATGGCAAGATATTTGGCATAACTACACCCTAAGCTCTAATAATCCTTATACTTTGATTCATCCCGTCCTACCTAAGACAATTCCTCATATTGATAGCTATTCGGTATCTAGATTCTATTCCGTTACAATAACACGTCTCAAACTCAACCACGGTAGCTTCCCTGCTCATTTATTCAGAATAGGCGCACACGATACTAGTTCGTGTTCATGTGATAATAACTCAGTTGCTGATTTGAATCATTTATTTTTCGCATGTAAAAACCATGAGCAACATACACAGAACCTACTCTTCACACTAATATCACTTGATATACAACTACCAGTCAATATCACTCACCTTCTTGCGCTGGATAACAAGTCCATATGTGATGTTCTGATTAAATTTGTTATAAAAACAAAAATTAGTATATGATGGATTACCTATTTCAAACAGTCTGTGGCTAAAGGATAATTCCAATGCCATCCCCCCTCCTACACACACACACATGATAGATTTCGACTAATCTGGAATTGAATAAGAACTTACTTATTATTAATCACTTGTTTGTATCGGATTTTTTTCCACAGGTATAGAATTTATAACATACAAATAACCAACAATGATTTGTTATTGATTTCATCTTCGGCTAAGCTTCTATAATCTGGGAAATCTATTCTACCTGGTGAATATTATCAGAAATAGGTAAAAAATATGTTATGGTAAGAAAATATATATTATCGGTATTGTAATTTTTTTCAGAAAATGCAAAAAAAAAACGAAATAACAGTAAATTCACTTTATTTTGTTTTGACTGTTTCATAAAAATTATTTATTATGTTAATATATATATATATATGCAAATCTAATTCTGTCCTTTGTCTTACTTATAATAATGACGCTTCTTCTATGCTTTATAAGGTAGAATTGCAAATTATAATGAATATATTTCCCAAACCATGTGATCGAAAGAAACTTGCGCCGTATTTTAGCCTTTTGTAACAGCTACAGTTATGTGTTTCGATAACATTATACTTCCAATGGAAGTAAAATAATATGCTAATTTTTTTTCATCTACGTATGGAAAAATAGAATGCGTATCAACTAACTGACGCTCAATTATTATCGTGAATCTATTCAAAATGTCATAACATTACAATAGTTGTGAAATTTCCATGGTCAATCCATCCAATAGAGACTCATGTTCTGGAGTCGTACCGCAGTAAGATACTGAACGATGATCTTGAGAGACTCGCAAACTCTCCATATCCACTCTATCTATCAAAATCTATCTCCGCTCCGTTCAAAATCTTCTTTACCTATGTATATCGTCAGATTGATCACACATTTACGGACCTGTAGTAAGAAATGTTCAGTGGCTTAGACTACACAATAGATTCCGAATCAACTTGCTCAACATGCCTTACTATAGTTTGCCCAATATACAGGGGAATACGGAAAAATGATATCTTCAGGCGACTAAACAGTATTGTTAAATTTTTTAGAAAGAAAAAAAAGTCTATCTTACGGTCTCTACTCGGATAACTACCCTGCACTGATGAAGGACAATAAGCCCGAAACTGGTCTGTAGGTTGTTAAGCGTGCCTGTTTCGATGTGAAGTTGTCAGCAGATATAATTCAATGTTCTGCGTGGTATTCACCAGGAAAGTAGTTCTTTTCTGCTCGTAGTCTACCAGACATTCATTTCAAACTATGTTTGATATTCTAATTGGATAGACTATTTTCTCTTTCTAAAAATTTTTTGTCCAATTTATGGCTTTTCCATTTTTCAGTATTGTTAAAGTTCCCCGACTATTGATAACAATTGGAACAATAATTGAACAAAAAATGTTGGTTCACTCAATAATGAATAAGCTGAAACTAAGGTCTTTCATCATAAATGAATGAAGTATTTTTTAGTAGTGTAACAGAATCACCCTGTATTTGATTTTGTTAAGTTCATTTCGTCTATAGAGAAATGATTGTATCGAAAACTAAACGAAAGCGCAACGTGCTATCGGGGCTCATGTAACTTGATACGAATCATAACAGATTTAACGGATACATTAATCGTTGGGAAAACTAAATATTTGGCTCCGAGAAGAGACATTTTTATTATGCAACACTTGCGTCTGAGTCTTCGTTCTCGAAAACCATCAACTACAATGTATTTTGTTGAAGTCATCGAAAAAACTCTGGGAACCGCTTGCGAGCTCTAAAGAAGTGCAACATACAGAAAAATTGAGATGAATATTCGAGTTGGAGAAAGATAGTAAGTTTTCAGCATTCAGTTTGGGGCATTCAGTTCAGAGAGTCAGTTGCGAGAGTTCGGGAAAGGCACCAGCGGGAACTGGTCGCCTCGGACGAGGGTTTCCTCCCCCTCGGGGATGGAACCCTGGTTTCGGGAGTGTTTGGACACGGGTCGAAAGGGGTCGCCATAATTTGAAATTTAAAGACATACCGTGCATTTGCTTTGGGGTAGTATATCGATGGGATAATTCAATCGAATCGGGAATAAGAGGGTTTGATTTTTTGTGGGGAGTTTTGTGAACAATTCGATATTTTGAAACAACGCAGCCACAGAATTGGTCATTCTGTCTTCAGGGGTAAGTCGATATTCATTTCAAGGGTTTTCAGGATATATTCGGCCAAATGTTAGATATTTTGCAATTTTGCTCTAGGTCATGAGATGAGCGAGTTCCTTTCAGATTTCAGACAAAAGGGATTTAATTTCATTGAAGTTTTATCATTAAGGTAGAAACAGCGGTTATTTCAAAAGGTACTATTAGGGCGTAATCAAGGGTACTTTGCTATAATGGTAGAATCAGGATTTTAATACGATGTTTCAGAGTTTTGTCGTGGGTTTTTCATTCATAAGGGTTCAGACGGTTTTTTCGTATCAAGTACAGAGTCCACATAGTTACGCAGTTCCCAAAGTTTCAACAAATTGATTGGAAATACGAAGGGTCCGTATTTCTCGGTATTTGTTTTTATATTCAAATGATAATTTTGTTCTATTACTTTCTTTTTGGTTTTGTCATAATTTCTGATTTTGTTTTGTTGTTTTTCTTTATTTAATCGCAATACATTTTATACGTAAAAGTTGATTTGAGTTTTATTTTGTATCTACTAAATTGCACATTCCCTATACTGAAGACTACGCATTTGTGAAGCCGTAGCCGTTCTCACCGTCCCCGAGGATATATGGTGGTCTAGTTTAACCAGTAGCCTATTTGGAGTTTGGATAATCAACGTCAAAGAAATTCATATTTATAATTGAACAAAGGAAACATCTTATTATACAACTTGTTTGGTCAGTGCGAGTTGTAAATCAAAAATCTGACCTGGTGGCAGCGCTTCCATTCCATTCCTATTTTATTATTATAAAAATGATACCCCAAATCAATAATTTTTTATTACAGTAGCATATATACTATCACTAACAATAGTTTATTTTTGATTTTTTAATCTTATCTTTGAATTCCGTATATTATAATTTCTCATTGAGGTTTTATAAAATATGTTTTTGTTACTTATACCTCATAACTTTTGATGAGTTCATTTGTACTTATCTTACCTGTTTTTGCTATCATCCTTCAACCCTTGTAATAAAAATTGTAATTCTTTTTATGCAATACATGTTTCATCGATCTTATATCTAGTACATTTTCTCTAGTTCAACTTTGTGTATGAATGTTTTTATCGTAAAATGAGTCGAAAGGGAGATATTATAAAAAAAAACTGATATATTCACCAAGTTGTTGTGGAAATGAGTTCCTCCTCTAAAAACGAATATTGTAGTATACTTTGCGGTGCTATATAACGGTAAAACTATTGATTATAGTAAAGATAATGCTGATACATAAATTGTAGTAAATTTCCTCTAGTTCAATTATATATACGAATATATAATATATATTATATATATATATATATAATTTGACTGTGTTGATCATGGTATTTTACTGGATAATAGAGAGATATGGAATAAGGGGTATTCCCCACCATTGGCTCCACAGCTTCCTCAATTCAAGAAGCCAGTACGTTTCTGTTCATAATATAATGTCTTCAAAACGACCAGTCACAATTGGAGTCCCTCAGGGCTCGGTTTTGGGACCTATTCTTTTTATATTATATCTAAATGATTTGGATGACTTACCAGTTAAAATGATTTGGATGACTTACCAGTTCCAGATTATATCAGATAAATCAGACAAACTTCTATCACATAAATGTAATGAGACTTTTTCGAACGTACAGGACTGGTTCAGTGCAAACCTACTTCAACTGAACATGGATGAAACAAAATCCATTAGATTCCTTAATCGTCAGAAAAACTGTTCCGATGTGGTAATATCAACAGACATTTTTGATACTGATGTCGAAATTGTTCAACAAGTCATGTTTTTGGGCCTTGAAGTGGATGAGTGTCTCACATGGAAAAATCACTGTCGAACACTAAAATCTAAACTGAACTCTTTTGCTTATCAATTCAGAAATCTGAAACTTGTCCTCAACGAAGGCCAACTCCTGAAATTATATTATGCCCAAATAGATTCCAGACTTTTGTAACAGCTACAGTTATGTGTTTCGATAACATTATACTTCCAATGGAAGTAAAATAATATGCTAATTTTTTTTCATCTACGTATGGAAAAATAGAATGCGTATCAACTAACTGACGCTCAATTATTATCGTGAATCTATTCAAAATGTCATAACATTACAATAGTTGTGAAATTTCCATGGTCAATCCATCCAATAGAGACTCATGTTCTGGAGTCGTACCGCAGTAAGATACTGAACGATGATCTTGAGAGACTCGCAAACTCTCCATATCCACTCTATCTATCAAAATCTATCTCCGCTCCGTTCAAAATCTTCTTTACCTATGTATATCGTCAGATTGATCACACATTTACGGACCTGTAGTAAGAAATGTTCAGTGGCTTAGACTACACAATAGATTCCGAATCAATTTGCTCAACATGCCTTACTATAGTTTGCCCAATATACAGGGGAATACGGAAAAATGATATCTTCAGGCGACTAAACAGTATTGTTAAATTTTTTAGAAAGAAAAAAGTCTATCTTACGGTCTCTACTCGGATAACTACCCTGCACTGATGAAGGACAATAAGCCCGAAACTGGTCTGTAGGTTGTTAAGCGTGCCTGTTTCGATGTGAAGTTGTCAGCAGATATAATTCAATGTTCTGCGTGGTATTCACCAGGAAAGTAGTTCTTTTCTGCTCGTAGTCTACCAGACATTCATTTCAAACTATGTTTGATATTCTAATTGGATAGACTATTTTCTCTTTCTAAAAATTTTTTGTCCAATTTATGGCTTTTCCATTTTTCAGTATTGTTAAAGTTCCCCGACTATTGATAACAATTGGAACAATAATTGAACAAAAAATGTTGGTTCACTCAATAATGAATAAGCTGAAACTAAGGTCTTTCATCATAAATGAATGAAGTATTTTTTAGTAGCATATATACTATCACTAACAATAGTTTATTTTTGATTTTTTAATCTTATCTTTGAATTCCGTATATTATAATTTCTCATTGAGGTTTTATAAAATATGTTTTTGTTACTTATACCTCATAACTTTTGATGAGTTCATTTGTACTTATCTTACCTGTTTTTGCTATCATCCTTCAACCCTTGTAATAAAAATTGTAATTCTTTTTATGCAATACATGTTTTATCGATCTTATATCTAGTACATTTTCTCTAGTTCAACTTTGTGTATGAATGTTTTTATCGTAAAATGAGTCGAAAGGGAGATATTATAAAAAAAACTGATATATTCACCAAGTTGTTGTGGAAATGAGTTCCTCCTCTAAAAACGAATATTGTAGTATACTTTGCGGTGCTATATAACGGTAAAACTATTGATTATAGTAAAAATAATGCTGATACATAAATTGTAGTAAATTTCCTCTAGTTCAATTATATATACGAATATATAATATATATAATATATATATATATAATTTGACTGTGTTGATCATGGTATTTTACTGGATAATAGAGAGATATGGAATAAGGGGTATTCCCCACCATTGGCTCCACAGCTTCCTCAATTCAAGAAGCCAGTACGTTTCTGTTCATAATATAATGTCTTCAAAACGACCAGTCACAATTGGAGTCCCTCAGGGCTCGGTTTTGGGAACTATTCTTTTTATATTATATCTAAATGATTTGGATGACTTACCAGTTAAAATGATTTGGATGACTTACCAGTTCCAGATTATATCAGATAAATCAGACAAACTTCTATCACATAAATGTAATGAGACTTTTTCGAACGTACAGGACTGGTTCAGTGCAAACCTACTTCAACTGAACATGGATGAAACAAAATCCATTAGATTCCTTAATCGTCAGAAAAACTGTTCCGATGTGGTAATATCAACAGACATTTTTGATACTGATGTCGAAATTGTTCAACAAGTCAAGTTTTTGGGCCTTGAAGTGGATGAGTGTCTCACATGGAAAAATCACTGTCGAACACTAAAATCTAAACTGAACTCTTTTGCTTATCAATTCAGAAATCTGAAACTTGTCCTCAACGAAGACCAACTCCTGAAATTATATTATGCCCAAATAGATTCCAGACTAAGATACGGGGTGCGCTTCTGGGGCCTGTCCACCTCATCATTAGATGTTTTCATTGCACAGAAACGCATTATACGTATACTCTAGTTGGAATTTCGAAACGCTCATCCTGTAGAGATCAATTCAAGAATTTAAAAATTCTTACGCTACCATCACTGTTGATTTTTGAATTCTGCTTATATGTTTATAAAAATCGTAGTAACTTTACACCGAACAATTCTAGGTACCAATATAAAACACGCCAAAAAGATAACTTTTATATTCCTTTCAGCTGTACAAAAATCCATTACAATTCGACTAGTGCAATGGCTCCTCGAATTTATAATTTATTGTCAGAAGAAATAAAAAAGTGTGGAACAATCTACTGTTTAAAGAAAAAATTGAAGGATTTCCTAGTGACAAAATGTTTCTATTCTGTAGGAGAATATTTACAAACTTAATATGTTTGTCTGATTATCAACTTTTTTACTTCTTTTTCGTTCTTTTTAGATGTAACTGTTTAGTCTTAAGTTGTTTGTGAGTTGATTATTGTTTTATTCTACCCATATATTGACGGATCCAATACAAATATCCATTTTTCAAATAGAAAATAAAAATATTATTATTATTATCTGTAGTAAAATGAGCCACTTTTAAATATGGTGGCTCGAGCGGAAAATATTCGAGGTGGCAAAGTTGAAATTCAGAAAAAGCACATCGAAATCTATAAAATCACCAATTTTCAAAATTCCCGGAAAACTTTCCACGTAACTCCCATTTTGAGCACCAAATGACTGGAGAATCATAACATTATATACAGGGGATCGAAATAGCCTCTATTTCGATACGCATTTTTTATTATTCGGAGATTGGTACAATCGAACTGTCAAATGAAAGTCAGAAAAGAGTTAGGCCCAGTTTACTTCTGAGCGATTTGGATTTGGTGATATTAGCAATGAAAAACTCAATGTTTAAATTGGTAAATTTCAATTCAGAGTGTAATTTGATTTAAATTGACCAATAAAAACAATAACAACATTGAATTTTTCACCGCTGGTATTGCAATAATCAAAATCGCTCAACTGTAAACTGGGCTTTACGCTTGCGCGTCAGATTTTAATTATTTCAATGTCATCATTGTTACCAATCGAAGATGTTTCTGTTATTTATCGATATTAAATAATTTTTTTTTTTCAAATCAATTCAAAATAGAAAAAAATTGCATATGACACACGTTTTATAAGACACGTTGTCGGACTTGTTTACTATAATATACTATTATAACATCAGTCGAAATTTCTACTATTATCATAAAACATGTTTAACGAAGGTTAATTTGTTCGATGTACTTTTTTTTTAACCTGGCAAATTTCTAATCTGATACCTTATACTAATCTGATACCTTTTACTTGACCAGGCAAATTCTAAGCGCTTATGCTATGTGCGAGGCGCTAACTGTGGACACTTTGTAACATGCTATGGACAAGCTCAGGGCGAAATAAAAGCCAAGCTATGTACAGGGTGGGTCAAATTGAATATTTCTATAGGGAAAGTCCTGTTTTCAAAATAGAAAACTGGTTTTTGTGTCGGAGGGTGAATTTTTATGGAAAAATCAATGGTGAAAACCGCATATAGATATCTATAATCGTTTCTAAGTTACAGCATGTTTTTCGGAAAAGTGCACTTTCGAAAAGTTGGTGTAAATGTTTTCCTGTTTTTCTATTTGCTTTCTGTTTTATCGCTGCTTCGTCTAGCTAACTTGTTCAAAGTGTGCGTTTCAAAGTTTACATGGAAAATCTTGAAAGCTCTGCATTTCAAAGGAGAAACTATCAAAACATCATTTGTGATATTGAGTGTGAAATATAGTCTTGGAATGGTAATTTTTCGAGTTCTATTGAAATATGCGGGAATATACAGGTTGTCTCATTCAAAAAAATGATTATTCCATTGATAACCCTTGATATATGATATGAAATAATAAATTACTTAAACCATTGAACTAATTCAACGTGAAAAATGCTTTGAAAACGTTTTCATAGAAATAAAGAACGGAGTTGTTCACAAAAAATTATCCCCAGAGGTCGTAAGTTATTTCTTTCAAGCATATGATTTGGAAAATATATTCATTATAATTTGCTATTCCACCTTATAAAGCACTGAAAAATCGTCATCACTATAACCAAGACAAAGGAGAGAATCATATTTTCATATATATACATATATATATATATTAACTTAATAAATAATTTTTATAAAACAGCCAAAACAAAATAAAGTGAATATAAAACAAAAAACTACCATCAATATAATTACATTAAATATTTTATAATAATAATAATAAATAAGTGAATAATAATTACACTAACGAATTATATATTTGTTCGAAAACGTTTTCCAGCTTCTTATCTTCACGAGTGATCATCAACACTATGATGACTAACTCTGTAGCTCTATATATACGGCGGAAATACTTATTCGCAGTAGTTTTATAGAACAATCTATTTTTCTTATGGCACTTATTGAGTTCTGCAATGAATGCAGAGAGTTTGTCTGTTTGTTTCCCTTCCAAAACGACACCCTGTGTGTGGTATTGCCCTTTTCTTATATTTTTTCTGATATCCCATAACTCGACTTCTATTGCAGCATCGAGCAACCTGGACTGGAATTGCAGTGCTCTGTTTTTCGTTTTCAAATGTTGTTCTCTGATGATGTTTCTGGTTTTCATCAACTTCTTCAAATATGTTGGTAGATTTACTATCGTCAATTTGAAATTCTCTTCGTATACTCTAGAGTTCTGGTTAGAATACATTGTGTCTGGTTTCTCTCTTCGTTTGCAATATATACTTCTAAGCAACTGAGTTGGCGGTATAAAAAAATTATCAAACACTTCTTCGATGATCGATTCGACTTTGGAATAATGAACCTGCATACCTTCAATTTATATTCGACATGATGGACCATTTCCTCCCCCCATCTTGACTATTCACCCAATCAGGTAAGAGTATCACAAATCGGGAGTCGGGACTATCATTAATGAGGGTAAATTGCAATTATAGATGATAGATTTCGACTAATCTGGAATTGAATAAGAACTTACTTATTATTAATCACTTGTTTGTATCGGATTTTTTTCCACAGGTATAGAATTTATAACATACAAATAACCAACAATGATTTGTTATTGATTTCATCTTCGGCTAAGCTTCTATAATCTGGGAAATCTATTCTACCTGGTGAATATTATCAGAAATAGGTATAAAATATGTTATGGTAAGAAAATATATATTATCGGTATTGTAATTTTTTTCAGAAAATGCAAAAAAAAAACGAAATAACTGTAAATCCCAGACCCTCCCCATATTCACTTTATTTTGTTTTGACTGTTTCATAAAAATTATTTATTATGTTAATATATATATATATGCAAATCTAATTCTGTCCTTTGTCTTACTTATAATAATGACGCTTCTTCTATGCTTTATAAGGTAGAATTGCAAATTTTTCTTCGCAACTTCGTCGAACCTCATTCCGTCTCTGTAGTATACGATTATGTCAACGGCCGGCACAGTTTTTATAGCATCCAAAAAAATACTGAATCACCTATACCTCCTATCATCGTGCTCCTTTGTGTCAATATGATTTTGTGCCGCGGTCGGAACACAGTCAATAAATTTATCGAAAGTTAATCTTTTTGGTCGTCGTATATTTCATTAGCATGGCTCCTTTCAGTTCAAGCAGTGATAGTGAAAGCTCAAGAAAACTGAAAAAACGTTGGAAAAAGCAAAAGCTAGCTAAACTGAAGAAAGAATGGGAAAGAATGAAACGAAAATTTCAAACTTCGTCATCTTCATCTGACGAAAGTGAAAATGTTGGTAAGTAAATTCTAAACAAAAAAGGGGGGAATAGAGTCTCATTACCTTATCATTAATATGCACACCTTTGCATTAACAGATGCGCAAGGTTAAGTTATATGCATACTAGCATACTTTAAGATAACAATCTGAGAAATTAGACATTTACAGATGCCTAATGGAAAAAAAAAAAAAAAAAAAAAAAAAAAAAAAAAAAAAAAAAAAAAAAAAAAAAAAAAAAACTAACTTTAACAGAAGTTGGGGCAGCATACACTAAACTAGTACCGCATTTACAGATGCGGACAATGGAAATGTGGTGCCTTCTAGAGGAGGGCGGGAATCCTCGCCTCCTCAACCAATGGAAGATCAAGCACCTCCCGAAATATTAATACAGCACCCAAGAGATGAACAACCTCTGGTCAATAGAAATAATGATCATACACAAATGATTATTCAAGCAGAAATCCATCCCCAACCCGATATAGAGCCTGAAGTTTTGATGGCGCTGGGAGAAAAACCAAAAAAGGATAACCAGTCAGGGGTCGATATACATAGCGAGATCATAGATAGATGGGAGAATTACTTGCGGAAAGGACTAAGCACGGAAGAAAGACAAAAACTTATTGAAGCTTATCCGCCTCCTTCAAATTGCATGGCATTAAGGCCCCCAAATCTGAATGCAGAAGTGGTAGCTGCCTTAAAAAGTAATGTAGTGAAACAAGATACTTTCTTGAGTCACGTACAACTCTTACTGGCGACAAGCCTTAGTGCCATCTCGGACCCCTTGAATAAAATAGTTCAAAATCCAGACGCACAAATCAGTAACAAGACAGAACTACTGACTCCGCTGATCGATGCCGCCAAAGCCATCACAGGTGCTTATCAATCTCTATCTCTGCACCGCCGTTACCTCATAATGCCCTCATTAAATGAAAACCACCGCAAAACTGTCCAAAACTCTTCGATAGATGAACAGCTATTCGGAAAAAATTTGCAGGAAACATTAAAAACATCACAGACTGTTAAGCGGGTGGGACAGGAGTTGGGCATGCAAGGGTTCAAAAAACCGAGGTACAATGCTACAACAAAATATCAAGCCCCTCAAGCCCCCACAATTTTGCACAAACAAAATTTTCGGAAACCAGCCTCCAATTACCACAGCAAGTACAAACCGAGTCACAAAACATCGGAATCTCGCAAGAAAAAGAGAGGGGAGGAGCAGAATTGGAACAAGCGTTATTAGCTACAAAACAGGTGAGCCAAAAATATGCTGGGAACTTGAGGAAACACATTCAAGCCTGGGAATACCATACAAATCGAGACCTTGTCATAATAAATTGGGTCAAAGGGTACAAATTACCTTTCAAACAAACACCTTTTCAAAGAGTTATACCCCAAACAAAAATCAATCCATCTGATCTAAATAAATTCAAACAAGCCGTAGATAAATTATTAGAAATTGGTGCTATACAAATGTGCAATCATGAAGTAGGTGAATATATTTCACCATTTTTTCTACGAAAAAAGCAAAACGGAGAATATAGATTTATCTTAAATTTAAAAAAACTGAACACTTTTATCACAGCTCCTCATTTCAAAATTGAAGATCATAAAGTAGCCAAGAATTTGATCTCAAGAAACGACTATCTAGCCAAAATAGATTTGAAGGATGCGTATTTTTTTGTACCGATATCCCGAAAATACAGGAAGTATCTGAAGTTTGAATTCAATAATAAACTATGGCAGTTTAAAGTCCTGCCTTTTGGCCTCAGCGTAGCACCATATGTATTCACGAAAATCTTTCGACCTATACTTAAAAAACTTAGATCAGAGGGACTGAAATCTGTAGTATATTTAGATGACTGGTTAATTATAGGCAAATCATATGAAGAATGTAGATATAACCTAAACCGAGTATGCTCTGTACTGAATTCGTTAGGCTTTGTCATCAACCATGCAAAGAGCTCCTTGAATTCCTCTCAAATCTGTGAATTTTTAGGGTTCACATACAACTCGTTAAACATGACTATCAGACTTCCAGTCAATAAGAAAAATGTATTAATATCGAGTATACAGAAAATGAAAAATAGAAAAACCTGTAAAATCAGAAACTTTGCCAAACTCATAGGACAATTAGTAGCAGCAGCCCCTACGGTTAAATACGGTTGGTTATATATTAAACATTTCGAAAGAGAAAAACAAACAGCTCTCTTCAAAAATAGTTACAATTATGAAGCCACAATGCACATTCCCTCACACTTACAATCAGACTTTGATTGGTGGGTGCCAAATTTGAAATCATCATTTGAAACATTCGGCCCTAAACAATTTCACTTAGAAATATACTCAGATGCCTCCAAAACCGGTTGGGGAGGACACGCAAATGAACAAAAAACACATGGCTATTGGTCTGAAGAAGAGACCAGGCTTCACATAAATATTTTAGAGCTCAAAGCAGCTTTGTACTGTCTCAAGTGTTTTTCTCAAAAGTTATTCGGAATCAACATTCTCTTAAAAATAGACAATATTACAGCTATCTCCTGTATAAACCGCATGGGCAGCGTCCGGTTTCCACAATTAAACAATGTTAGCCGACAAATTTGGCAATACTGCGAAGAAAATGAACTTTATGTATTTGCCACATATATTGGATCAAAATATAACATAATTGCTGATGAAGAGTCACGTAATCGATCGATTGAAACTGAATACGAACTTTCTGGAGCCGCATATGAAGAAATAGTTCAATCATTTGGTATACCAGAAGTTGATATGTTTGCTTGTTACGCCAACACGAAATGCAAAAAGTATATATCTTGGCGACCAGATCCGCATTCAATGGCAATCGATGCATTCACGGTAAATTGGCATAGTTTCTTTTTCTACGCCTTTCCACCATTTCCTATGATTCTGAAAGTAATACAAAAAATCATTGAAGATAAATCTACTGGTATTTTGGTAGTCCCCTTATGGCCAAGCCAGTTTTGGTATCCTCTATTTGAAAACATGTTGATGGAAGAACCAATAACATTCCAACCACACGAAAAACTAATTTTATCTCCTTTTAGAGAACCACACCCTCTGTGGACATCTCTTACCCTGGTGGCAGGAAAGTTATCGGGGATGCATTTCGATACAAAAAGAACTTACCGGATTCAGCCATCCCTATAATGATTGCATCAATTTCAGACAGTACTCTGAAACAATATGAGGCCTGCTACAAGAAATGGTGGGGATACTGTACAAGTAAAAACATAGAACCATACAACAATAATGGGTTTTATATAATAGATTTCCTCAAGACACAACTAGACTCTGGTGCATCTTATTCGGTGATAAATTCATACCGTTCAGCACTTAATTTGATTTCGAACTTAAACTCTCAAGATGATAAGATACTGAAAAGATTTGTCAAAGGAATATATAACGTGAATCCCCCACAACCAAAATACGCAGGAACTTGGGACCCGAAACCAGTTTTAGATTATCTAGAGGAACTATATCCCCTTACATCATTAAATTTAGAAGAGTTGACTTTAAAATTAGCCACATTAATTGCTTTAACAACTGCGCAGAGAGTTCAAACCTTGTCAAAAATGTCACTAGAAAACGTAATAGAAACCGAAGGAAAAATAGAAGTTAGAATTCCTGATAAAATCAAAACTTCGAAACCCAAGAGACTGCAACCAAATTTAGTATTTCCATACTTCGAGTCCAAGCCTCAACTTTGTGTAGCCTCAACTTTGAAGTATTACATGGAAAAAACTTCAACAATTCGGGCAGCAACAAAAAACTTGTTCATAACCCATAAAAGACCCTTCCGTCCAGCAACCAGTCAAACAATAAGCAGGTGGATCAAAACTGTGCTGAAAGAAAGTGGCATAGACACCAATATTTTTAAAAGCCACAGCGTACGGCATGCAGCCACATCAGCAGCGCTTAAACAAGGAGTCAATTTAGACTTAATTCATAAAACTGCTGGCTGGTCAGAAGGGTCGAACACATTCGCAAGGTTTTACAATAGACCCTTGATGGCAAAACCTTCCGAATTTGCGAATAAAATACTTTCTTCTAATAATATATGAATTCTCATTTGGTATATTGTACCTATTTGTTATTATTATTGTAAGGTCATGCAGTATTAATTTTTGTATATACTCCGACATGTTTTTGATAATTTAATGAATAAATAATTCAAGCTTCAGCATATTATTCATATATAACTTCAACCATCACGATGGTTAGCTGGAGACATCTTTGAACAGCTACAGAGACGGAATGAGGTTCGACGAAGTTGCGAAGAAAAATTAACAGATCAAACGACTTACCTGTAGGAAGTTCGATCTTAATTTTTCGAGCAACTTCGTCGAACCTCATTAAAACCCTCCCAGATACCTTATAATTACACACTTCGCCCTCCCCATGGAGCTAACCATCGCTGGATAACACCAAAATCATATTGACACAAAGGAGCACGATGATAGGAGGTATAGGTGATTCAGTATTTTTTTGGATGCTATAAAAACTGTGCCGGCCGTTGACATAATCGTATACTACAGAGACGGAATGAGGTTCGACGAAGTTGCTCGAAAAATTAAGATCGAACTTCCTACAGGTAAGTCGTTTGATCTGTTAATTATAATGAATATATTTCCCAAACCATGTGATCGAAAGAAACTTGCGCCGTATTTTAGCCTTTTGTAACAGCTACAGTTATGTGTTTCGATAACATTATACTTCCAATGGAAGTAAAATAATATGCTATTTTTTTTTCATCTACGTATGGAAAAATAGAATGCGTATCAACTAACTGACGCTCAATTATTATCGTGAATCTATTCAAAATGTCATAACATTACAATAGTTGTGAAATTTTCATGGTCAATCCATCCAATAGAGACTCATGTTCTGGAGTCGTACCGCAGTAAGATACTGAACGATGATCTTGAGAGACTCGCAAACTCTCCATATCCACTCTATCTATCAAAATCTATCTCCGCTCCGTTCAAAATCTTCTTTACCTATGTATATCGTCAGATTGATCACACATTTTCGGACCTGTAGTAAGAAATGTTCAGTGGCTTAGACTACACAATAGATTCCGAATCAACTTGCTCAACATGCCTTACTATAGTTTGCCCAATATACAGGGGAATACGGAAAAATGATATCTTCAGGCGACTAAACAGTATTGTTAAATTTTTTAGAAAGAAAAAAAAGTCTATCTTACGGTCTCTACTCGGATAACTACCCTGCACTGATGAAGGACAATAAGCCCGAAACTGGTCTGTAGGTTGTTAAGCGTGCCTGTTTCGATGTGAAGTTGTCAGCAGATATAATTCAATGTTCTGCGTGGTTTTCACCAGGAAAGTAGTTCTTTTCTGCTCGTAGTCTACCAGACATTCATTTCAAACTATGTTTGATATTCTAATTGGATAGACTATTTTCTCTTTTTAAAAATTTTTTGTCCAATTCATGGCTTTTCCATTTTTCAGTATTGTTAAAGTTCCCCGACTATTGATATCAATTGGAACAATAATTGAACAAAAAATGTTGGTTCACTCAATAATGAATAAGCTGAAACTAAGGTCTTTCATCATAAATGAATGAAGTATTTTTTAGTAGCATATATACTATCACTAACAATAGTTTATTTTTGATTTTTTAATCTTATCTTTGAATTCCGTATATTATAATTTCTCATTGAGGTTTTACAAAATATGTTTTTGTTACTTATACCTCATAACTTTTGATGAGTTCATTTGTACTCATCTTACCTGTTTTTGCTATCATCCTTGAACCCTTGTAATAAAAATTGTAATTCTTTTTATGCAATAAATGTTTTATCGATCTTATATCTAGTACATTTTCTCTAGTTCAACTTTGTGTATGAATGTTTTTATCGTAAAATGAGTCGAAAGGGAGATATTATAAAAAAAAACTGATATATTCACCAAGTTGTTGTGGAAATGAGTTCCTCCTCTAAAAACGAATATTGTAGTATACTTTGCGGTACTATATAACGGTAAAACTATTGATTATAGTAAAGATAATGCTGATACATAAATTGTAGTGAATTTCCTCTAGTTCAATTATATATACGAATATATAATATATATAATATATATATATATATAATTTGACTGTGTTGATCATGGTATTTTACTGGATAATAGAGAGATATGGAATAAGGGGTATTCCCCACCATTGGCTCCACAGCTTCCTCAATTCAAGAAGCCAGTACGTTTCTGTTCATAATATAATGTCTTCAAAACGACCAGTCACAAATGGAGTCCCTCAGGGGTCGGTTTTGGGACCTATTCTTTTTATATTATATCTAAATGATTTGGATGACTTACCAGTTAAAATGATTTGGATGACTTACCAGTTCCAGATTATATCAGATAATAATAATAATAATAATAATAAATAACATTTATTCAAAAAAAAATATAAGAAATACAATGCACAAAGTAAATTTCGATGAATAAATGTGGATACTCAGTAAGTGATTAAACACTTGTTTTGAGAGTAAATGGTACAAGTACTTGAGTACTAAATGAATGAGTATATAATATAATATTTATAAGCAATGAAATAGTAAAATAATAATAAAGTACAAATAGTTGGATTCAGTAAATAGTTTTCAATATGTGTATACATTAAAATTTATGGATTGTGACGTAAAATAATGAATTAATAAATTTCAATAACAAATGCATGTTGATATATGATTCAGCAAATGATCTCGATGGGCATGTGAAAATAGTGTATAAAATAATAAAACATATAATTATGTGAATTTTCTAGGATATAAAACTTACTCTATGATTAGTTCTTTATGCAGAAATCAGTAAATGGATCTCAGTGGACATTTATATTGTACATATATTCAAAAAACTATGACGTTTACAATTGGATTTGTAACCTCACAATCTTTCTAGGATTGCTAATGATGAAAATTTTCAGTTGATGTTTAAAATTTGCAAAGGGATTGTTTTTTATATCTTCAGGCAAAGAGTTGTATATTTTTGGAGCAATATATGAGTAGGCTCGTTGGCAAAGTGTTTTTGACATTTGTGGTACAAGGAAGTGATGCCGTTGACGTGTGTTATAGTCATGTGATGGAACTTGTGCTATATGTTTGTTTTGATGATATTTCAAGTTAGCTACAAAGTAATATAACTGTCGGATATCGAATATTTTGGCTTCTGAGAAGAGTTCATCACTTGAGTATGTTGGTTCCTTCGAATAAATTATTCTTAGGAGCCTTTTCTGTACTACTTCTAGAGATTTCAGGTGAGTATCTGCAGTGCCACCCCATGCTAATATGCTATAACGCAAGTGGCTCTCAACTAAGGCAAAATATAGGGTTTTAAGTTGAATCAAAGATACGATTTTTTTATTGTATTTGAACTTGTATAGTAGAGTTTGTAATTTTTTTGTTACATATGTTATGTGGTAGTCCCACCTCAAATGGACATCAATATAGATTCCTAAATATTTCATTTTAGTTTCAGGTTTTATGACTATCTGTTCACCATTTATATTAAATTTCAAACAATCAAATGAGGGAGTATTGGACTTGTTACAACTGAATGGCAGATAACTTGTTTTTTCTAGATTGAGTGTGAGTAACCTATGGTCTAGCCAATTTTTTATTATAGTAAAATCCTTTTCAGCTTTTATTTTCAGCTCATCCCAGTTTTCTGCTTTATATAAGATGGCGGTGTCATCAGCAAACCCGATGATTTCGCCACTGCTCCGTTGTGAAAATAGCCCATTAATATATATATTGAATAGTATGGGACCTAGAACAGTTCCCTGTGGGACCCCATACTCTATTCCTCTGGATTCACTCATTACATCGTTCACCTTCACAACTTGATGTCTATCAGTGAGATAGCTTCTAAATAATTCTAAACAATTTTTACGTATACCAATGTCTTCTAAGGATTGCAATAAAAGTTGATGACTGATGGTATCAAACGCTTTTGATAAATCTATAAAAATGCATAAACACGGCTTGCTTTCATTCAAGGAAGTATTTACGTAATTAGTTAAGCTAAGGATGGCGTCCTGGGTGGATGTTTTCTCTCTGAAGCCAAATTGTTTATCTGACAAAATATTATATTTGTTCATATATGAATTCAATCTTTCCTTTATTATTCTCTCAAATATCTTTGATATGTGGCTTATTAATGAAATTGGTCGATAGTTACTTGTTATCGTTTTATCTCCTTTTTTAAACAATGGTATAACAACAGAGTCTTTAAATGCAGATGGCCATAGGCCGACGTTCAAGCATTGATTGAAAATATATGCCAGTGGTTCAACAATGTCATTGACCAATAACTGGAGTATTTCTGTTTTGATGCCATCAAGTCCAACAGATTTATGTTTTTTCAATCCGTTTATTGTGGTTTTCAATTCCTGTGGATCCGTTGGTAGCAAAACAAAGGAATTTACTGGGGTTAACCTATTAATAACGAAATTTGGATCTTTTCTAATTTTGTTTATCGAAGCAAATTCATTATTTAACTCATTTGCAATATCCTTCTCATTTGTTAAATTCACTCCTAGTTCACTTTTTACTGTACTTATTCTGTTGTGTTTTTTTGTATGGGTTTGACTAATTTCATTAACTATACTCCATAGCTTTTTTGTATTATTTGAGCTCGATTCTATTTGTTTTTTGTAGTAGTTATGTTTAGTTTTAGCCAATAATGATGTTAATCTATTTCTGTATCTTTTATATTCAACTTTGATGTCAGGATTATTCGGATGTTTGAGAGTGTTATTGAACATTTTATTTCTCGTGTCTATTGACTTAATCAAAGCCTTAGTTATCCATGGTGCTATTTTAAGGTGTTTCTTTTGTTTTTCTTTTGTGTCAGTGCATCTATCAATCGCGTTGGAAAGTATATTAACAAAGTAATCAGTTGCAGTGTTTGGATCAGATGCCGAATATACCGGTTCCCAAGATATGTTATTGAAAGAAGCCTTCAGTTTTTCATAATTGATATGGTTCACAAAATGTTTATCATTCATTGTTTCTTTAGAACTGTCTAACATTAATTGTAACACGGTTGTGTAGTGATCTGTTATGTCTGTTTCTATTACTAAAGGTAATATATTTTGAATGTGCTCATTATTAATTGTTTTTATGAAAATGTGATCGATACATGACGGTTTTTGATGCGGTTGGTTTCGGGTGATTGAATTAATTGTTGACAGGTAACCATATTCACTCATTATATTTGAGTATTCGACGGTCTGATCGTTTTCATCTAAAAGATCTATATTTATATCGCCAACAAAAATACTATAGTTTTCCCTTTTATTTTCATATATTTTGAAGTAATTACTGAGATTTATTATAAACTCCTCAGTATTTGAAGATGGTGACCTGTATACGGCTGTGACAGTTATACTACTTTGTTGGTCTAACTTTATTTTCAATCTGAGGAATGTTGTGTTGTTAATTTTATTCAATTTGTAGGTGAAATCCAAGTTTGATTTGACATATACCACAACTCCATCATTTTGGTTAGATTGATAAATCAGACAAACTTCTATCACATAAATGTAATGAGACTTTTTCGAACGTACAGGACTGGTTCAGTGCAAACCTACTTCAACTGAACATGGATGAAACAAAATCCATTAGATTCCTTAATCGTCAGAAAAACTGTTCCGATGTGGTAATATCAACAGACATTTTTGATACTGATGTCGAAATTGTTCAACAAGTCAAGTTTTTGGGCCTTGAAGTGGATGAGTGTCTCACATGGAAAAATCACTGTCGAACACTAAAATCTAAACTGAACTCTTTTGCTTATCAATTCAGAAATCTGAAACTTGTCCTCAACGAAGACCAACTCCTGAAATTATATTATGCCCAAATAGATTCCAGACTAAGATACGGGGTGCGCTTCTGGGGCCTGTCCACCTCATCATTAGATGTTTTCATTGCACAGAAACGCATTATACGTACTCTAGTTGGAATTTCGAAACGCTCATCCTGTAGAGATCAATTCAAGAATTTAAAAATTCTTACGCTACCATCACTGTTAATTTTTGAATTCTGCTTATATGTTTATAAAAATCGTAGTAACTTTACACCGAACAATTCTAGGTACCAATACAAAACACGCCAAAAAGATAACTTTTATATTCCTTTCAGCTGTACAAAAATCCATTACAATTCGACTAGTGCAATGGCTCCTCGAATTTTTCATTTATTGTCAGAAGAAATAAAAAAGTGTGGAACAATCTACTGTTTAAAGAAAAAATTGAAGGATTTCCTAGTGACAAAATGTTTCTATTATGTAGGAGAATATTTACAAACTTAATATGTTTGTCTGATTATCAACTTTTTTACTTCTTTTTCGTTCTTTTTAGATGTAACTGTTTAGTCTTAAGTTGTTTGTGAGTTGATTATTGTTTTATTCTACCCATATATTGACGGATCCAATACAAATATCCATTTTTCAAATGGAAAATAAAAATATTATTATTATTATCTGTAGTAAAATGAGCCACTTTTAAATATGGTGGCTCGAGCGGAAAATATTCGAGGTGGCAAAGTTGAAATTCAGAAAAAGCACATCGAAATCTATAAAATCACCAATTTTCAAAACTCCCGGAAAACTTTCCACGTAACTCCCATTTTGAGCACCAAATGACTGGAGAATCATAACATTATATACAGGGGATCGAAATAGCCTCTATTTCGATACGCATTTTTTATTATTCGGAGATTGGTACAATCGAACTGTCAAATGAAAGTCAGAAAAGAGTTAGGCCCAGTTTACTTCTGAGCGATTTGGATTTGGTGATATTAGCAATGAAAAACTCAATGTTTAAATTGGTAAATTTCAATTCAGAGTGTAATTTGATTTAAATTGACCAATAAAAACAATAACAACATTGAATTTTTCACCGCTGGTATTGCAATAATCAAAATCGCTCAACTGTAAACTGGGCTTTACGCTTGCGCGTCAGATTTTAATTATTTCAATGTCATCATTGTTACCAATCGAAGATGTTTCTGTTATTTATCGATATTAAATAAATTTTTTTCTTCAAATCAATTCAAAATAGAAAAAATTGCATATGACACACGTTTTATAAGACACGTTGTCGGACTTGTTTACTTGGAGCACTCCTCTTTTCGCTCGTCGTACTCCAAACAACGCGTGCGACAAAATAGCGTCTTATAAAACTTGTATCATAATATACTATTATAACATCAGTCGAAATTTCTACTATTATCATAAAACATGTTTGACGAAGGTTAATTTGTTCGATGTACTTTTTTTTTTAACCTGGCAAATTTCTAATCTGATACCTTATACTAATCTGATACCTTTTACTTGACCAGGCAAATTCTAAGCGCTTATGCTATGTGCGAGGCGCTAACTGTGGACACTTTGTAACATGCTATGGACAAGCTCAGGGCGAATTAAAAGCCAAGCTATGTACAGGGTGGGTCAAATTGAACATTTTTATAGGGAAAGTCCTGTTTTCAAAATAGAAAACTGGTTTTTGTGTCGGAGGGTGAATTTTTATGGAAAAATCAATGGTGAAAACCGCATATAGATATCTATAATCGTTTCTAAGTTACAGCATGTTTTTCGGAAAAGTGCACTTTCGAAAAGTTGGTGTAAATGTTTTCCTGTTTTTCCATTTGCTTTCTGTTTTATCGCTGCTTCGTCTAGCTAACTTGTTCAAAGTGTGCGTTTCAAAGTTTACATGGAAAATCTTGAAAGCTATCAAAACATCATTTGTGATATTGAGTGTGAAATATAGTCTTGGAATGGTAATTTTTCGAGTTCTATTGAAATATGCGGGAATATACAGGTTGTCTCATTCAAAAAAATGATTATTCCATTGATAACCCTTGATATATGATATGAAAAAATAAATTACTTAAACCATTGAACTAATTCAACGTGAAAAATGCTTTGAAAACGTTTTCATAGAAATAAAGAACGGAGTTGTTCACAAAAAATTATCCCCAGAGGTCGTAAGTTATTTCTTTCAATCATATGATTTGGAAAATATATTCATTATAATTTGCTATTCCACCTTATAAAGCACTGAAAAATCGTCATCACTATAACCAAGACAAAGGAGAGAATCATATTTTCATATATATACATATATATATATATATATATTTATTAACATAATAAATAATTTTTATAAAACAGCCAAAACAAAATAAAGTGAATATAAAACAAAATACTACCCTCAATATAATTACATTAAATATTTTATAATAATAATAATAAGTAAGTGAATAATAATTACACTAACGAATTATATATTTGTTCGAAAACGTTTTCCAGCTTCTTATCTTCACGAGTGATCATCAACACTATGATGACTAACTCTGTAGCTCTATATATACGGCGGAAATACTTATTCGCAGTAGTTTTATAGAACAATCTATTTTTCTTATGGCACTTATTGAGTTCTGCAATGAATGCAGAGAGTTTGTCTGTTTGTTTCCCTTCCGAAACGACACCCTGTGTGTGGTATTGCCCTTTTCTTATATTTTTTCTGATATCCCATAACTCGACTTCTATTGCAGCATCGAGCAACCTGGACTGGAATTGCAGTGCTCTGTTTTTCGTTTTCAAATGTTGTTCTCTGATGATGTTTCTGGTTTTCATCAACTTCTTCAAATATGTTGGTAGATTTACTATCGTCAATTTGAAATTCTCTTCGTATACTCTAGAGTTCTGGTTAGAATACATTGTGTCTGGTTTCTCTCTTCGTTTGCAATATATACTTCTAAGCAACTGAGTTGGCGGTTTAAAAAAATTATCAAACACTTCTTCGATGATCGATTCGACTTTGGAATAATGAACCTGCATACCTTCAATTTATATTCGACATGATGGACCATTTCCTCCCCCCATCTTGACTATTCACCCAATCAGGTAAGAGTTTCACAAATCGGGAGTCGAGACTATCATTAATGAGGGTAAATTGCAATAATAGATGATAGATTTCGACTAATCTGGAATTGAATAAGAATTTACTTATTATTAATCACTTGTTTGTATCGGATTTTTTTCCACAGGTATAGAATTTATAACATACAAATAACCAACAATGATTTGTTATTGATTTCATCTTCGGCTAAGCTTCTATAATCTGGGAAATCTATTCTACCTGGTGAATATTATCAGAAATAGGTAAAAAATATGTTATGGTAAGAAAATATATATTATCGGTATTGAAATTTTTTTTAGAAAATGCAAAAAAAAAACGAAATAACAGTAAATCCCAGACCCTCCCTATATTTACTTTATTTTGTTTTGACTGTTTCATAAAAATTATTTATTATGTTAATATATATATATATATATATGCAAATCTAATTCTGTCCTTTGTCTTACTTATAATAATGACGCTTCTTCTATGCTTTATAAGGTAGAATTGCAAATTATAATGAATATATTTCCCAAACCATGTGATCGAAAGAAACTTGCGCCGTATTTTAGCCTTTTGTAACAGCTACAGTTATGTGTTTCGATAACATTATACTTCCAATGGAAGTAAAATAATATGCTAATTTTTTTTCATCTACGTATGGAAAAATAGAATGCGTATCAACTAACTGACGCTCAATTATTATCTTGAATCTATTCAAAATGTCATAACATTACAATAGTTGTGAAATTTTCATGGTCAATCCATCCAATAGAGACTCATGTTCTGGAGTCGTACCGCAGTAAGATACTGAACGATGATCTTGAGAGACTCGCAAACTCTCCATATCCACTCTATCTATCAAAATCTATCTCCGCTCCGTTCAAAATCTTCTTTACCTATGTATATCGTCAGATTGATCACACATTTACGGACCTGTAGTAAGAAATGTTCAGTGGCTTAGACTACACAATAGATTCCGAATCAACTTGCTCAACATGCCTTACTATAGTTTGCCCAATATACAGGGGAATACGGAAAAATGATATCTTCAGGCGACTAAACAGTATTGTTAAATTTTTTAGAAAGAAAAAAAAGTCCATCTTACGGTCTCTACTCGGATAACTACCCTGCACTGATGAAGGACAATAAGCCCGAAACTGGTCTGTAGGTTGTTAAGCGTGCCTGTTTCGATGTGAAGTTGTCAGCAGATATAATTCAATGTTCTGCGTGGTATTCACCAGGAAAGTAGTTCTTTTCTGCTCGTAGTCTACCAGACATTCATTTCAAACTATGTTTGATATTCTAATTGGATAGACTATTTTCTCTTTCTAAAAATTTTTTGTCCAATTAATGGCTTTTCCATTTTTCAGTATTGTTAAAGTTCCCCGACTATTGATAACAATTGGAACAATAATTGAACAAAAAATTTTGGTTCACTCAATAATGAATAAGCTGAAACTAAGGTCTTTCATCATAAATGAATGAAGTATATTTTAGTAGCATATATACTATCACTAACAATAGTTTATTTTTGATTTTTTAATCTTATCTTTGAATTCCGTATATTATAATTTCTCATTGAGGTTTTATAAAATTAATGATCAAACGAACTTACCTGAAGTGAAGTTCGATCGTAATTATATGAAGCGTCCAATCCGAAGATATCACTTTACCATGTAGTACGCCACTGTCGTACCAACGCGCACAATGTTTAAAGTTTTGTATCCCACTCCTATCCTGCTTCTCTCCGTCGTTCTTCGTTCTCGTCATTTGGTTCAGAGCTTTCCAGTAATCGCAAGAG
Source organism: Chrysomela aeneicollis (assembly GCA_029955515.1). Classification (NCBI taxonomy): domain Eukaryota; kingdom Metazoa; phylum Arthropoda; class Insecta; order Coleoptera; family Chrysomelidae; genus Chrysomela; species Chrysomela aeneicollis. Next base: position 1,303,428 of record JARUHQ010000024.1, read on the forward strand.
GGGTAGCAATCTATGGTTGATAGAGTTTGGTACCATCGGGCGGGTGGGAAGTGATATCTTCGGATTGGACGCTTCATATAATTACGATCGAACTTCACTTCAGGTAAGTTCGTTTGATCATTAACTATATGTCAGCGTCCAATCCTCTATATCACTTTACCATGTAGATGTTTAGAGATATGTGTTGCGATTACTATCTTCTTGGTCCTTCTTGGTTATCCATCGTAAAATATTCAACATCCTCGTATTATGATAACTTTATTGTCTAAAAAGGAAATATAAGGTTCTCTTTTTATTCTATGCCAATGCATATTTTAACAAAAGATGAAGGAACAACTATAACTGAGTTTCAACTTAAATTGTATTCTAATAAGGTAATTAGCATGAGTCATGCTTCCTCTCCGATCCTCAAGATGGAGTTTGCAAATTCGTTCGTTCTTGATATGGGCCTATGGTAGAACTTGGTGAATGTGGTAGACCTTGTCCATCCCGCTGTATGGATAATGGTGTCCAGCGATGTTCCCTGTCTATGTGCCCAAGATGTTGAAGCATGTCTGGTAGAATGAGCTTTGAAGGTTGTTATATTTATTCCTGCCGCTTTTAGTGTGTCCTTGACCCATCTACTGAGGGACTGCTTGTTTGCTGTCCCGTGCGGTTTCTTATGAGTAAGGAAAAGGAAATCGGAAGTGGATTCTCTCAACGTTTCGGTGGCTTTTATATACTCACACATTGTAGATGCGACGCAGAGATTTGTATCTTCGTGAAAATATGGTATCTGTAAACATGGCTGGATTCTGTTCAAGCCTGAAGTTTTGATATTGTCAGTGATGGGTATCTGTAGACCTGATTCTGATTTGACGATATTAGATATCCTTATTAACGATATCGTTTGAAGTCTATGCGCCGTTACTAGTGTCAACAATGTGACTAGTTTGTAGGATAAGTCCTTCAGTGATAAATTTGTATTCGATCCCATACTTTTGATGTAATTTAATACGATTTGAGGGTCCCAAGTGATGTCGTATTTGGGCCTAGAGGGTCTCATTTTTGATACACCTTTCATGAATCTTTTGATTCTGGTATCGGCTTCCAGGTTCCCTATTGATATGAGGGCGAGGGCTGCTTTATGGGAATTCATTGTGCCATATTTAGAACCTTTGGTGTCTAGCAGGTGTTGCAGGAATACTATGTCTTCTATATTAAATTCCCACAGAGCAACGTGGTTTTCCTTACAGTAGGGCCACCAGAGCTTGTAGGTTGTCTCATACTGTTTCAATGTCGATTCTGATATTGAGTTTACCAATGTATCTATAGCACAGTCAGGGATCCCCTTGCGTCTGAAGGCTTCCCGGATAATCTGGCAGCCACCAGGGTAAGGTTCCTGGCCAATGGGTGTTGACTGCTGAAAAGGGAAGATAGCAGATCATTATTTGGTCCTAAGAGAATTTCATCTGTTTTTAGTTTTTGAAAAAGTGGGTACCAGGGTTGGGAAGGCCATAAGGGTACCATTAGTATGCCTTGGGCTTGGTCAGTTATCACTTTCTGTAAGACCCTCAGTATAAGAGTAAAAGGAGGAAATGCATAGAAAAACTCTTTCCTCCAATTAATAGTGAATGCATCTATCGCTACAGAATCTGGATCCCTCTTCCACGAAACGTAGCGCAGACATTTATTATTTGCTTTAGAAGCAAAGAGATCTATGCTAGGGGTGCCGAGCTTGCTGGTGATTTTTTCGAAGTATTTCGTAGCTAGAGACCACTCTGTATCCTCTGAAAAGGATCTAGATTCCCTATCTGCTCTCCAATTGTCTTTTGATTTGATATAGGAGGCAAATAGCCATATGTCTCTATGTTCGCACCACATCCATATTTCTCTGGATAACTCACAGAGTTTGGCGTGCTGTATGCCCCCCATTTTATTAATGTAAGACAGGGCTGTCGTATTATCAGTCCTGATCAGAATATTAATACCTCTTCTGGATCGGGCGAAACATTTCAAACCATGAAAAATTGCCAAAAGTTCAAGGAAACTGATATGGTTTTGTTGGTCGGTCTCTGACCACCAACCATTTGTACTAAGATCCTCCGAACATGCCCACCACCCCGTTAGAGAGGCGTCCGTAAAAATTTCCATATTAAAATTATCTCTTTTCATATTATTGTATGAATTAGAAATATTTAACCTCCACCATTCGAGGTCTTCTAAAGATCGTTTGCTTAATCGCATTTCACTTTCAAAATTTTGACAACTTTTCGATAGTGCGAGATATTTATCTCGTTCCAATGCTTTGGTATAAAGCCATCAATATCTAACGGCAGGACAAACTGATACTAACAACCCAATGAATTTTGCTAATTCTCTGATTCGAATGTGTGATTTTTTCATGAAAGAATATGCTAATTTTTTGATGTTCTCCCGTTTCTCCTTTGGAAGTTGAAGTACCATGTCTTCAGTGTTGAGGATGAAGCCGAGGAATTTTTGTTTCCTACATGGTGGCAACGAACTTTTCTCATAGTTTATTATGAAACCCAAAGAAGCCAACAGATTAATTAGGTAGCTGACGTTTCTGGCGCATTCCTCCTTGGTGTCCCCTAAAATGAGGAAATCGTCGAGGTAGTTCACACAACTTATTCCCTCGGTCCTCATTTTTTCCATGATAGGTTTCATCAACTTAGTGAAACAATAAGGGGCAGATGCCAAGCCAAAAGGTAGGCACTTGAATTCGTATAGCACATTCTCGAACGAGAATCTCAAGAATTTTCTATGACTATCGGCTATGGGGACTAGGAAGTAAGCATCCTTCAAGTCCACCGTGGCCAAGAACGATCCTCGCTGCGCTAATCTTTGAGCCGTTCTGTAGTCTTCCATCTTGAAGTGAGATGTGGCTACGAACGAGTTGAGGTTCTTCAGACTTAGGATAAAGCGTTTCTTACCATTATGTTTATCTCGGAGGAAAGTGCTAGAGACGAATTGATTTTCGCATGGAGAACATTCTGCGATTGCTCCTGATTTAAGGAGTTCTCGTATTTCAATTTTCATTTGTCCTGCTTCTTTGTTAGAGTTGCTCTGGTTTGGCAAATTGAATTGTACTGGTGCTTTGGAGAAAGGGATTTGGTAACCCTGAATCCACGATAGTATCAATTCATTATTGGTTATATTCGACCATTCGTCAATGAAAACCTTAAGGCGCCCCGGTAACTGTAACTTATTGCTTACCTTTATCGTCTCCTGCGGGTGAACCTGTCTGTCTTCGAGGGTGCCCCCTTTGTCGGCCTCGTGTCCCTCTGTCGACGAGCCGGGGCATATCTGTTTAAAGATCCGGTCGTTGGATTGAAGGATGGTTTCTCCCCCCCCCCTTGCTTTAGAGAACCTCGGGTATTGCCTCGTTGATGCTATAGTAGAGGTAGATGGCAACGCTTTCAAATCCTTGCTAGCTCTTTCTAGTGTTTTGGCAGTTTTGATTTTTTCCCCAAGGTCCAGTCCAAAAAGGAATTTTTCGGGCGTTGTTTTCTCTACCACTTCCTTAACAGATTTGCTAAGACTTGGTATTATGAGGGTACGTCTCACTTGCGAGGTATTATGCAGTAAATCAGCTAGGATTCTACCAAAATCCCCAAGGCATCCGAGCATTCTCTCCTTGATTTCTTTTGGAATGTTTTCTTTATCCTCCAAAATTATGTTGAGGCCCTTCGCTAGTGCTGATATACCCCTACAGAGCTGGGTCTGTGTACCGACGTACGATTGGTCTCTCTTATAGTGCGGGGCAGATAGAATATTTTGAATCTCCGGATTCACTAGTGGTGGAGATAGTGCTTCGCAGTTGTGAGGAAGAGGGTACTGTTCGATCAGTTTTTCTCTTTCCTGCTGCTGTAGCCCTTTATTGATAATATGTTCCCAGCGACTACAAAGTGCCGAGTGCATCTCGAATTTTGGTGGATCGATGTTTTTAGGGTCGTCTCCTAAACACTTCAAGAGATCCTCAGATAATTCTTCGTCGTTGTCTACTTGTAATACGGGAGATGCATTATTTGCCTCCTCCAAATTCTCTCTGCCGCCCCCTACTTCCATGTTTCCAAGATTTTCTGGTGTCACATCGCGCAGATTGTGATCGCTTATTTCTTGGAAATGTGTGTGTGCGCTTGTCGTGTCGTTCGAGGCACGATCCGCGTTGTTTCCCCTCCGAGATTCCGTACCGCGCAGGCTACGATAATCTCGTTCTCGATCAGCGCGCGAGCCGGCAATTCAAGACCTTGAGCGACGACCCCTCCTCTCACCTCTCTGCCCGCTATGAGATCGGGAACGTCCAGAGGACGAACGTCGTTCGCTTTCCGAAGTAGGGGATTTGTTTCTACGACGATGTTTTTCTTTACGGAACTTTCTCTCTCAAAAGTTCCGTTCTTGAAAACTCTCCATCGGATTCACTGCTCGAATCCATGTCGGTTAGCTCTAAAGAGCCTGAAATATTATTCAATTATGTTAGCTTATGCTTACCAACCACTGTTGTTGTGCAGGAGCGGTGCGATGCGTACGCGACTGGCACAAAGCAACGAATGACGAGAACGAAGAACGACGGAGAGAAGCAGGATAGGAGTGGGATACAAAACTTTAAACATTGTGCGCGTTGGTACGACAGTGGCGTACTACATGGTAAAGTGATATAGAGGATTGGACGCTGACATATAATATGTTTTTGTTACTTATACCTCATAACTTTTGATGAGTTCATTTTTACTTATCTTACCTGTTTTTGCTATCATCCTTCAACCCTTGTAATAAAAATTGTAATTCTTTTTATGCAATACATGTTTTATCGATCTTATATCTAGTACATTTTCTCTAGTTCAACTTTGTGTATGAATGTTTTTATCGTAAAATGAGTCGAAAGGGAGATATTATAAAAAAAACTGATATATTCACCAAGTTGTTGTGGAAATGAGTTCCTCCTCTAAAAACGAATATTGTAGTATACTTTGCGGTACTATATAACGGTAAAACCATTGATTATAGTAAAGATAATGCTGATACATAAATTGTAGTAAATTTCCTCTAGTTCAATTATATATACGAATATATAATATATATTATATATATATATATAATTTGACTGTGTTGATCATGGTATTTTACTGGATAATAGAGAGATATGGAATAAGGGGTATTCCCCACCATTGGCTCCACAGCTTCCTCAATTCAAGAAGCCAGTACGTTTCTGTTCATAATATAATGTCTTCAAAACGACCAGTCACAATTGGAGTCCCTCAGGGCTCGGTTTTGGGACCTATTCTTCTTATATTATATCTAAATGATTTGGATGACTTACCAGTTATAATGATTTGGATGACTTACCAGTTCCAGATTATATCAGATAAATCAGACAAACTTCTATCACATAAATGTAATGAGACTTTTTCGAACGTAAAGGACTGGTTCAGTGCAAACCTACTTCAACTGAACATGGATGAAACAAAATCCATTAGATTCCTTAATCGTCAGAAAAACTGTTCCGATGTGGTAATATCAACAGACATTTTTGATACTGATGTCGAAATTGTTCAACAAGTCAAGTTTTTGGGCCTTAAAGTGGATGAGTGTCTCACATGGAAAAATCACTGTCGAACACTAAAATCTAAACTGAACTCTTTTGCTCATCAATTCAGAAATCTGAAACTTGTCCTCAACGAAGACCAACTCCTGAAATTATATTATGCCCAAATAGATTCCAGACTAAGATACGGGGTGCGCTTCTGGGGCCTGTCCACCTCATCATTAGATGTTTTCATTGCACAGAAACGCATTATACGTACTCTAGTTGGAATTTCGAAACGCTCATCCTGTAGAGATCAATTCAAGAATTTAAAAATTCTTACGCTACCATCACTGTTAATCTTTGAATTCTGCTTATATGTTTATAAAAATCGTAGTAACTTTTTACCGAACAATTCTAGGTACCAATACAAAACACGCCAAAAAGATAACTTTTATATTCCTTTCAGCTGTACAAAAATCCATTATAATTCGACTAGTGCAATGGCTCCTCGAATTTATAATTTATTGTCAGAAGAAATGAAAAAGTGTGGAACAATCTACTGTTTAAAAAAAAATTGAAGGATTTCCTAGTGACAAAATGTTTCTATTCTGTAGGAGAATATTTACAAACTTAATATGTTTGTCTGATTATCAACTTTTTCACTTCTTTTTCGTTCTTTTTAGATGTAACTGTTTAGTCTTAAGTTGTTTGTGAGTTGATTATTGTTTTATTCTACCCATATATTGACGGATCCAATACAAATATCCATTTTTCAAATGGAAAATAAAAATATTATTATTATTATCTGTAGTAAAATGAGCCACTTTTAAATATGGTGGCTCGAGCGGAAAATATTCGAGGTGGCAAAGTTGAAATTCAGAAAAAGCACATCGAAATCTATAAAATCACCAATTTTCAAAACTCCCGGAAAACTTTCCACGTAACTCCCATTTTGAGCACCAAATGACTGGAGAATCATAACATTATATACAGGGGATCGAAATAGCCTCTATTTCGATACGCATTTTTTATTATTCGGAGATTGGTACAATCGAACTGTCAAATGAAAGTCAGAAAATAGTTAGGCCCAGTTTACTTCTGAGCGATTTGGATTTGGTGATATTAGCAATGAAAAACTCAATGTTTAAATTGGTAAATTTCAATTCAGAGTGTAATTTGATTTAAATTGACCAATAAAAACAATAACAACATTGAATTTTTCACCGCTGGTATTGCAATAATCAAAATCGCTCAACTGTAAACTGGGCTTTACGCTTGCGCGTCAGATTTTAATTATTTCAATGTCATCATTGTTACCAATCGAAGATGTTTCTGTTATTTATCGATATTAAATAAATTTTTTTCTTCAAATCAATTCAAAATAGAAAAAATTGCATATGACACACGTTTTATAAGACACGTTGTCGGACTTGTTTACTTGGAGCACTCCTCACTTCGCTCGTCGTACTCCAAACAACGCGTGCGACAAAATAGCGTCTTATAATAATAATAATAATAATAATAATAGCGTCTTTATTGTCCATTCCAATTTTTTTTTTAATAACATTATATTATATACATACAAAAATACCGGCATAATAGGCGGAGTTCAGCTTACAAAGTTGAAAAATATCAATAAAAATAAATTATAGTGAGTTGTTCATATTAGCTGCTCTTCCACTCAACCTCAAAACACACCAGTCTATATGGAGAACATAATCTTACTTTCTAGATATTTTTTTAACACATTTGTTCACACGAAAGGGAAAGGGGGGCTCATTTACATATTCTGCTTATTGAGAAGAATTACTTTGAAATGCTTTTTGAAACAGCTTTCTTTCATTTTTTTCAGATGGCTTGGTAGATTGTTATAAATTTTGACTATCTGATAACTAAACGATCGTTTAAACTGTTCGGTACGATGTGTAGGGGGTGTCAATAGACCCTTGAATCGTAGATTCAATGTATGCACATCTGTTCTGAATTTCAATTTGTTATAAAGATAAGTAAGCATTTTTTTTTGACTATATTATGAAATAGACATGCTGCATGTAAGTACCTACGATTTTTCAAGTTCAACCAGCCAACGTCCTTCAACTTATGACTGATACTTTCTCGACTACGAATGCCAAAAATCATTCTCAAGCAAGAGTTTTGTATTTTTTGTAATTTATTGTTACTGATATAAGTGAGACTTGGGCCATACAAGCAATCAGCAAAATTTAAAATGGATAGGACTAAACTTTCGCAAAGCATTAATTTGATTTTTCTTGGCAAAAATTTTCTACTGCTATATATAATTTTCAAAGAATTGTATGCCCTCTGAGTTAGTTTATTAACATGTTTTTCGAAACGTAGTTCACTGTCTATGATGACACCTAAATTCTTACAATGTTCAACTACCTCGAGTTTGCTTTGTCCAATACTAATATTTATTTCATCTGCGATTTCATTTCTTTTTTGTTTTGGACCAAATAACATGACACTAGATTTATTTGGATTCAGAAGAAGACAATGTTCTGCAGAAAGCTCGGCAAATTTTTTCAGGTCACTATTTATTCGGGCACATGCATCTTCGACAACATCGGTATGGAATGAATAGTAAATTTGAGTGTCATCAGCATATAAGTGCGATTTGCAATATGCGAGGTGTCTGACAAATTGACTAGTGTATAGAGTGAACATGACTGGTCCCAAAATGGAACCTTGGGGTACACCTGATTTGAGTGTTAGATATGTAGAGTGCGCCTGTTCCACGCGTACTTTTTGTTGCCGATTGTTTAAATAGCTTTTCAACAGAGTTATCGTGCTTGGACTAAATCCAATATGAGCTAAAATTGAAAGTAACACTTCGTGATTGATTGTGTCAAAAGCTCGACTAAAATCAAGTAGAACCAAAATAGTAACTTTACCCTTATCCGATGACTCCATGATGTCATCCACTACGTGGAGAAGTGCTGTTGTACAGCTGTGGCCAGCTCTGAACCCAGATTGTACCGTGGGAAGGAGTGAATTCTTCAACAGGTAACTATTGATTTGTGTTTCCATGATTTTTTCCATTACTTTCGACATCGTCGGTAAAATACTAATTCCTCTAAGATCTTTAAATTCTTTAGGAGTAGTAATTTTGGGTAACACAGTGACAACAGCATTCTTCCACATAGAAGGAAACTCATTCTTTTCAAAACAAAAATTAATTATGTGTCTCAAATATGTAACAATATGTGGACTACATAGTTTCAACATTTTTAAATTTATACCGTCAGTTCCAGTGGAATTAGTTTTGATCTGTCCTATAATGTGAAGAATGGTTAATTCGTCAACAGGTGTGAAATTGAATTTAGAATCTGTTAACTGCAAATTTCGATACTGATCCAGAACTGAGTCGGTTACATTTAGAGAAGGAAGAGAATTTACCAGAAAGTTATTGATATCGTCAGCATTACTCAGCTCCGGTGGTAACTGATTTTTTTTTTCATTGCTACATATGTTATTTTTTAGAACTTTCCAGCACTCTTTATTGGATAAATTTTTCAGTTTATATGTAAAAAAAGCCTTTTTCTCTCTTTCTATAGCCCCTGTTGTGTAGTTCCTCATTTGCTTGTAATATTCCCAGTCATTTAAATTTTTTGTTTTTTTGAATTTTGTGAGTGATCTGTCTCTGATATTCATCATGGTTTTGATATTTTCTGTTAGCCAGGGTGCAGGAGGCTTTGTAAATTTTTTTGTCACGGTGGGAGCATGCTTATCAAACAAATTTGTGATGCTTTCTACCAAAAAAGAAACTTTGCCATCTACATCATTGATTTCAAAAATATGAAAAAATGGAATTCTAAGCAGATCCTCCTTGAAAAACTCATAACTAAAATTTTTGAAGTTTCTATACGTCAGCATCCTTGAACTCGAATGCACAGAGTTCGTTTTAATGTTTATATATGTCAGTTGATGATCAGACAAATCACAGTCGAGGACACCTTTATCCAGCACGTTTGTTTTGCTCGAAACGATAATTGGATCTAAAAGTGTTGCAGTGGAAGCGGTAATGCGTGTTGGTGTATCAATAATCTGCTTCAGATCAAATTCTTCTAGAAGAGAGAAAAGCGACTGAACTGTTAAATTTTCGAAATTGAATAGATCCAAATTGAAATCGCCTGTACATATTAGTTCATGGAATTTTGATACGAGCACACTCATGGTATCTTGAAATTCAGACAGAAATAAGTTTGAGTTGAAAGTCGGTGGTTTGTATATAACACCGACGGCTATATCATCTTTCTTTAGTTTCAGTTCTATCCAAATTTGTTCAATTGAGTTATCAGGTATTTGTATTGCTGAGGCATTGAGCTTTTTTCTAGAATAAATACACACACCTCCACCCCGTGTGCCTCGGTCTTTTCTGAAAGAATCATATCCATCAATATAAATTATATCATTAGTGATACCTGCATGTAACCAAGTCTCAGTTATGCAAAAAATATCGAAATTATTTGTTCTTACTGCTGTCCTAATGTCATTAATTGAAGGTAATAGTGAACATATGTTGATATGTCCTATTTTGAGCGAGTTCATATTTATTGAACCTACTGTATATGTACTTTCCACATCTGAAATAAAATGATCAAAGTCTTGAAGTTAATGATGAAAAACAAGAGAGATATCAATAACGGATATATTGTACGACCTAAAAACAAAGTGTTTAGAATATCAAGTTTCAAACGACAAAGCAGAAGATAATATATGAGCCCTTTCTGAATATAAAAAGATAATGTAATAAAAAGTGAAACAAAATAAGTGAATGTGAAGCAGTTTTTTTAACCCAGCAAAAAACACTGTCTAAGCGGTGCTCTCCTTATTAATTTTAATAACTATTCAACCTAAAAATATAACTATATATAATAAACGACTGTGAATACTTGTGAAATGATGATTCATTATCCGAATTTCTTGATGTCATCCAAACTGTCGATTCTAATGACATTTTCTCCCTTTTTTCCAAAAACGTTTCCACCATTGGTCCATATGCTTGCATTCCTGCCAAGTTTATTAGTAACACTTTTCACCAAATCCATTTTCTCCTTAGTTAATTCTTCCCTTATTATGATTCCACTACCCTTCAGGCTTTTTTTGTTATTGTAAACTTCATTTTTTGTGTCCATGCGTAGAAATTTAACGAGAAGTGGACGAGTTTTGTTGGCTTCGTATTTTCCAACACGGAAACATTGATCAATGTCAGATTTGTTGATATGCATACCCATTTTATCGACAAAGAGGTCGGTAACAAAGTCACTGCATTTTTCATTTTTCGACTCATTAATGCCGAATATTCTAATAGATTTCTTCTTCAGTTCAGATTCATAGGTTTTATTTTTCATTTGTATTTGTTCATATGTTTTCTTCAGTTCCTTAACCTCTTTTTTCAATAGAGAGTTTTCATTTTCCAACGTTTGCAGCCTACCTTCGTATTCTTTTTTAAGCGTGTCAACAATTGTTTGGGTAATTTGGTTTAAAAAGTCCTCTGAACAGCAAATTTTCGTCACCAACGTTTTCACGACCGTCTGTAGATCTTCTTCCGACTTATTTGTTTTAGCTCGCGTTGATGCCATAATCAATGTAGTTTGAAACTATTTCACTAGTTCACTTGTATTTCACAATACGACAGACTTTCAAAGATTGATATAGATCAGTGATCTAATCTTTACATATAGATTTTAAAGAGAGCAACCACAGCAAACGTCTACTCCATCAGACGGTGCGCACTCATCATCATAATATACTATTATAACATCAGTCGAAATTTCTACTATTATCATAAAACATGTTTAACGAAGGTTGATTTGTTCGATGTACTTTTTTTTTAACCTGGCAAATTTCTAATCTGATACCTTATACTAATCTGATACCTTTTACTTGACCAGGCAAATTCTAAGCGCTTATGCTATGTGCGAGGCGCTAACTGTGAACACTTTGTAACATGCTATGGACAAGCTCAGGGCGAAATAAAAGCCAAGCTATGTACAGGGTGGGTCAAATTGAACATTTTTATAGGGAAAGTCCTGTTTTCAAAATAGAAAACTGGTTTTTGTGTCGGAGGGTGAATTTTTATGGAAAAATCAATGGTGAAAACCGCATATAGATATCTATAATCGTTTCTAAGTTACAGCATGTTTTTCGGAAAAGTGCACTTTCGAAAAGTTGGTGTAAATGTTTTCCTGTTTTTCCATTTGCTTTCTGTTTTATCGCTGCTTCGTCTAGCTAACTTGTTCAAAGTATGCGTTTCGAAGTTTACATGGAAAATCTTGAAAGCTCTGCATTTCAAAGGAGAAACTATCAAAACATCATTTGTGATATTGAGTGTGAAATATAGTCTTGGAATGGTAATTTTTCGAGTTCTATTGAAATATGCGGGAATATACAGGTTGTCTCATTCAAAAAAATGATTATTCCATTGATAACCCTTGATATATGATATGAAAAAATAAATTACTTAAACCATTGAACTAATTCAACGTGAAAAATGCTTTGAAAACGTTCTCATAGAAATGAAGAACGGAGTTGTTCACAAAAAATTATCCCCAGAGGTCGTAAGTTATTTCTTTCAAGCATATGATTTGGAAAATATATTCATTATAATTTGCTATTCCACCTTATAAAGCACTGAAAAATCGTCATCACTATAACCAAGACAAAGGAGAGAATCATATTTTCATATATATACATATATATATAATAACATAATAAATAATTTTTATAAAACAGCCAAAACAAAATAAAGTGAATATAAAACAAAATACTACCCTCAATATAATTACATTAAATATTTTATAATAATAATAATAAATAAGTGAATAATAATTACACTAACGAATTATATATTTGTTCGAAAACGTTTTCCAGCTTCTTATCTTCACGAGTGATCATCAACACTATGATGACTAACTCTGTAGCTCTATATATACGGCGGAAATACTTATTCGCAGTAGTTTTATAGAACAATCTATTTTTCTTATGGCACTTATTGAGTTCTGCAATGAATGCAGAGAGTTTGTCTGTTTGTTTCCCTTCCAAAACGACACCCTGTGTGTGGTATTGCCCTTTTCTTATATTTTTTCTGATATCCCATAACTCGACTTCTATTGCAGCATCGAGCAACCTGGACTGGAATTGCAGTGCTCTGTTTTTCGTTTTCAAATGTTGTTCTCTGATGATGTTTCTGGTTTTCATCAACTTCTTCAAATATGTTGGTAGATTTACTATCGTCAATTTGAAATTCTCTTCGTATACTCTAGAGTTCTGGTTAGAATACATTGTGTCTGGTTTCTCTCTTCGTTTGCAATATATACTTCTAAGCAACTGAGTTGGCGGTATAAAAAAATTATCAAACACTTCTTCGATGATCGATTCGACTTTGGAATAATGAACCTGCATACCTTCAATTTATATTCGACATGATGGACCATTTCCTCCCCCCATCTTGACTATTCACCCAATCAGGTAAGAGTATCACAAATCGGGAGTCGGGACTATCATTGATGAGGGTAAATTGCAATTATAGATGATAGATTTCGACTAATCTGGAATTGAATAAGAACTTACTTATTATTAATCACTTGTTTGTATCGGATTTTTTTCCACAGGTATAGAATTTATAACATACAAATAACCAACAATGATTTGTTATTGATTTCATCTTCGGCTAAGCTTCTATAATCTGGGAAATCTATTCTACCTGGTGAATATTATCAGAGATAGGTAAAAAATATGTTATGGTAAGAAAATATATATTATCGGTATTGTAATTTTTTTCAGAAAATGCAAAAAAAAAACGAAATAACAGTAAATCCCAGACCCTCCCTATATTCACTTTATTTTGTTTTGACTGTTTCATAAGAATTATTTATTATGTTAATATATATATATATATATATGCAAATCTAATTCTGTCCTTTGTCTTACTTATAATAATGACGCTTCTTCTATGCTTTATAAGGTAGAATTGCAAATTATAATGAATATATTTCCCAAACCATGTGATCGAAAGAAACTTGCGCCGTATTTTAGCCTTTTGTAACAGCTACAGTTATGTGTTTCGATAACATTATACTTCCAATGGAAGTAAAATAATATGCTAATTTTTTTTCATCTACGTATGGAAAAATAGAATGCGTATCAACTAACTGACGCTCAATTATTATCGTGAATCTATTCAAAATGTCATAACATTACAATAGTTGTGAAATTTCCATGGTCAATCCATCCAATAGAGACTCATGTTCTGGAGTCGTACAGCAGTAAGATACTGAACGATGATCTTGAGAGACTCGCAAACTCTCCATATCCACTCTATCTATCAAAATCTATCTCCGCTCCGTTCAAAATCTTCTTTACCTATGTATATCGTCAGATTGATCACACATTTACGGACCTGTAGTAAGAAATGTTCAGTGGCTTAGACTACACAATAGATTCCGAATCAACTTGCTCAACATGCCTTACTATAGTTTGCCCAATATACAGGGGAATACGGAAAAATGATATCTTCAGGCGACTAAACAGTATTGTTAAATTTTTTAGAAAGAAAAAAAAGTATATCTTACGGTCTCTACTCGGATAACTACCCTGCACTGATGAAGGACAATAAGCCCGAAACTGGTCTGTAGGTTGTTAAGCGTGCCTGTTTCGATGTGAAGTTGTCAGCAGATATAATTCAATGTTCTGCGTGGTATCCACCAGGAAAGTAGTTCTTTGCTGCTCGTAGTCTACCAGACATTCATTTCAAACTATGTTTGATATTCTAATTGGATAGACTATTTTCTCTTTTTAAAAATTTTTTGTCCAATTCATGGCTTTTCCATTTTTCAGTATTGTTAAAGTTCCCCGACTATTGATAACAATTGGAACAATAATTGAACAAAAAATGTTGGTTCACTCAATAATGAATAAGCTGAAACTAAGGTCTTTCATCATAAATGAATGAAGTATTTTTTAGTAGCATATATACTATCACTAACAATAGTTTATTTTTGATTTTTTAATCTTATCTTTGAATTCCGTATATTATAATTTCTCATTGAGGTTTTATAAAATATGTTTTTGTTACTTATACCTCATAACTTTTGATGAGTTCATTTGTACTTATCTTACCTGTTTTTGCTATCATCCTTCAACCCTTGTAATAAAAATTGTAATTCTTTTTATGCAATAAATGTTTTATCGATCTTATATCTAGTACATTTTCTCTAGTTCAACTTTGTGTATGAATGTTTTTATCGTAAAATGAGTCGAAAAGGAGATATTATAAAAAAAACTGATATATTCACCAAGTTGTTGTGGAAATGAGTTCCTCCTCTAAAAACGAATATTGTAGTATACTTTGCGGTGCTATATAACGGTAAAACTATTGATTATAGTAAAGATAATGCTGATACATAAATTGTAGTAAATTTCCTCTAGTTCAATTTGTTTGGGACCTATTCTTTTTATATTATATCTAAATGATTTGGATGACTCACCAGTTAAAATGATTTGGATGACTTACCAGTTCCAGATTATATCAGATAAATCAGACAAACTTCTATCACATAAATGTAATGAGACTTTTTCGAACGTACAGGACTGGTTCAGTGCAAACCTACTTCATCTGAACATGGATGAAACAAAATCCATTAGATTCCTTAATCGTCAGAAAAACTGTTCCGATGTGGTAATATCAACAGACGTTTTTGATACTGATGTCGAAATTGTTCAACAAGTCAAGTTTTTGTGCCTTGAAGTGAATGAGTGTCTCACATGGAAAAATCACTGTCGAACACTAAAATCTAAACTGAACTCTTTTGCTTATCAATTCAGAAATCTGAAACTTGTCCTCAACGAAGACCAACTCCTGAAATTATATTATGCCCAAATAGATTCCAGACTAAGATACGGGGTGCGCTTCTGGGGCCTGTCCACCTCATCATTAGATGTTTTCATTGCACAGAAACGCATTATACGTACTCTAGTTGGAATTTCGAAACGCTCATCCTGTAGAGATCAATTCAAGAATTTAAAAATTCTTACGCTACCATCACTGTTAATTTTTGAATTCTGCTTATATGTTTATAAAAATCGTAGTAACTTTACACCGAACAATTCTAGGTACGAATACAAAACACGCCAAAAAGATAACTTTTATATTCCTTTCAGCTGTACAAAAATCCATTACAATTCGACTAGTGCAATGGCTCCTCGAATTTATAATTTATTGTCAGAAGAAATAAAAAAGTGTGGAACAATCTACTGTTTAAAGAAAAAATTGAAGGATTTCCTAGTGACAAAATGTTTCTATTCTGTAGGAGAATATTTACAAACTTAATATGTTTGTCTGATTATCAACTTTTTTACTTTTTTTTCGTTCTTTTTAGATGTAACTGTTTAGTCTTAAGTTGTTTGTGAGTTGATTATTGTTTTATTCTATACCCATATATTGACGGATCCAATACGAATATCCATTTTTCAAATGGAAAATAAAAATATTATTATTATTATCTGTAGTAAAATGAGCAACTTTTAAATATGGTGGCTCGAGCGGAAAATATTCGAGGTGGCAAAGTTGAAATTCAGAAAAAGCACATCGAAATCTATAAAATCACCAATTTTCAAAACTCCCGGAAAACTTTCCACGTAACTCCCATTTTGAGCACCAAATGACTGGAGAATCATAACATTATATACAGGGGATCGAAATAGCCTCTATTTCGATACGCATTTTTCATTATTCGGAGATTGGTACAATCGAACTGTCAAATGAAAGTCAGAAAAGAGTTAGGCCCAGTTTACTTCTGAGCGATTTGGATTTGGTGATATTAGCAATGAAAAACTCAATGTTTAAATTGGTAAATTTCAATTCAGAGTGTAATTTGATTTAAATTGACCAATAAAAACAATAACAACATTGAATTTTTCACCGCTGGTATTGCAATAATCAAAATCGCTCAACTGTAAACTGGGCTTTACGCTTGCGCGTCAGATTTTAATTATTTCAATGTCATCATTGTTACCAATCGAAGATGTTTCTGTTATTTATCGATATTAAATAAATTTTTTTCTTCAAATCAATTCAAAATAGAAAAAATTGCATATGACACACGTTTTATAAGACACGTTGTCGGACTTGTTTACTTGGAGCACTCCTCACTTCGCTCGTCGTACTCCAAACAACGCGTGCGACAAAATAGCGTCTTATAAAACTTGTATCATAATATACTATTATAACATCAGTCGAAATTTCTACTATTATCATAAAACATGTTTAACGAAGGTTAATTTGTTCGATGTACTTTTTTTTTTAACCTGGCAAATTTCTAATCTGATACCTTATACTAATCTGATAACTTTTACTTGACCAGGCAAATTCTAAGCGCTTATGCTATGTGCGAGGCGCTAACTGTGGACACTTTGTAACATGCTATGGACAAGCTCAGGGCGAAATAAAAGCCAAGCTATGTACAGGGTGGGTCAAATTGAACATTTTTATAGGGAAAGTCCTGTTTTCAAAATAGAAAACTGGTTTTTGTGTCGGAGGGTGAATTTTTATGGAAAAATCAATGGTGAAAACCGCATATAGATATCTATAATCGTTTCTAAGTTACAGCATGTTTTTCGGAAAAGAGCACTTTCGAAAAGTTGGTGTAAATGTTTTCCTGTTTTTCCATTTGCTTTCTGTTTTATCGCTGCTTCGTCTAGCTAACTTGTTCAAAGTGTGCGTTTCAAAGTTTACATGGAAAATCTTGAAAGCTCTGCATTTCAAAGGAGAAACTATCAAAACATCATTTGTGATATTGAGTGTGAAATATATTCTTGGAATGGTAATTTTTCGAGTTCTATTGAAATATGCGAGAATATACAGGTTGTCTCATTCAAAAAAATGATTATTCTATTGATAACCCTTGATATATGATATGAAAAAATAAATTACTTAAACCATTGAACTAATTCAACGTGAAAAATGCTTTGAAAACGTTTTCATAGAAATAAAGAACGGAGTTTTTCACAAAAAATTATCCCCAGAGAGCTGTCCCAAAGCATTGTGCTTAGTGCTTATTGAAGCACTTAGAAAACTTTCGTGCTCGTAAGCCCTTTCTTGAACAAGTGCTTAGTGCTAATTCCGAAAACTGCCGTAAACTTCAACTTCATTCGACTGATGTGTAATATTTGGTTTGTTAGAGAATTGATATAACTTTTTCTGTATAGATAGATTTTTATTTATATTAAATTATATGTGAAAAGTGAAAGATTTTTCTTCAAATTATATCACTGCTGTAGTATATATTTAGTTTTTAACAGTAATAACGTATATATATAGGTTCAATCAAATTCACTTGAAATGTTAATGTTCATTTTACGAGACAACGTTCGGACCCGTTTTGGTTAGCTTTTTACGGTTATTTCATGTCCTGAGAAAAACAGATTCAGGTATGAATTTTTTGATATATAGCCTGAAATTTTAAATGAATTTGTTTAACCCTTCACTATCTTACTCTAGATCGAATGGGTTATTAACGTTTTCCGTTTTTATTTTGAAATGGAGTATTTGAGTAGCATGTGATGCAAGATGCGAGTCGTATTTATTTCAACTCCATCACATCAGTTTATTTCAAGCAACAATAATTGTTATAAGTAATGATGCATCGACATGATCGACGTTCAACATAATATGCTGTTTCGTTGATGTTTTGAATTGAATTTGAAGTAATACAAGTTCATATACCTTAACAAAATAATCCTTTTTGAAAATGCTCAGTACTTAGTGATCACGATATCGAATTACTTTTCAAGATTGCTTATACAGGGTTATGATAAAGTAATGCACAAAATTCATAAAACGTACAACGATCACTTTCGAAAAAAATGCAAAAACACGTCAAACTGTTCTTTTTATTCCGCATCTTTTGACATAAGTTACAAAAATAACACGTCAAAGTGGTCAAAGTTATGACGTCATCAACAATTTTTTTAATGGGATGCTAAGATTTTTATCACATTATGTGATAGAGCTTGTGTTTTTACACACGGGAAAAATAGTTGCAGTAGGGCTCACATAGGAAAAAAAAAACGAGAAAAGGAATAAAGAACTAAATAACATAACCAATTATAAAAAGAGGTCAAACCTACACTTATCTAGTAAGAACATTTGTTCTAATAAATTTTTTTAATTGTTTTACTAAAACACAGTTTGAACAATTCCTTTGAAAATAATTTTGGTTTAATGGACTGTTTAGTTAATTGACAAGTTATTATGAAACTTACGTTTATTTCGTTTTTTATTCCTTTTCTCGTTTTTTTCCTATGTGAGCCCTACTGCAACTATTTTTCCCGTGTGTAAAAACACAAGCTCTATCACATAATGTGATAAAAATCTTAGCTTCCCATTAAAAAAATTTGTTGATGACGTCATAACTTTGACAACTTTGACGTGTTATTTTTGTAACTTATGTCAAAAGATGCGGAATAAAAAGAACAGTTTGACGTGTTTTTGCATTTTTTTCAAAAGTGATCGTTGTACGTTTTATGAATTTTGTGCATTACTTTATCATAACCCTGTATAGTAATCGCGAGCATTTTGTCAATAAAAGTACTTAGGTGTGGTGCTATGTGCGGTACGCCAATGTGGACGCACACTATTAAAAACATGAAAAATAATTGGAATAATCACCATTCGAACATTGCAAAAAAGGAATATCACATGTTATATATAATGGGAAAGGAAAAATCAAAATAATTTTCAGAAATCTTTTGGGGATTATGGACATTGAGTACTCGCCAATAAGTACTGGCTGGTTAATTTCCTATTGGAAACACTAAAAGTGAATAAAAATTTCGAAATACTGCTTCGAGCTTGAAAGAAACATATATTGTTCTTGGTGGGAAATGGGTAAACATTTTCGATTAACGTCATCGTCAATGGGTGTATATATGTTTTATTACCGACAAATACATATATAATATAATTATAGGAAATTATAATGCATATTCCAGAACCCACTTAATATCAATATCCATAGCCATTATTGAAATTTTCCCTCATTTTTCGATAGACTCCGTTATATCGATAGAAAACTGTTTGTTATCCCGTCTGCCTCTCAGTCCAAATATAAAAGATGCTGGTTTAGGAACGTTGGTGTAATTACTCTTCTTCGTCTGTATTTCCTTATTCTTCTGAAGATAAGTTTGTGTTCTTTTGGATTGAGTGCTGTGATTCTTCAGGGTTTGAGTGGACTTTGTTTTGCAATTCGATACATTCGCCTACAAGAAAATCATTTGGTATTTATTATTTGGTGTCGATAACAGACAACAGCCAATGTTTTGCTAAAATTATTTCGCAATATCGATAACTTTTCTCATATATCTAGCAATCTGAATTTTGATATGGCCAGGTAATTCTTGAAATCATCAACAAAAAACGCGTTCGACAATTGAGTGTCTTTGTATCATATTAAATTATCAATTTATGATGAACATTTACCAGAACTAAGGCATCTCTTTTCAGATCCCAAATATTCCAACAATACTTTGGCTCGATGTGTGGGAGTTGAACACAATCAGATTCGAACTGAACTTCTTTATCTTCCATAACTTTGACAGTTTCCTTCTTTTCAACCAACCTAGATATTTGAAAAAAAAACGATTAAACCTTACACGTGATTTCCATTGAGAAAACCAGGATGCATCCAATATGTACGTATAATCATGCTCCTTTTTGATACATAGTTGAGAAAAATACAGGATGTCTGGAAATTGTGCTCGAAAACTTAAGAACTGATTCCATTTTGTTTCTATTACATTTTTACGAAAACTCATGCACGCATTTTCCAGACACCCCGCATCTGGATGATATTAGTGTATATACCTATAGTAGGGAAGAAGTAAAGGTTGTTGAATTATCAATTCATTCTAAAAACTTTGTTTATTAGCTCTATCATTAGTATCCTTAGAATCCCCAATTACAAAGGGAAAAAGATTACATACCGTTAGAAAATCTGAATTTTCAAAAAAAAAATTCTTCCTCTTGTTTCTCGACAATGCCAATAATAGTATAGTAGATGCCTCATCCGAAAATAGATAATATCGATTTCAACTTTTTTCTAATGAATAATAATTAATGAAATTTCTTGGATCACTCTAACTTTGGACTTCCGAATTTAAAGGTAGAGGCTTTTTCGAAACAAAATAATATATATACCAAGGAATTTTGAATAATTCTTCGCATCGTTCTTTCTATAATTACTCTTATTCTCGTTGAATGAATTTTAAAATGTGAATCTCAAAAATGATGTTTGGTGTTTTTGATGCATAATTTTCCACTTCACATTTATGAATATCACCAGATTGATTACTATGTTCTATAACTTTTGTTATATTTATGTGATTCAGTTGCTGACACCAATAATTTCTTATTTCTTCATAATGTTTATCATAGAATTATCGTTATTATCGCTTCGATTAAACAAAGATTTGGTATAATTTATAGAATTCCTTTAAGAATGGAATTACCAATATCCATTACCATAATCAAATAATAATAATAAAGTAACAACAAAATTGTAATTCCTCTCGGAATTCGCTTTATCCGTTTTAAAAGGTCGGCAGAGTATTTATTGAAATATAATAATATTATAACTTCATTATTGATTTATACATACATAAGCGTTCCAACAACTTGTTGCAATTGGTCCATCAAATCTAGAAATTTTATAAATTCAGGCTTTCTTCGTCCAAGATTTGAAACGGAATTGATATATCTGTCAAAAAAGTATAATCTGAATTAACTTAACTCAACATACGATAACTTGTCTTTGCAAAGGAGATAGTGAAATTCTGCTGAACATTAGAATCTAAGAAACGGTAGAATCCTGTTGTACATCAGCTTGCAAGGTGGCATTCAATGTAGGTTATTTTCACATTGAGTTGTATCAGGAATGGTTACACTTTGAGAATTAAAATAGGTAAACTCAGAAAGGACTGAAGTACCTATGTATGAAAATATAGCTCTTCCTATAGTAGATGGAAATTCAGTAATATCACATCTTTTTAACTATATAAATAGAATGCTGACAATGCTGTTGTAAGTTGTAGAGGATATTTCAGATGATATCCATCCATCAATTTTCATTTCATCTGCAGACAATTTCACACTATGAAATGGGCGGCGAATGGTCGAATTACAATTGAATTTCGACAGAATGCACCACTGTGTGTGCCATTATTCTAAAACCTTCTTTGTGTCTCTTATTACGTTTCTTGAGATCCCAATAATGAGCGTCGAATTTGAATAACTAACCCTGACGTGTAGATAATTCATGGGTCTAACGTAACAAATATATTATGGGTAACTCACTTTTCCGGTTTGTGGCAGAATCCCATAAACGCTTGCGGGGATGAAAAAATGAAATATTTATTTTGATATTTTGCTATACCCATACTCGTGTTTCCTGGAATTAATCCACCATCTGTTTCAACCAGTTTCCAACAACAGAATCCCAAGTACTGAAACAATTATGTGAGTAGGATTATGTAAGACCGAAATCGGTGTATTTATTTACACTTGACAATGTACCATTAATATCAAACAATGCTTAGATTTTTATATTTTCTGATAAAACTGCTGAAAAATGCATAAACAAAATAGTATAGGGGAAAAAAGTACCCTAGTCTCTCCCGTTTCCCACGCCCCTTAAGAAAATTTCCAAATACTCTCAAAATTTTCGAATTGGACATAAAAAGTCTGGTATATGGACAGATGTTGGTAATACTTCATCCCGAAGGGTTTCTAAAAAAATATTCACTATTTTTGTTCCTACAATCTGCAATTTAAAGGCACCCTGTAAATAGGTACGTAAAGGAAGAGAAACAAATAACGAAAAATATTCTCGAAACTAAGATGATGTAATGATGTCCTTATTATTTTGAACGGACGAATATACATATTTGAGTATAAATAAATACATTAATATTGTGCATCTAGAATAATTCTATTATTGTCGATCTAAATGAACACCTAGTAGACGGTATAATATTGTCTGTTCACTGGAAACAATGACGTAACTTTTTCTGTAAGGCAGAGACATCTTCTGAATATAATCGTGAACTATTTTGAACTTGAAGTGTCATACTGGGCATAACTTTTTCATTCACAATTTTCAGCAGAATATACTAGTTCAATTGAAAAATTAGAAAAAAATTACGGGAGATGAGCTTTGTGACAGTGTCAGTTTTGAAAAATATTAAACTTTTTCGATAAAAAGTGTTGAAGATAAGTGAATGTAAGCGTGTGGTGTTTTAGTTGAAAGATGGACGAAATTTGTGTTTTAAGTAGAAGAAATTTAATATGTCGAATAGTGTATTTATATACGGAACTAGCGTTTTGACTTCAGCTTCTTATTCTGGGGACCAAAATACGTGAGTACCTTCAGAAATTTTCCTTGGAATGCCCTATTATTGTTCCTAAAAACTGGTATTGGACCTATTTGAGTAAAAATATGTATAAAAGTAAAATTATGTCAGATTATGGTATAGATACATGATATGTGCTGAAGTTAGAAAAAAAAAGAAGAAGAACATAACTTCGCTGACAGGGAAAAAAGTGGTATTATAGGGGTCTGCAAGAAGTATGGTCAAAATTTTGAAACGAACAATCAATTGAACAGAACATTATTACATATTTTGGAAATAGAATCGATATTTCACCTGTAATTTGATATGATCAGGATTTGGGAAGCTGCTCAAATTGAAAACCTCAACTTCTTCGTTTTGCGAAATCATCAGCTGGCCCTCTTCGGTTCCTTCAGATTGTTCGATCTCGGATGGAGAATTGTTCCTGATATTGTCTAAAATCGATCCCAAGAAGTCCACATGGAAACGAACACTATCTGCGTATACCTGGAGATTGCTGATGATATCATTGTATTTCGAAAGCAATACCACTTGGTCTTGGATATTATACCGCAAATCTGATAGATCTTCAAATAGTGGCTGAAAAATAAATTCATTGGTGGAACTATATTTGTGAATAGCGCTTAATGACATGAGGAATTTTTTTGCTTATCTATAAAATTATATGTAGTGTGTCCAAGATATAAGGATTAATTAAGAGGTTGAACAAAATAAATAGAAAATAAAATACACCCCGATACAAGGTGTATTTTTTTTCGTGTCATTTAAAGAAAGAAAGTTGGTGATGCTATTTTCGATACTAAACTTTGTAAGAACACCATTTCGTAGAGCTGAAAAGTGGCAATAAGAAAGTGTCCAAACCCTTAAAATAACTTCAGGAAAAAATAAAAACCGCAAAACCGCTTAATTTTGTTTTTTTTTTTTCAATGTCTTCGGAAGTAAACAACATTTTTGAGATTTCTCAACATCTATTTATTGACCCTTTTACGCAACTTTTTGTCTATTTGACCTACTGTGATGTAACTCTTATGGTTACCGAGTTATTCATCCTTATTTTGGGAACAATGTATATTTCAGACAAATATTGTTATTTATAATCAATAAACATTATTATTGAATAGATTTCAATCTGAACCGAAAGTAGGAAAATATAAACTTATCAATCAACGCTTAAACTCTATTGATTTTTGTTATATTTGTTATATGAGATTTCATGTCCAATATAAAGTAGGTAATTTTGAGCTTATGCATTTTAGAAACACAAAGTTCAATTATGAAAGCTGCACCCAATTATTATCAAGTTTCGATTTTTCATTTCATATCCAACAGAAAGTATTTTGAAAAAATGTGCCATTGGCAATAACAGGAACATGGAAATTTTACCACACTGTTATGACATTTGAATTAGATTCAAGATTGAATTCAAACCTCAGTTAGTCCACTTTTGTATACGTAAATAAAAAACAATTAGCATATTATTTTACTCGCATTGAAAGTATTATGTTATTGAAACACAAGCCGCGATATAACAAAAGCTGTGAAAAAATGCTAAAGGTTCAGAATTATTTGAGTTCTCTCAAGTTTGAACATTTCTTTCGATCATAATTGGGAAAAATATTAAATATTATTCGCGATTCTACCCATAGATCTTATGCTAGATCCGGTATCCAGGTTATTTGTTTTGTAGGTCCGGGGGGGTTGAAAGTACTATAAGCCATTGATTGGTCGTTTTTTGTCCAATCAATATGTGTTGTACCACGTGATCATAGTACCACTTTTTTGCACCAAAAAAAATACTACAGGATGCCGGATCTATAGCGTTATAAGATACATGATTCTACCTAATATAACACTGAAGGAACGTCATTATATACAGTGTGTCTGCTTTAGTAAAACTTTTTTATTGTTAATACACAATCATTATATATCAATTATTTTCAGTCTATACGAGGTTCTCAGAAAATATTATTTTTTCCAACAGTATAAAGTAAAGTTATTTTTGAAAATATCCGAAACATTAATTAACTTCATTCGTTATAAACTTTACGTCCCTTGATCTTTATGTTGTATTATTTTGATGATGTGAATAAATGATATATTTTATTTAACAATAATCATCAACAAAGTATATACAAAAAGGAGAAAAACAAGTCATGTAATCTGACGAAATTGCATATTTGAACGTAGTTTTTATTTTTGATCAACATTTGTCAATAACAAATTTTGATGTCAAAAATGAAGGTAATTTACTCTTGAGCCAAATTCATATTATATGACCAAAAAAAATCAATATCTGTTGAGACCATGCAGAACTTTTTTATAAAGAATAACTTTTTTCGCAAAAACAAAAATTAAAATGTTCTCCATGTGGTGCGAACTTAAGCAGACACACTGTATAATCGAATATCAGCAAGAGTTAATCCACATTGATATAAAATAAAGGAAACAATACAAAATAAACAAATAATAATTAATTTTCACATAGTCTTGGGGTAACTCAGATGATTTTTGGGGCGCAAAGTCAAAGCGTGGTCAAAGCTGTTTGTATACCGGGTGTTTCACAGTGGATGCAAGCAGCAAGCCGCGCATAAAACTCTAGCCGTACTCTTTTGAATGATCTAACCCTCTGTCATCAACATCGAAATAGTTCCAGAAAAGAGTATAGGTTCCAGTTTTATAGTGAATTCAGAGGTTATGGACACATTGAAGTTAATAGATAAAGAGTTCTCGGTATAATTCAAAACGAGACAGAAATTTCAATAAATAATATGAATTTGATTCGAGAACGCTTATATTGACAGTGAGTACCTTTACAATATACCTAATTATCTCTATCAATTCAGGCGACCGTTGTGATATTTTTCATATCAACACTAGTTTTACTTTCAAATAAACAATACCATGGTGAGTAGGGAGTGCCTCATGTTGGAGTACCTCCTCCACTCCACTTTTCCATTTCAAGTGGGACGGTATGGAACGCCCCCACTCCTCGTCGATTCAGACCATCGACCAATCAGAGGCCAGCTAAGCCCCGCCCCTTTTATTGGCGGGAAATTCAAATCATGTGGTATTTGGTTTCGGGCCCCTCGGACTTTGGTCCACCCCTTCGTGCCCACTTTGATCCGTAAAGCGACCTCCGTCAGCGACATGTAACGCAGCGACACCAGTGCCACCACATCAACGCCATCTGGTGGCGAGAATCGGAACTAAAGACTTCTTCGATCTGAAGACATCTTCGATCTGAAGACATCTTGCAGACCACACCCCACTCACACTACCCCCTTAGGCCTTTCACGCTGTACCCCCCTTGGACCCTTAGTGCTCCACGATCCGAACACATGACGTCATATTACATTTAAAAAAAGCCAGTACAATCGGGATTTGAACCCGCACCAATACGGTGCAAAGTTTCAAGACCAAACGCTTCGTCCACGCGGCCACTGCGGGACATATCAATTTACATTTCTAAAAATAAACCGATGCGGTTATTTGTGCTTTGTGGAACGTAGCAACCTCGGCAAGCGGGGAGCAGAGAAACGAACAATGGCTTATTCATTCATTATACATCAGTGTATGAATAGAGATAATCGCATTCAAGGTCAGGTTCGCTGCATTCCAATGATGACTCAACATATCACGCCATGATGCAACAGCGTGATGTATTCGAGCAGATCCATGGAGCAGGGAAAGGAACAATGGCTTATTCATTCAATAAACATCAGTGTATTAATAGACATAAGTGCATTCAAGGTCAGGTTCGCTGCATTCCATTGATGATTCAACA
The DNA here is from genome assembly GCA_029955515.1 of Chrysomela aeneicollis. NCBI lineage: Eukaryota > Metazoa > Arthropoda > Insecta > Coleoptera > Chrysomelidae > Chrysomela > Chrysomela aeneicollis. The sequence continues at coordinate 1,330,166 of JARUHQ010000024.1, forward strand.
TGATACAATATTTCGCGTAACGTTACGAAGATAAGAGACGACAAAGCGACTGACACTGTTGCCAGACGTTTGAAAAAATGAGGCATTGATGCCAGACGTTTGAAAATATCTGGAAATATACCATAATGCACCTACAGCTTACCCAAGTGGAATCCGAACCACTCCGAACCACCACGTGTGAATACCCTAAATTGATGTATACAGGGTGTGCTTGCTGAAGTTAGGCGTCTGACATCTAACGTTTGATAGCCAACTGTCAAATGTCAAATGTCAAATGTCAAATGTCAAATGTCAAATGTCAAATGCCAAATGTGTTATCGCACAGCGTGACGTAGTCGAGCAGATCCGTCCCAAAGATAAGAGAACGTAGCAACTTCGGCAAGCGGGGAGCAGGGAAACGAACAATGGCTTATTCATTCATTAAACATCAGTGTATTAATAGACATAATCGCATTCAAGGTCAGGTTCGCTGCATTCCATTGATGATTCAACATGATACAATATTTCGCAAGACGTTACAAAGATAAGAGACGACAAAGCGACTGACACTGTTGCCAGACGTTTGAAAAAATAAGGCATTGATGCCAGACTTTCAAAAATAACTGGAAATATACCATAATGCACCTACAGCTTACACAAGTGGAATCCGAACTACCACGTGTGAATATCTCAAATTGATGGATAACGTCTGAAGTATTACAGGGTGTGGCTGCCTGAAGTTAGGCGTCTGATATCTGACGTATGACGTCATCGTTTCAAAATGGCTGCTTATATCGAAAGATCACCAACTGTTTAGTTATTTCCATCTGAACCACAACGTGTGATTATTCAAAATTGATGGATAACGTTTGACGTATTACAGGGTGTCAGCCTGAAGTCAGGCGTCTGACATCTGACGTATGACGTCATCATTTCAAAATGGCCGCTGAAATCGGGAGATCACTAACTGTTTAGTAATTTCCATATTATAAAGGTAATATACATACAGCTTACACAAGTAGAATCGGAATCACCACGTCTGAATACTCAAAATTGATTAATTAAGTTTGACGTATGACAAGGTGTGGCTGCCTGAAGTTATTTATTATTTAGTAATTTTCGTATCAAATATACCTACAGCTCACACAAGTAAAATCCGAACCACAGCATTGATATCGACGCAACAGAATTAATGAACTCGTTAATATAAAGATGTCAATGACAAAATGATTGATTTTCTCTACGAATTATCAAAAAAAATTCACTTCTGGTTTATTAAAAAGCGACATAGAGAAAAACTAATGTTTTATTCGTGATCCCCATGACGTGTAAACTTCAAAAACATCAACTTCCGGTTTCACGTCCGGTTTCCATTTTTCCACTTAACATAGTCATGTGGGTACTCTGAGAGAAGGATTTTTCACGGACATTCCAAATATATAATTTTACCTATGTACAAAGTCTCAAGGTTAAAGAGATATCAATCAAAATAAATCGAAATAATGAAAAAAATCTTTGTAAACAATTCACAAACTCTTCGTGTAATGATTTTCTGGTCGATCCAGCTTTTCGACGAGTTATCAAAAATATCCACTTCCGGTTCATCAAAAATCGATATAGAGAAAAACTAATGTTTTATTCGTGATCCCCATGACGTGTAGACTTCAAAAACATCAACTTCCGGTTTCACTTCCGGTTTCCATTTTTCCACTTAACATAGTCATGTGGGTACTCTGAGAGAAGGATTTTTCACGGACATTCCAAATATATCATTTTACCTATGTACAAAGTCTTAAGGTTAAAGAGATATCAATTAAAATAAATCGAAATAATGAAAAAAATCTATGTAAACAATTCACAATCTCTTCGTGTAATGATTTCCTGGCCGATCAAGCTTCTCGACAAATTATCACAAAATATCAACTTCCGGTTCATTAAAAAGCTATATAGAGAAAAACTAATGGAATATTCGTGACCCCCATGACGTGTAGACTTCAAAAACAACAACTTCCGGTTTCACTTCCAATTTCCATTTTGTTAGTAAACAGGGTCATGTGGGTACTCATTGAAAAGGTTATTTCACGTACATTCCTAATATATTAACTTACCTATATAGAAAGTCCCAAGGTTTGCGAGATATCAATCAAAATTTCTCGAAATATTGATAAAACAATAAAAACTGTTCACCATCTCTTTGAGTACTGCTTTTCTAACCGATCTATCTCCTTGATGAATTATCGAAAAATGATGAGAAGTTAGTGAACCAATAACGTTCGGACATCGAAACAACAACTTCTGGTTTCACTTCCGGTTACAATTTTTTCAGTAAACAGAGCCATGTGGGTACTCTGAGAGAAGGATATCTCACGGACATCCCGAATATATCAACTTACCAATATACAAAATCTCAAGGTTTGCGAGATATCGACGAAAATTGGTGAAATAATCAAAACAACACTGTTACACGCAAGAAAGTGCTATGGAGAGTCTATTTGAGTCCACGGTTAACTCATGTTTCCATCTTATTAATCAATATTCTAGTAGGAGACTATAATTTTTGTACAACTCATATCAGGAAATGCCATTTACACCATAATGAAAACCAAGTAGGTGAAATGATAAATAGGAAATCGATAATCAATTTTGAAGTAATCGATAACACATAGGGTTAATAAAATTTCAAAGTAGAAAGCTCTGATCTAGGTATGTTTATAGATTCCAAGGCTATATAACTGTTAAGATCCCATTATATTGGAACCAGATACTTCAATCATTAATCTTCTCAAATGATATGTCTCGAAACAGATATAATTTTCTATATTTAGGAATGCACTTCCAGCATCGACAACACACGAAACATAATCGGAAATCTCGAGGTGAATGTTACAAGGTCAAATAATTATTGACATCTCAAAAACGGAGCTCTGATCAAGGTATAGTTATATATTCCAAGACTGTATAACTATTCAGATCAAATTATATTGAAGCCAGATACTTCAATCATTTATCACCTCAAAAAATATGTCTCGATACAAATATACTTCTATAATTAGGATTGCACTTTCAGCAGAGAGAATATGTGTTAACGTCTGCAGAAATCAATGTTTTCATACACAATATTTTCGATAGCTCCAACAATGGAACCAACAGGCTGATAAAATACAGGGATGTAAAAACTATCTAGTCTAGAAGAAATATAATGGGTGTATATGAAATGACACTAAGTGTATTCAATAGGTGTACCTTTCGAAAAAATACAATTATACTGACTGGTACAGATACGTTTGAAAGGTAGAATTTGATAGTTGATGCTCAACCACTGGAACTTGAGAGCCTTGGTCACGTGAGGATGGATATGGTTATATTATGATCAGTAACAAAATGAATTCTATATTGATGAATTATTGAAAAAGTATTCTAATATAGGAGAGAACAAATAATACATTTATGATCCCCATGATGAAAAGAGCACAAACTTTTGGTTTTACTTCCGGTGTTATCATTATTCTAGTGAACAATGTTATATGGGTAATTCAGAAGAATGATTTTTCACGGACATTTCAAAAAGTCAACTTGCATATATTCTGAGTCTTAAGGCTTGCGGGATATAAACAAATTGATATTAATTGATAAACATTCGATAACAATGACAAACGTAACGAATACAGCACACATATGTCTCGCAAATACAAAACACGCGCAGACGTCGCATTCTTATCAGAAAAGTGTCGAAAACGCTGAATGGCACGACGAAAAGTCACGCATGTGTCTTACATACATCATACTGACGTCATGTATTCGTCGAAAATCTATCAAACAACGCCATCTAAAAACTTTGAATACGATGATTTCCATAACAAAACGTCACGCATTCATCGAAAACAAGTAGAAAATAACAAAATTCATCACTTATACGTCACGCATACATCACAAATGCGTCGAATATTCGTCGTACAAACGTCACACCTCGTCAAAAATCTATCAAACAGCGTGTGGAAACCCCATAAAAACGTACTGACATCGCAAATAAAAAATGGTAGCTGTTGAAGATTTGCATCTGGCATCTGACATTTGGTGTCCCAACATTTGACGTACTAAGATTTCCGTAGTTCACCAACATAAAGTTGTAGATATAAATATAATTAAAATTCAACCTTTCGTTCAGTCAAAAGTTAAAAAAAATTGAAGTGATATTTAGAATTTCAAAACATAGGACAATCATTGAAGAACGTCTGAAACGTTGAAAAAAAAACATGCCGCATACGTCGTGCATACGTCGAAAATCATAATATAACACATAATATAATACAACGTGTAAAAACCTTGAAATGATAAGAAGCATGACAAGACAGCATTCATTGAATAACATTGAATATTTCGAAAAAAAAACTTCACGCATTCGTCGTACATACATTGTACATACACCGCGCAGACGTCGTGCCTTCGTCGAAAATCTATCAAAGAACGTGTAAAAACCTTGAAATGATAAGAAGCATTATACATCATTCATACAATTTCATACCTCAATCAAACTTAGAAATCAAACATAAATAAATTCAAAAATCAATCAATGAAAAATTCAGTATGTTCGGATTATTTAAACGAGAAATGTCATATGACAGATTTATCATTACAATCGAACCACTAAGATCAAGCTCACGTGGAGATATCCCAATTCGACTGATAAAATTCAACGTGTGATATATCAATGAGAGTAACGTACTAGGTGTGACATTTCAACGATTGGGGCATACTGTGGGAGTGATATACCCCGAACGACATTTGATGGGTGAAATATCAACGTTAAAATGAGCTTCATGTAGTACTTCAACGGACTTTTTTATGAAAATTATAAATATCGACTACACGAAAATTGTAGGGATGTCATTGAAAAATTCAACGACAGACGACAAAGCGTACTAGAAGCAAGAGAGGCGAGTAATTGAAAGATTCGACGATAGGGTCGATAGGAGTGAGTGAGTCATAGACGAATGATCCGGTGTTGAAACCAGATTATTATGATACAGGGGGGTACAAAATTCTCAATGAATCATCACATGAAATATTCACTTCCGGATGGCGGAAGATCTACGTGTATTTGTATGAAGAGGACGTAAACAAAATTTCCACATACACATATGGGTGTGGTATCTGACCGAATAGCTATGTTTAAAACTTCAACTATAATTATTAACATCAGTTTTGAATTCGTTAAATTATGGTTACATGAAAATAGGACAGTATGTGACATAATACATCAAGACTATATTCATCTCATTATTGCTTCCAAATTCAAGCTGATCTATGAAATGAAATATGTATAATGAATCATTTTTTACCACCACTTTCACAATAATTCACCAACAGATGTCACCCTCAATGAAAAACCCATACACTTAGTTGAAAAACCTCGATATCAATATAATGATGGATTCAGGAATGATAGTAAATAGAATAATATCGAACCTAACGTCATACATGACGTAGAACCTGACATCATACGCGAAGTCTGAGATGTGCGTAAGCCGTTAGACTCAGGTTTTCGATCGAGTAAGCTTCATGAATGTGGAAGAGGATCGTTTGCTAGGTCACACTTTTCTTTTCAAGTTTTCAAGAAATTCGCAAATTCATTGAATGGATCAGGTGGTAACAATGATGATTTTATAAAAAATAGAAAAAAAATCCACTTTCATCTTTCAAATTTGGTAAATGTTATACATAATAATTCCTAGAGGAAAAATAAATACGAAGAATTATAGATTTTAATATTTATTTCTCACACATTATTCAAATCTCTCAATACATTCATTTTATGAAGGAACAAATATTCCCTGAGTGCATTACTTACTAAACTATCATTTGATATTTCACAAAATGAATACAGAGCTTCAAAATAATCATAATAACCAGCATCTTTATTGAAAATCGATTTAATCAAATTCAAAATATTATTATAAAATGTACAGAAGTTCATGTTTTCCAGCAAAACCACCCGATGACCCAGTAGACTTCGATGGACTTGAAGGATCTGCGTAGCATCCTCGACATCGATAAGGAACTCGACATCATGTTTTTTGACGAGTAGACATTTGATACCATCAAACACCAATTGTGATACTTTACAGAAATCTCCACATGGAAACGTAACTGGTTCATATTCATCTTGGTGGGTTGGTAACTTCTCGTAGAAAAAATTGTCCAATGCTTGTTTCAGTAAATCAGTGAAAGTTTTCCATTCCGTTGTACAAAAAGATTGTTTATTTGGTTTGTATGGTTGTGATAAAATTATAGATGGTTTGAATTTTCTTGCTGGACTCATACCCACTCCTACCTGGAAGGCTCTCAACTGGAATAATGTGTAGAGTAAGTAATGTTTCTCGGCTCGGGCTGCTTTTTCGTACATCTCCAACACTTCATCTAATTCTTGATGATATCCCGCACTATTGAAAGATGATTCGGTGAAATTTGAATCAAACTCGTCTTCTGACACACTCACATAACCACTATCTTGACTTGATGTTGACATGATAGACTAAGTAAAGATACTGTCAGACTGAGATCAATTTCATGCATCTATACTTCCCCTCCACATTCGAGAACAATAGAGTTGAAATTATTATTGCGAGATGAATCTTGACATATCAAATTGAGAATAATGCTGATTCAAGTAGAATAGCAGAAAAACAAAGGTATTTCATGAATGCGTTGCTTATTTCCCCACATGATGCCCTAAGGAATGCAAAGTTGCATATCTGATATGAGATGTAATGAAAATGCTGATTCAAGGAGATAACATCAACATCATCGCAATCTTTGAATTATGGTCGTGATTTATGATATCATCAACGAACACCTGCGAACTTATCAAAGATCTCTTCTATTGTCGATTCATCTAATGAAATACAGAGGATAAGCATGACATCATGATCGCCAAGTGAAATCCGAACCACCACATGTGAAAATCCCAAATTGATGGATAATATTTGACGTATGACAGAGGCGTACTAGGGCTGCTGGAGTTTGGCGTTTGAAATCTGACAGTTAACGTTTGACGTATAACATCCAACATTTGATAGTTAGTGATCGGCGTCTGACATTCGACCACTGGCGGCGTACGTGAAGTCTGAAACGTACGTGAGATGTTAGGTAAGGTTAGGTCCTGAGACGGTCTTTCAGATTAGGTTAGGTCTCAACTTCAGAGGTTAGGTTAGATTAGGTCATGAAACGTTAGGTCAGGTTAGGTTAGGTCGGTCCTGAGACATTCGGTGAGGTTAGGTTGGGTCTCGACCTAACCTCACCTCTGAGGTTAGGTGAGGCCCCCGATACGTTAGATTCAGAGGTTGGGTTAGGTTAGGTCTCGAGACGTTAGTTAGTAAGGTAAGGTTAGGTCTCCGACTTAACCTTACCTCTGGGTCTAACGTCTCGAGACCTAACCTAACCCAACCTCTGAATCTAACGTATCGGGGCCTCACCTAACCTCAGAGGTAAGGTTAGGTCGAGACCTAACCTAACCTCACCGAATGTCTCAGGACCGACCTAACCTAACCTGACCTAACGTTTCATGACCTAATCTAACCTAACCTCTGAAGTTGAGACCTAACTTAATCTGAAAGACCGTCTCAGGACCTAACCTAACCTAACATCTCACGTACGTTTCAGACTTCACGTACGCCGCCAGTGGTCGAATGTCAGACGCCGATCAATAACTATCAAATGTTGGATGTTATACGTCAAACGTTAACTGTCAGATGTCAAACGCCAAACTCCAGCAGCCCTAGTACGCCTCTGTCATACGTCAAATATTATCCATCAATTTGGGATTTTCACATGTGGTGGTTCGGATTTCACTTGGCGATGATGATGTCATGCTTATCCTCTGTATTTCATTAGATGAATCGACAATAGAAGAGATCTTTGATAAGTTCGCAGGTGTCCGTTGATGATATCATAAATCACGACCATAATTCAAAGATTGCGATGATGTTGATGTTATCTCCTTGAATCAGCATTTTCATTACATCTCATATCAGATATGCAACTTTGCATTCCTTAGGGCATCATGTGGGAAAATAAGCAACGCATTCATGAAATACCTTTGTTTTTCTGCTATTCTACTTGAATCAGCATTATTCTCATATTTGATATGTCAAGATTCATCTCGCAATAATAATTTCAACTCTATTGTTCTCGAATGTGGAGGGGAAGTATAGATGCATGAAATTGATCTCAGTCTGGCAGTATCTTTACTTAGTCTATCATGTCAACATCAAGTCAAGATAGTGGTTATGTGAGTGTGTCAGAAGACGAGTTTGATTCAAATTTCACCGAATCATCTTTCAATAGTGCGGGATATCATCAAGAATTAGATGAAGTGTTGGAGATGTACGAAAATGCAGCCCGAGCCGAGAAACATTACTTACTCTACCCATTATTCCAGTTGAGAGCCTTCCAGGTAGGAGTGGGTTTGAGTCCAGCAAGAAAATTCAAACCATCTATAATTTTATCACAACCATACAAACCAAATAAACAATCTTTTTGTACAACGGAATGGAAAACTTTCACTGATTTACTGAAACAAGCATTGGACAATTTTTTCTACGAGAAGTTACCAACCCACCAAGATGAATATGAGCCAGTTACGTTTCCATGTGGAGATTTCTGTAAAGTATCACAATTGGTGTTTGATGGTATCAAATGTCTACTCGTCAAAAAACATGATGTCGAGTTCCTTATCGATGTCGAGGATGCTACGCAGATCCTTCAAGTCCATCGAAGTCTACTGGGTCATCGGGTGGTTTTGCTCGAAAACATGAACTTCTGTACATTTTATAATAATATTTTGAATTTGATTAAATCGATTTTCAATAAAGATGCTGGTTATTATGATTATTTTGAAGCTCTGTATTCATTTTGTGAAATATCAAATGATAGTTTAGTAAGTAATGCACTCAGGGAATATTTGTTCCTTCATAAAATGAATGTATTGAGAGATTTGAATAATGTGTGAGAAATAAATATTAAAATCTATAATTCTTCGTATTTATTTTTCCTCTAGGAATTATTATGTATAACATTTACCAAATTTGAAAGATGAAAATGGATTTTTATTCTATTTTTTATAAAATCATCATTGTTACCACCTGATCCATTCAATGAATTTGCGAATTTCTTGAAAACTTGAAAAGAAAAGTGTGACCTAGCAAACGATCCTCTTCCACATTCATGAAGCTTACTCGATCGAAAACCTGAGTCTAACGGCTTACGCACATCTCAGACTTCGCGTATGATGTCAGGTTCTACGTCATGTATGACGTTAGGTTCGATATTATTCTATTTACTATCATTCCTGAATCCATCATTATATTGATATCGAGGTTTTTCAACTAAGTGTATGGGTTTTTCATTGAGGGTGACATCTGTTGGTGAATTATTGTGAAAGTGGTGGTAAAAAATGATTCATTATACATATTTCATTTCATAGATCAGCTTGAATTTGGAAGCAATAATGAGATGAATATAGTCTTGATGTATTATGTCACATACTGTCCTATTTTCATGTAACCATAATTTAACGAATTCAAAACTGATGTTAATAATTATAGTTGAAGTTTTAAACATAGCTATTCGGTCAGATACCACACCCATATGTGTATGTGAAAATTTTGTTTACGTCCTCTTCATACAAATACACGTAGATCTTCCGCCATCCGGAAGTGAATATTTCATGTGATGATTCATTGAGAATTTTGTACCCCCCTGTATCATAATAATCTGGTTTCAACACCGGATCATTCGTCTATGACTCACTCACTCCTATCGACCCTATCGTCGAATCTTTCAATTACTCGCCTCTCTTGCTTCTAGTACGCTTTGTCGTCTGTCGTTGAATTTTTCAATGACATCCCTACAATTTTCGTGTAGTCGATATTTATAATTTTCATAAAAAAGTCCGTTGAAGTACTACATGAAGCTCATTTTAACGTTGATATTTCACCCATCAAATGTCGTTCGGGGTATATCACTCCCACAGTATGCCCCAATCGTTGAAATGTCACACCTAGTACGTTACTCTCATTGATATATCACACGTTGAATTTTATCAGTCGAATTGGGATATCTCCACGTGAGCTTGATCTTAGTGGTTCGATTGTAATGATAAATCTGTCATATGACATTTCTCGTTTAAATAATCCGAACATACTGAATTTTTCATTGATTGATTTTTGAATTTATTTATGTTTGATTTCTAAGTTTGATTGAGGTATGAAATTGTATGAATGATGTATAATGCTTCTTAACATTTCAAGGTTTTTACACGTTCTTTGATAGATTTTCGACGAAGGCACGACGTCTGCGCGGTGTATGTACAATGTATGTACGACGAATGCGTGAAGTTTTTTTTTCGAAATATTCAATGTGATTCAATGAATGCTGTCTTGTCATGCTTCTTATCATTTCAAGGTTTTTACACGTTGTATTATATTATGTGTTATATTATGATTTTCGACGTATGCACGACGTATGCGGCATGTTTTTTTTTCAACGTTTCAGACGTTCTTCAATGATTGTCCTATGTTTTGAAATTCTCATTATCACTTCAATTTTTTTCAACTTTTGACTGAACGAAAGGTTGAATTCTAATCATATTTATATCTACAACTTTATGTTGGTGAACTACGGAAATCTTAGTACGTCAAATGTTGGGACACCAAATGTCAGATGCCAGATGCAAATCTTCAACAGCTACCATTTTTTATTTGCGATGTCAGTACGTTTTTATGGGGTTTCCACACGCTGTTTGATAGATTTTCGACGAATACATGACGTCAGTATGATGTATGTAAGACACATGCGTGACTTTTCGTCGTGCCATTCAGCGTTTTCGACACTTTTCTGATAAAAATGCGACGTCTGCGCGTGTTTTGTATTTGCGAGACATATGTGTGCTGTATTCGTTACGTTTGTCATTGTTATCGAATGTTTATCAATTAATATCAATTTGTTTATATCCCGCAAGCCTTAAGACTCAGAATATATGCAAGTTGACTTTTTGAAATGTCCGTGAAAAATCATTCTTCTGAATTACCCATATAACATTGTTCACTAGAATAATGATAACACCGGAAGTAAAACCAAAAGTTTGTGCTCTTTTCATCATGGGGATCATAAATGTATTATTTGTTCTCTCCTATATTAGAATACTTTTTCAATAATTCATCAATATAGAATTCATTTTGTTACTGATCATAATATAACCATATCCATCCTCACGTGACCAAGGCTCTCAAGTTCCAGTCGTTGAGCATCAACTATCAAATTCTACCTTTCAAACGTATCTGTACCAGTCAGTATATTTGTATTTTTTCGAAAGGTACACCTATTGAATACACTTAGTGTCATTTCATATACACCCATTATATTTCTTCTAGACTAGATAGTTTTTACATCCCTGTATTTTATCAGCCTGTTGGTTCCATTGTTGGAGCTATCGAAAATATTGTGTATGAAAACATTGATTTCTGTAGACGTTAACACATATTCTCTCTGCTGAAAGTGCAATCCTAATTATAGAAGTATATTTGTATCGAGACATATCTTTCGAGGTGATTAATGATTGAAGTATCTGGCTTCAATATAATTTGATCTGAATGGTTATACAGTCTTGGAATATATAACTATACCTTGATCAGAGCTCCGTTTTTGAGATGTCAATAATTATTTGACCTTGTAACATTCACTTCGAGATTTCCGATTATGTTTCGTGTGTTGTCGATGCTGGAAGTGCATTCCTAAATATAGAAAATTATATCTGTTTCGAGACATATCTTTTGAGAAGATTAATGATTGAAGTATCTGGTTCCAATATAATGGGATCTTAACAGTTATATAGCCTTGGAATCTATAAACATACCTAGATCAGAGCTTTCTACTTTGAAATTTCATTAACCCTATGTGTTATCGATTACTTCAAAATTGATTATCGATTTCCTATTTATCATTTCACCTACTTGGTTTTCATTATGGTGTAAATGGCATTTCCTGATATGAGTTGTACAAAAATTATAGTCTCCTACTAGAATATTGATTAATAAGATGGAAACATGAGTTAACCGTGGACTCATATCGACTCTCCATAGCACTTTCTTGCGTGTAACAGTGTTGTTTTGATTATTTCACCAATTTTCGTCGATATCTCGCAAACCTTGAGATTTTGTATATTGGTAAGTTGATATATTCGGGATGTCCGTGAGATATCCTTCTCTCAGAGTACCCACATGGCTCTGTTTACTGAAAAAATTGTAACCGGAAGTGAAACCGGAAGTTGTTGTTTCGATGTCCGAACGTTATGGGTTCACTAACATCTCATCATTTTTCGATAATTCATCAAGGAGATAGATCGGTTAGAAAAGCAGTACTCAAAGAGATGGTGAACAGTTTTTATTGTTTTATCAATATTTCGAGAAATTTTGATTGATATCTCGCAAACCTTGGGACTTTCTATATAGGTAAGTTAATATATTAGGAATGTACGTGAAATAACCTTTTCAATGAGTACCCACATGACCCTGTTTACTAACAAAATGGAAACCAGAAGTGAAACCGGAAGTTGTTGTTTTTGAAGTCTACACGTCATGGGGGTCACGAATATTCCATTAGTTTTTCTCTATATAGCTTTTTAATGAACCGGAAGTGGATATTTTGTGATAATTTGTCGAGAAGCTTGATCGGCCAGGAAATCATTACACGAAGAGATTGTGAATTGTTTTCATAGATTTTTTTCATTATTTCGATTTATTTTGATTGATATCTCTTTAACCTTGAGACTTTGTACATAGGTAAAATGATATATTTGGAATGTCCGTGAAAAATCCTTCCCTCAGAGTACCCACATGACTATGTTAAGTGGAAAAATGGAAACCGGAAGTGAAACCGGAAGTTGATGTTTTTGAAGTCTACACGTCATGGGGATCACGAATAAAACATTAGTTTTTCTCTATATCGATTTTTGATGAACCGGAAGTGGATATTTTTTGATAACTCGTCGAAAAGCTGGATCGACCAGAAAATCATTACACGAAGAGTTTGTGAATTGTTTACAAAGATTTTTTTCATTATTTCGATTTATTTTGATTGATATCTCTTTAACCTTGAGACTTTGTACATAGGTAAAATGATATATTTGGAATGTCCGTGAAAAATCCTTCTCTCAGAGTACCCACATGACTATGTTAAGTGGAAAAATGGAAACCGGACGTGAAACCGGAAGTTGATGTTTTTGAAGTTTACACGTCATGGGGATCACGAATAAAACATTAGTTTTTCTCTATGTCGCTTTTTAATAAACCGGAAGTGAATTTTTTTTGATAATTCGTAGAGAAAATCAATCATTTTGTCATTGACATCTTTATATTAACGAGTTCATGAATTCTGTTGCGTCGATATCAATGCTGTGGTTCGGATTCTACTTGTGTGAGCTGTAGGTATATTTAATACGAAAATTACTAAATAATAAATAACTTCAGGCAGCCACACCTTGTCATACGTCAAACTTAATTAATCAATTTTGAGTATTCAGACGTGGTGATTCCGATTCTACTTGTGTAAGCTGTATGTATATTACCTTTATAATATGGAAATTACTAAACAGTTACAGATTTCAGCGGCCATTTTGAAATGATGACGTCATACGTCAGATGTCAGACGCCTGACTTCAGGCTGACACCCTGTAATACGTCAAACGTTATCCATCAATTTTGAATAATCACACGTTGTGGTTCAGATGGAAATAACTAAACAGTTGGTGACCTTTCGATATTAGCAGCCATTTTGAAAAGATGACGTCATACGTCAGATATCAGACGCCTAACTTCAGGCAGCCACACCCTGTAATACTTCAGACGTTATCCATCAATTTGAGATATTCACACGTGGTGGTTCGGATTCCACTTGTGTAAGCTGTAGGTGCATTATGGTATATTTCCAGTTATTTTTGAAAGTCTGGCATCAATGCCTTATTTTTTTAAACGGTGTCAGTCGCTTTGTCGTCTCTTATCTTTGTAACGTCTTGCGAAATATTGTATCATGTTGAATCATCAATGGAATGCAGCGAACCTGACCTTGAATGCGATTATGTCTATTAATACACTGATGTTTATTGAATGAATAAGCCATTGTTCCTTTCCCTGCTCCATGGATCTGCTCGAATACATCACGCTGTTGCATCATGGCGTGATATGTTGAGTCATCATTGGAATGCAGCGAACCTGACCTTGAATGCGATTATCTCTATTCATACACTGATGTATAATGAATGAATAAGCCATTGTTCGTTTCTCTGCTCACCGCTTGCCGAGGTTGCTACGTTCCACAAAGCACAAATAACCGCATCGGTTTATTTTTAGAAATGTAAATTGATATGTCCTGCAGTGGCCGCGTGGACGAAGCGTTTGGTCTTGAAACTTTGCACCGTATTGGTGCGGGTTCGAATCCCGATTGTACTGGCTTTTTTTAAATGTAATATGACGTCATGTGTTCGGATCGTGGAGCACTAAGGGTCCAAGGGGGGTACAGCGTGAAAGGCCTAAAGGGGTAGTGTGAGTGGGGTGTGGTCTGCAAGATGTCTTCAGATCGAAGATGTCTTCAGATCGAAGAAGTCTTTAGTTCCGATTCTCGCCACCAGATGGCGTTGATGTGGTGGCGCTGGTGTCGCTGCGTTACATGTCGCTGACGGAGGTCGCTTTACGGATCAAAGTGGGCACGAAGGGGTGGACCAAAGTCCGAGGGGCCCGAAACCAAATACCACATGATTTGAATTTCCGCCAATAAAAGGGGCGGGGCTTAGCTGGCCTCTGATTGGTCGATGGTCTGAATCGACGAGGAGTGGGGGCGTTCCATAGCGTCCCACTTGAAATGGAAAAGGAGTGGAGGAGGGGGTACTCCAACATGAGGCACTCCCTACTATGGTGATATGAGCTACTTTCTGAATAACAAAACAGTGTGATTATTGACGTTTTCATAGGTGGTCTTAGGAAATAGTAATTTTCCTAACAAGTGCGGAAATTGATGCTTTCCCGCACGCGACTGCCGTTAACCCGAACGACGCGGAACGGAGTTCGGGTAAGCAGTCGAGTGCGGGAAAGACAATTTCCGCATGAGTTAGGAACAATACTTTTTCTACAAGCGTAGGAAACGAATTCATTTTTTCAAACAACTAACAAGAGTAACATTTTCTATCCACTAATTATTCGTAATATTTATTGTTAATGTACAATTTGATGCTAATATCCAAATTTTGCTTTACTTTGAATACACTCTTCAACATTGAATATCTTGCCCATAAAGTGTTCGGCTTCCATGTTTTAGACATTTCTAGAAAATAAGCCAAGAATAGTTCTTCTTTATTTGGTGTTTTCACTTTTTTATTGTTGCACCATTCAATAAAACTCGTGTATTGCTTCTCATACCTTTGTTTAGATTTCGTTGGCAATAACTCTAAGTTCGCATCTGTAATAATAATAATTATAATAATAATAGCATTTTATTGCCCAACAGTTACCCATTTACAGGACAAATTATTTATAAGAAAGTTCAAAGTGTAGATACAACCATTTTGATGAATAAATTACAAGAGTATTCAAATATAGATGAAGGAAAGAGAAATGAGAAAAAAAGAGGTGGAAGAATGAAAATACTAAAATCTATAAAATATAAAATAAAAAAAATATATAAAAAAATATAAAAAAATATAAACTATAAAGAAATAAAAACTGCTACATCTTACATAATGTTTTCATTCAGATATTGAATAGCCATATTTCCTATATAATTCAGTGTATCGTGCTGAATATCACAGTAGACAGAAATTTTATTAAAGTTTTCACACATGGTATATATAGGGGACTTCAAATATAAATTTGTCCTGGCTCTATTACAGTGAAACGTCTTAGTGTACCTAGTTCTAAAATTTGGAACAAAAAACTGCAATTGAGACAATATATTACTTGCATCAATTTGATAGTGCAATAATTTGTATAGAAAAATAATGCCAGCACGCTTTCTTCTTACGTCAAGACTTACAAAATCAAAGCGCGATATTAAAGTTTGGTATGGTACGCCCCTTTCGGGATATTGATCATCGATTTTAAAACATAAAAACTTCAAGAATCGTCTCTGAACTCGTTCAATCATCAACCTGTTACACATATAGACAGGATTCCATATAATAGAACCATATTCCAACTTAGATCTAACGTACGCATTATACAACGAACATAGAGCTTTGAGATTCCAAAAAGATTTACAATTTCTTTTTATAAAGCCATAGGATTTGAGAGGTTGGTTTACTTTCACAGAAATGTGGTGACCAAATGTTAAGTTGCAATCAAAGTAAATGCCAAGATCTTTTAGTAACTCACAACGAGACAATATTGTGTTATTTACGTTGTAATTGAATAAGATAGGAAATTTTTTTCTTATGAAACTCATGCTTTTACAATTTCGATGCATTTAAATAAAGCTTATTCTCCTCGCACCATTGCTGAACCTTATTTATTTCAAATTGCAGGGCCTCACAATCATCCACGTTTTGTATTATAGAAAATAATTTCAAGTCATCCGCAAAGAATAATCGTTTACAATCTATTTCATCATTTAAATCATTGATAAATAATGCAAATAAAAGGGGACCTAGGTTCGAACCCTGTGGAACCCCAGAGGTAGTAATAAAGTTATTTGAATTGAAGCCATTATAGGAAACAAACTGAGATCGTTGAGTGAAATAGGATTTGAGGAATAAAACAGCTGACGAATGAAAGCCGAAATAATGAAGTTTCTGTAACAAAAAAAGGTGGTCAATTCTGTCAAACGCTTTAGCGAAATCTGTGTAGATAACATCTACTTGGCAGCGATTATCAACATGCTCCGAAACGTATTGCGTGAACTCAGTTAATTTTGTTACCGTTGAGCGTTTGGCCATAAATCCATGTTGATATGGTGAAATTATCATATGTACTGAGGTGAATATTCGATTATAAATTACTATTTCAAACAGTTTGGCGTAATTAGATAAGACAGATATGGGACGATAATTTTGAATATCAGCTGGATCACCGCTCTTTAGTATTGGAGACACCCGTGATATCTTCCATATGTCTGGAAATGTATTGGATTTTATGGCTAAATTGAACAAATATATCAGAGGAGTAACAAATACTCTGATGCAATCCTTTATGAAGAATGAAGGAAGTTTATCTGGCCCAGAAGTGAATTTATTTTTCAATTTTTTCGAAGCGGAAATTATCTCCGACTCAGTTATATTGAGAAATGATATAGTGTCATGATTACTAAAAAAGTTGTCTTCGCTGAAGTTACCTAGATTGGATGACATGAACACACTGCTAAAAAAATCCGAAAATCCATTGACAATGTCTTGAGGGGCATCAAACGTTCTGTCCTGAAAAAATACTCTACCAGGTATTCTTGAGGTATTATTCTTCGCATGAACAAATGACCAGAAACTTTGAGGGTTGAGTGAAATATTTTCTTGTATTGAATGCACATAATTGTTGTAGGCGCATCGTATCAGTTGCTTAGTCAAACTTCTCAGTCTTTTGAACTCTTGGTCATAATATACATTACCAGTATTTTTAAACCTGTCGTGATACTTTGCTTTAAGTTTTATGTTACTGATTATTTCAGCAGTGTACCAACATGGATATTGATGTTTGAATATCTTGTGCTGAGGAACATAATTATCTAAAGTTCCATACAGAACCTCATAAAATTCACCGATTGCCAAATTTACATCATTAAATATATTCAAAAACGTCCAGTCAATTTGGAGTAGAGTTTGATATAAAGCTGGAAAATTTGCCTTTTTGAAATTATAACTCCTTTGTTCATTATTCCGTATAAAAACGCCTTCCTTATGATCTAAGTTTGAAAATTCAACAATCAAAGCTGGATGGTACAAAATATCTTCAGGAACTAGAGGGAGTGAATCTCTCTGAACAACACATTTCATGTCGGTTATAACTAAGTCCAGTAACCTATTGGATTCATTCAAAATATTGTTTTCTTGTTTAAGATTGAAAAAATTCATTAGGTTTTTAATAGAACCTGTTTTCCTGTCATTACTGATTGCATGGGAGAAATCTGGAGCATTGAAATCGCCGAATAATATAATACTTTCGGACTGTAAGCAATCAAGTTGTTCAAGAGATTCACAAAATAACTCATAAGATTCCGCACTGATCGACGGCGGAATATAAATAACGCCGATATGAAAGCTACAATGTGTCAAAGAACACCTCAATAGATAGATAGATAGATAGATATATACTTTATTGTCCAAGAATAAATATTCTCATTGACAAAGTTGAGATAGAATTGGAAAATTATGTAGTTAATATAATAAATATAAAAATATTCGTCATACATGGAAGAATAAATATAAACATGCAAAACTTGTGAAGAAAAAACATACTCACACACATATAAATATAAATATATAAATACAGATAAAGTAAAAAACAACATGTTAAAACATCATCAATATAAGAATTCAATCAGAATAGATTAAAATTCAGTAAACTTACACAGTTATGCACATTCGTCATTTGTCACATAAAAATTAAAATAAAATGTAAAAGTAGATACCTATATCAAGTTATTAATTCGAAACAAAACATAACATCACAATAATTCAAATAACTGAGAATCTGATAATAACATTAAAATCTGTCATGATGATACTCCTGCAGGCTATAGTAGGCTTTTTCAAGAAGCAGCTCCTTGACTGATTTTCTGAATTTATTTTCATTTAAGATATCTCTATGCACTATTGGTAAATGGTTATATATTCTTTTGCCTTCATACATATTTGAATGAAAAAATGGATTAGCCATAAATTGGAAAAAAATTTTGAGAGAAAAAATAGTCTATCCAATTAAAAATATCAAACATAGTTTGAAATGAATGTCTGGTAGACTACGAGCAGAAAACAACTACTTTCCTGGTAAATACCACGCAGAACATTGAATTATATCTGTTCGTAGTCCATGCAGACATTCATTTCAAACTATGTTTGATATTTTTAATTGGATAGACTATTTTTTTCTCTCACATATTTGAATGTTTTGTCAAATTTGTCTTTGGTATAGGCAACTGAATATCTTTGTTCTGACGAGTAAAATGGAGTCTCTGTTCTGGTAAATTAGTGACATGTCTCTTATGGATAAGACATACCACCTCAAGAATAAATAAGCTTATCACAGTTAAGATTCTGTATTGGATAAAAAGTGGTCTACAGCTATCCCTGTAGGCAGCCCTGCATAGATACCTCAGAGATCTTTTCTGTAGCACAAACACTTGGTGCATGAGTTGTTGACTACAGAATCCCCAAAAAGCAATTCCATAGCGCATATGAGACTCTACTAGTGCAAAATATGTTAACCTAGCTGAGAATATATCAAGTTCAGTGGAGACTATTCTCACAGCAAATGAACCTGAGGCCAGCTTCTTACATAAAAAAGTGACGTGTTCATTGAATTTTAGTTCATTATCAATGTACAAACCAAGGAATTTGGTGCATTGAGTTTCTTCGACTTTGTTGCCATCTAATATCAAATTGTCTAAACTAAATTTGAAATTAACGATTTTTGTTTTGTCTATATTGAAACAGAGGAAGTTTGAATCACACCATTCCTTAACCTTTGCCAGATCTGAGCCAACTATTTCCTTCAGGTTTTCGGTATTTTTTCCATGCCATAATAACGTGGTATCATCTGCAAATAATGTGAAGGCTCCGTCAATATTGATTGAAGGTAGGTCGTTCAGGTATAGTAGGAACAGAACCGGTCCCAGAACAGATCCCTGAGGTACTCCACAATATATATCTGAGGGATTGGAGTATATGTTGCCAACTTTCACCATCTGTGTTCTTTTCTCCAAGTATGATCTGAACCAGTTGAGGGATGTTCCTCTTATACCATAGCAATACATTTTTCGAAGCAGTATTCCATGATTTACACAATCGAAGGCTTTTGAGAAATCACAAAAAACCGCTGCAATAGATTCCCCTTCATTCAAATTGATATAAACTTTTTCTAAAAATGAAAATATCGCATCATTCGTGTTCTTTGAGATTTGGAATCCGAATTGACATTTGTTCAAGATGTTTTCATTCGATAAGAATTGCAACAATCTTTTCTTTACCAATTTCTCAATATAAGTACATCTATCAGTGGAAAATTTGTATCTAAAGATGGTGTGCCAATAATTTTTGAGTTTATGTGAGTTTTGATTGCCAAAACAACACCACCTCCGCTTACCTCATCAACTACACCTAATTTTCTGTCCTTTCTGTACACTAAATAGTTTTCAGGAAAATATTCACTACTCTGTATATCATCAGAGAAATTGCTTTCGCATATTGCTATGACATCAAATTCACAATCGCTAACCGAGGCGTAAAATGTTTGGCATTTAGAACGAAGTCCACGAACATTTTGAAAGGAGCATCGTAGATCATTTCCACTGTTGGGCAAATTTAGTTTTTCGGAACAATCACTGGAACATTGTTTTGATATTTAATTTTCAAGTTGGTTTCTCCTGAATTGAGTCTATCCTGTAATTCTTCCTTGACCTTCCTGTACAGAGCTTGTTGTTTAATCGTACGATCATGTGATATTGAAATTTTTCTGTGGAATCTACTAGACGAGAGATTCCTAACATTACGAATAATATCGGCAACCTTTTTCTCTTCGTTAAATTTGATTTTGATAGGACGTCTCCTTCCAGCAATGAACTTGCCGAGTCTCATTGGTCTGATTTCGGTAACGTCCAAATTCGGCTTCACAACGTGTAAAATCTCAATCACTTCAGTTTTATCGGCAGTTATCCTCTCATCGTTACTTATATTCTGATCCTGTTCTTCGATTCCATAAATGATAAGATTGCTACGACGCTTCGCTCTATCGTCTACCTCGGCAATGACTTCTTCAAAGAAGTTCGAGTCGATGGCAGGTTTTGTCACATTGTGGACAGCTTTTAAGTTCTGGATTAATTATTAGTGCTTTGAGGTCTTTTATCTCACTGCCGATTGATCTGTAATTTTTACAGGACCAATCATATCCTTTATTAGAGTTTAAGGCTCGAAGTTCGGTGGAGCTAATGTCAACACAGGAGTTTTTAAATAATTTTTTACAAATGCAACACTTTACCATAGAAACTGGGTCATAGACTCATAGACCCTAGCTGCTTGCATGATTTCTTGTCGAAGTTCCTCATCAGATGATTAATCCATTGTGGCAATTTCACTGAATCGAAAATTTTATATAAGTAACGCTTTGTCTGTCACTCTGACATTTACAAACAAATTTGTGTATTGATCGGCATGACAGCATCAATTGTTACCTACTCGTTATCATGTCAATCAAAGCCTGTATATAGGGTGATTTTCATAACAATACATTTTTATTTATCAATATTTGTTCATTTTTTCAATAAATAGTGCAAAATGATGGATGATTTTGAACAAATTCACTTAGTATGGCAACAAAAAAGCTTGAACTTTCATATTTTGTCACCCACCACTTATATTTTACGAGGATATCATATAAAAGTTTTTCCCGCACTAGTGTGGGAAAAAATTTCCCGCACTAGTGTGGGAAAATGACACTTTCCAAACTGGATTGCGTGCGGGTAGAGGGTGAATCACGCACGCTTGTAGGAAAACATTTCAACTTTATCAATATTTCGTTTCATGAAATGAGTTTTGAAAATTTTGAAAAATCCAAAGAAGTCTGGTTGTCTCATGAATTTCACATCGTACCGACGGCTGGTCATTTTGAATGCGGACACCCAATCTTGTGGGACTGAGATTGTACTATTTCTTTTTTAACAAATCTCTCTATTATGCAGCAAAAAATCTCAAAGTCAACTATTTATTCAAAAGGGTGTACATGTTTCGGACCTAATTAGGTCCATCATCAGCCTTATACTTAGTTCTATTGTGGCCTACTTTATAACTCAAAAATGAAATCAAAAGAAAGTAGTTCACATTATGCTGACGGCAGCTGTTCGCCGGAGAACAGATATAGTGAGTTCGGATTTTATTTGGCTCAGAGATTTAAAATTCAAATTATAGAGGGCGCCACTCAATTTGATAGTAAGATATAACATATTTGGAAAATTGAGAAACCGAATACCTACCTTCAAACAAATACCTGAAATTATAGAATTAAACTTTCTTAGATATCTGGGTTGGACAAATAGAAGAATAAAACACCAAAATGGACAAGGCTATAAAATATCAGGAACCAATGCAAGAATCATATCAGTGTGTTTGTAGAATAAATCAATAAGATAAGTATATCATATCACAAATACATAAATTTTTATACCGGGTGTTATACCTCTTAAAATAACCCGAATGAGATGTAAAAAAAAGTTGGTAGGGTTTGAAACCTGTGATCTAGATCCGCTGTCGCATAGTACTATGTGAGAGCTTCACAAAAGCTCTAGAGGTATTTATGAAATATAATGGTATGATATAATTATGAAAAACTCTTCAAAAGTTGAAACACACTAAGGGTGTAAAAAAACCTGATTTTGGGTCCATATGATCCTCCACAATGTTCCAAATTGCGGCCCCTATCCGAGATCCAGCTGGTGTAGTTGAAGACGAAAACGAAGACAGGAAGAAGACAGGAAGCAGCACAGAAAGATGACGAGAAGACAAAAAAGGTTCGACCTCCCCAGGTCAGCCAGGGGTCGATGGTGCCGCTCAGCTGGTCGCCAGCCTCTACCAGCTACTACTGGCCCTCATCTGGTCCCTGACGACTCTGGCCAATATATAGAAGTGACTCGGTGTTGGCCCTCGTGGGAATCTTGACCAGAGTCAAGAGTCGCCACAAGAGTCGTTCGACGCCAGGAGTCTGGACGATGAGGGCTAAGCTGTACCCTAACACCCTAACAAAAATAGCCTCATGAGAGGACATGTGCAAGAAGAAACCAAAAAAATTGAAGTAGGTATATGTTCAACCTGATCGATATCATTGCTGGCTCATAAGTCATAACTTACCTTCTGAAAAGGGAGGTAAAGGGCTAGAAGATGAACAGCAAACAGGACATCAGGACAGCAGGACAAAAATGGCGGTGTTTCTACGGCATGGCAGTCTCCCGGTGGTCGGCACAAATCCCCATAAAAAGGCTCCAAAAAACCACAAATGATGGGTGCGACTTGAACTCGGCCCCAACGGCTCTTACAAAAATTCCCCAAAAGGGTTAATTCCTGGTTAAACACACCGAAAAAAGAAAATCAAAACGAGTCAAGCGCACCTCATCATGGCCACACAGGAAAAGCCTCAAGGTAGCTGCTCGAGGATGGATACCATCTCCTCATTCCAAAATTTGCCAAAAAAATGCACATCCTGTATGAAACCAGCGCCAGTTTTGAATCCCCAGCCTTCCATTGGTCAGAACCATAAATGTTATCCCGTTTGACAGAACGAAGTCCAACGAAGATAATCCGAGAAGACTACCATTCTTCTTCTTTATTTTCTGCTACGGACACGAACAATTACGGCTAACCAACTTGAGACAAAAGATCGATGGCAGAAGATCGATGACAGAAGATCAATGACAGACCAAGCAATGACATCGACGTCTAGAAAATAAATATAACCTATACGATTATATCCTGGAAAATAAAAACCCAATAAATCACTCAAAATCACATTCAGATCGAAGAGACGATCTTCACAAACCCTGAAATAATCAGTACCATAGAATTTATCACACCAGAGAACACAATGGTAAGTCGCTTGTTTACTTTTGAATGGATATCTTTACTGACTCTTTTCTTCCATTCCAGGCCTGGATCAGACAGATAGCTAGTAATCATAAGATTCCTGCAGCTAGTTACATCACCTCCAACAGTCCTTAGAATGTCAGAAGCAAGAGTAATACCTAGTGTGTTTGTGATATATTATCATTAGAAACTTGTATGATATAGTGTTGTTTTAATGAATTCCTTTTATTTTCAAAGAATTATTGGTGACAGACTGAATGTTTTCTGTGAGTATATTGATTATTAACTAAACTGTAGCTATATTATAGTAATTTCAGCTGGTATATTACTATTTTAAATTGGTTTCAAATTTAAATCTTATGGTGGTAATTTTAAATGCTACACTATAAAATACAACAAAGTAAATGAGCACAAGCATACCTTAATAAAATTTCTACTTACGTGTAGAGAAAAGTTATACAAATAATGAATCTTTGATTGATCAAAATCACACTAATATGTGTTATTGATACATGTTGAAGGTCGAAACTTTAATGATTTCGAACAACATATTGTCGTAAAAAAATTGATGGTAGTGGTTTGTTAATAATAAAATGAATCGACATCTTGGTAACATCAATTGAAGGCGGATTCATGCAACATTCATTATAATTACATTTTCATTATACCATAATTACATTTCATTTACATTTTCACTGACAAATTGAAAGTGTTCATGCAAGAATTTACATTAGGGATTTGCACATTTTGGATCATCTGTGTTTTGAATTGTTTGTTTATCTTTATGACATTTCTTAATTTCATATCAAAAAATAAAAGAATACGATTCCGTCATTATTGTGTCAGGACAATATGAGAAACTGGTGAAATATCTTGAATATTATATTTTAGAAAAATGTACCATAAATAATCACATGTCACACTTGTTTTGAGCGTTGAAAGCTACCAGAATACAAAATAAACCCGTCAATGACAATTCTCATCCTTCTGCGCATGTTTTCATTGTAAATATAATGTAATGATAATTTATAGTTGAATGTTGGCCAACTTTTTGATGCGTTAGTGTAATTATAATTTGATAATGTGCTTGCATGAACACCGTAATGGGAACTATAGTATTGAACATTTCTTAGTGTAAATGTAATTATAATATAATTTAAATGTAATTATAATGAGTGTTGCATGAACCCGCCTTGAGTTAGACTGACTATTAATATTAAGGTGAATATAACCTGACCAAAACACGGAATCAAAGAAACAAAAGAGACAAACACCACCACGTCAGACTTGTCAATGTCCAAGGCGTGGAGTCATTCGACCTCATTACCATAAAAAATGACGGGAAAAAACGAAGCGGAAATTAACAACAGAGTTGAGAATGCGACAAAATTGTATTACAGCTTGAAGAAAACTTTAATCAGAGAAAAAGGGATAAATATTCTCTCGGACAGATTGTACCAGAGTTTCCAAGTTAAAATCATAATAAGGAATAGTGAATACATCACCTGCGATGTCTTGTTAGTAAATCAATGAAGATTACTTCGAGGTATAGTACTATCTACTTTAACTGAAATGTCATTTTCAGACTGGTATATATTCATAATGGCATATTGAAGGAAACTTTTTTCGCAGTTGGGATTACTAGGATTGCTGTCAAGAAGTATTAGGAAATTTTCACTTGCCGGAAATGTGATTCATCAGATAGATGGATATTTCTTAGCGTGCAGGTTAGATTATTTTCAGTCGAATTATATCAATTCGTTTCACCAATATTTTTGACTGGCTGAATTGTCGATTGCTGACATTCCGGGAGAGTATAGAGAACGCAATGTGAATAATGATCTTGTGGATGATTCTAATTTAACATATATGCTATCTGGAGTGATGGTAGTCATCACTTCGTAAGGAACTAGGGTGCTGAACGAATCGGTCTTCATAAAGTTCACTGGGTTGATGGCCGAGTGCGCAAAGGCGCTGGTCTATGGGTCAGAAGGTCCGCGGTTCAAATCCCGGCGGCTATTGGAATTATTTATTTATTTCTGTAGCATCGTTTAGCGGGAGGAGATAGGTGACCGACCGAACATTCTTGCTACCTAGATTTCAATCCTTCGGACTCTCAACGATAACCAGCCGAGTAGTGCTTCGGATGACACTTAAAAAGCTAAGGTCCCCGTCTTCCTTACTCATACAAGTCTCAATGAGACTTCGAGGGTTGCTTTGCAACTAAGTTGGCGGTTGAAAAACACTTTTTAAACACACTTTTCAAACCATTGAAGGATGTTGAACAATCTCCCCCATTTGTCCATGATTCATGAGGAACATATTCCCCATTATTTATATTGCTCAGTACAAAAAAAGAACGTGGCATGCAATAAAAACAAAAGCTTTCGTGAGGTCGAAATTTAACAGGACGCCTTTGAAAGAAGTCCT
Organism: Chrysomela aeneicollis; assembly: GCA_029955515.1. Lineage (NCBI taxonomy): Eukaryota > Metazoa > Arthropoda > Insecta > Coleoptera > Chrysomelidae > Chrysomela > Chrysomela aeneicollis. The sequence continues at coordinate 1,356,387 of JARUHQ010000024.1, forward strand.
TATAATTTCAATATGGATTATTACTGTATATTGAAATAGGAATTGGAATAATTTCAACATGCTGAATTAATTCCATAACCATTCGATACTGACGATCCGAAACAAGGAGGCATCCATTAAGGCATCTTGCAGTGATATTAGGTTTGTTTTGGTTCTTCTCAGAACCGTTCTGGAACTGTACTGCTCATGCGCATTCTCTTCAAATTGATCCCTCGAAGCAAATGCGCATGAGCAGAACCGTTCTAGGACGGTTCTAGAACGGTTCTGACAAAAACCAAAACAAAGCTCACATATCGCAATTATTATTCTCAGATATTGTCGCCTTTCAATGAGATCCGTGATATGCTCAGATAAATGATTCGGTTAGTTCAGCACAGGCGCGCATACAAGGGGGGGTAGAGGGGGTAATTACCCCCCCCAGAACACGGGATGAAGGTGAAAAAAAAATGAAGTTGAAATTCTCATACTTGACGCTAGTATTGGCAATGAAAATTTGGCATTTCTGGCAACATTTTTTTTAAAGACTAACAGCGGCCATCTGAATGTGCATCATTCATTTTTGTTTAGTTACTTACCTACTTTTCCTAACATCTGTGCCCTTACCCTCACCCACAGTAGGTAGGCGGCAAGCGGCAGAGTGGCTCTAAGCTCAACTCAAACGGTTGTCTTTACTGAGAACCCGCTGTGGTGAAAATTCTTGATTTTTTACGTTGGTATAAGTATACAAATTCATTCAGAAAGTGCTTCTATCAAAAGGTATGGTTTATTTGTCGAGTTGATCATATTATGTGATCGTCTCATTTCATTTCACACATTAACACAGAGTCATTCAGGTAGATGTCGAGGATGTTATTACCGATGTGCCAATAAAAAAATCATACTAGATTTTATTTTGTCGTCGCTTCTTCATTCAATGGTTTCCTTTCTCCAAAGAGTTATTTTTCAAATCACTTTTTTGTAATTTATTCTTTGTTTTCATTCTTTGTTCGAATGTTGATGACCATTTTTGTTGTTGATTTTTTTAATAGATTTTTATTTTTAGTTTTTATTTTTATTATGGCGGACACTGTATATATATATATATACCTGATCATTGGACATTTACCCCCCCCAGAACTGAATCCTAGATGCGCTAGTGGTTCAGCATTACTTAAAAGTGAGAAGCTAAATCAGTGGAAAAGTCAGGATAAGACGATCACACTAAGGGTGCAAGATATGCATTTCGAAAAATCGACTATAGATCGAAAGGCAGTGGGTTGCCGGTTTTTGAGTCATGAGGAAGGGCTCGGTTCCGTGAAATAATTTACGAGTGTTTCGGTTGAAACTTTTTTCAGTGTTATATTTGTTGGGAAATAGATTTTCGATCGGGGAAATTGGGAAATTTTTGGAAAATTTTCTAGGTTTGTCAATAAACGAACGATTCGCGAGTTATTTTCAAAAACCGGCAAGAGACTTTTTTAAAAACTTTATTATCTTTGCTGAACAAAAGGTGTGGTCAAAATCAATGGCAGAAATGAAATACATTGAATTTATAATGTCGGTTGAACTCGAAGCGTCGTGAAATACGAAGATGCTGAATTTGCTGGATTCCGGGAATCGCCCTGGGAAGTGCTTGCTGTACCTTCCTCGGTATCGTGGGACCGCTTGATATAAATCGCGTAATTCAGGGTGAATCATAGTTCGTCTTCGAGAGAATCAAATCGTGACAAAAAGTGTTCTTTCGTTGTGGTCTCGACTGGCGAAAAGAATAAATTAGCCGTCACCTTCTAAACGAGCTAGAAGATAGACCGACGAAGGGTGAGAAAACTTGGTATGTTTTTTTTCTTTGTAAACCAACATCCTATAACACTGATAGATTTCGTGTGAGAACTTGTTGTCACAGTTGTTGAGGTGTGTCTGTTTGAAAAGTGTGTTTTTTAACCGCCAACTTAGTTGTATGAGTTAGGGGGACGGGACCTTAGCTTTTAAAGCATAGATCTCATAACGCTAGATCCGGCATCATGTACTATTTGTTTGGTATAAGGGCGGTCTGCAAGAACGTGGTACAACACATATGTATGGTCAAAAATTAAAACAACCAATCGACGGCTTAGTACTTTCAACCCCCCCGGACCTCCAAACAAATAACCTGGATACCGGATCCACTGTAAGATACAAGATCTATGTTTTTAAGTCTCATCCGAAGCACTACTCGGCTGATGACTTTTTAATCATATAGAAACTATTTTTTTTTGAAAGAGAAAAATAGTCTATCCAATTAAAAATACCAAACATAGTTTAAGATGAATGTCTGGTAGACTACGAGCAGAAAACAACTACTTTCCTGGTAAATACCACGCAGAACATTGAATTATATATGTTCGTAGTCCATGCAACGATTCACACTGTGAATGCAGATCGCAAATGTTTCTTTCTTCCTAAGACGTGACGAATTCACATCGAGACAGGCACGCCTAACAACCTACAGACCGGTTTCGGGCTTATTGGCCCTCATCAGTGCAGGGTAGTTATCCGAGTAGAGACCATAAGATCTCCACTCGAAGCGTTGCCTGTCCCAATGCATCTTCGTCGCGTCTATTTGACCGCACAGAGCCGCGTTCCAACAGACAACTGGAAGTGGCGACATTATGCGGCAGAAGAAAGAAACACTCCAGAAACGAATCTCCCAAGTTTTACAGAACTCGGAAGTGGCTAAGAGCTCGACTAAGCTTAATAAATGAAAAAATGGATTAGTCATAAATTGGACAAAAAAAAAATTTTTTTTGAAAGAGATTTACCAGAAAAGTAGTTGTTTTCTGCTCGTAGTCTACCAGACATTCATCTCAAACTATGTTTGATATTTTTAGTTGGATAGACTATTTTTCCAGTTGAAAAAAAATCATCATTGACAAATCAGTCCTCACCCCAAATCTGTTGATGTACAATAAGCCCTCGCCACTTCTAGGAAATGAAATAGTAGACAAATCAGCCAAAGAAGCACGAACTTGTACTGATTTTGATGAAATTTCGTGTACCAATGATCTCTTGAGTATCTATAGACAAAATGCATGCAAAGAATGGATGGAAAAGTGGTCAAAATAGTAGGGAAGTCCACCAACCCGTACTTCCTTATACACAAGGAACTCCCCAAAAAAGTACCCCACATATTCCTATTTGATTATAACAAGACTCAAATCCAATCATGGTTGCTTCCCGGCCCATTTACATAAAATTGGGATTCTTGAATCACCTCTATGTCAATATGATAATGAAACTGCTGATTTGAATCATCTATTTTTCAACTGTGAAAACATTCCTGGAATTAATAATTCTATGAACAAACTCCAACAACTGAGATAACAATTCCCCACCAGTATTCAAAACTTATCAGCAACAGAGGATAAAGTTATATATGACCTAATGGTAGAATTTGTTATAGCTAATAAAATAATTATATAAGTCCTACAGTTAAAAAAAATTGAGAATAAGAAATTAACGTTATGTGTGTTGCTAAAGGTTGAAGTCCGAAGCCAAAAAAAAAAGCCCTCGCCACATTTGCAGCATTGACCACAGACCTCCTACCTCTTGCGTTATAAAGCATTAAATTGTTTTCTGAATAAAAACATGAGGAAACAAATTGTGCCGAACGTTGTTGTATTAGCAATAAAAATGTTATGTCATACGTGGAGATTTTGTGAACGCCATTTCGTAGAGCTTTGGTTTTATCAAAACTTTTTATGTAACCCCATAAAAAAATGAAAATCAAACCACCAAATTCTTTTTTATTTTCGAATATCTCTGGAAGTAAACAACATATTTGGGATTTCTCAACATCTATTTATCAACTCCTCAATTGAGCAACTTTCTGCTTTCTTGACCTACCATGTAACACTTATTGTAAGCCGCGATACTAACGTCACGACTGCGAACTGCGCGACTGCACTGCAATTTGACTAATCACAGGCACGACGTCAGATTCGAAGACGGTAAAGTTGACTCAATTTTTACTTTCATATAACTATACTATAACATTTGGTAACCTCACACCTGACCTAACAGCAGCAAAATCAGAGATTAGTGGCCTTACAGTCGTAACGACGACGACGTTGGTATTCTGTGATGTTCCAAATCCAGACAATAGAAAATGTTTCAGGAGACCATATCAACACTGATGAATCAAACGATGATGAAGGCGAAACAGAGAAAAACAAATGGATGTGGAAGGAGCATTTTTGAATGGGGGATTGAAAGAACCTGTATTCATGTATCCACCACAAGATATTGATAATTTGAAAAATCACTCTATGGTTTGAATCAAAGTGGGTACAATGATGATCAATAGGCGAGATACAATGGGCCATTAGGCCTAAGTGTCATCGGAGACTTCGGTCAGACGAGCCTACGAAGGGGGTGGAGTTTTTAGTGGGTAGACCTGACTGAGATCAGGGAGTCCCACACTATCACTATGATGTCCATAAAGGATTTCAACCACCTCTGAAAAAAAAATCAAAGTCCAAAATGTTGGTATGATCATTTCAATAGTTTCATGTCAAAGATAAACTATTATAGGTCAAAGGTAGATCCATGTTTATTCAAAAAGAATAATACTTATTTGGTTAATATGAGTGGATGATCTCCTTATAATATCAGATAGGTAACGTCTCAGAAATTAATTTTGTTAAAAACTCTGCATTGAATTTGAAATGAAAGACTTGACTAGTGATAACATTATATTTCTTGGTCTAGAAATTGTAAAAGTAGTTCATACATTTCTCAAAGAAATTTGATTGAAAAAGTATTAGATTTGTTCAAAATGACTGATTGTAAACCTTCTAAGATACCAATAGAATCCAAGTTGAACTTGATAGCATCAGATGATACACTTGTTTGTGAAAATGTACCATACAAAGAACTACTTGGGAGTCTTATGTATCTAATGTTGGAATCCAGACCTGATTTATTTTTTTGTGTATCATATTCCAGTCAATTTCAAAATTGTTTCAGTAGAACACACTGGACACACTTGCATTTAACATTAATGATAGAAAAAGTATTAGTGGATTTTTGTTGAGCCTGAATGGTAATTTGATATTCTGGAAATCTAAAAAACAAACAACTGTTGCATTGTCAAGCTGCAAAGCTGAGTATGTGTCGTTATCGAATTGTGTAACTGAATAGATTTTTATCAAGCAATTATTGGAAAATTTGTGGAATCTTGACTTGAAGCCTATTGTAATATACGAAGATAATCATGTATCAAAGTGGCAAATACATTAGAAACCAAACGTTCCAAACATATAGACATTAAATATCATTTTGTGAGAGACTGTATTGAAAATGATATTGTCACTTTGAAATATGTGCCGACCGAATATCAATATGCCGATATAATGACCAAATCCCTACCATTTGTGAAATTTGAATATTTTAGGAAAAAACTTGGGATTACAAAATTGCAGAATTGAGGAAAGCAGTGACCAGTGTATTCTGTCGGATTTACCATATTCAAATAAGTAGCAACTATTTTGGGCATTTTTCTAAATTGATGAATTCCTACCACTTGTCTACAACCCTTTCCGCTTTGATATTTAAAGAAAAATCGGTCACTGTTCATATTTTCTGGTCTTAACGAAACATACTTTCGATAAACATTCAAGTAGATCTGATTAATTACAAATGATCTTGGTTTGTTGGTTTTCGAATCAGGTATGCTGATTAAAATCTTAGATTCCAGGTCTTCTATATCGTGTACAGTCATTCGGACTAACTCATCCAGTCTACAGGCCCCAGAAATACCGAATATTACAGCCACCTAAAAAATAAATAAAGGTACAATCTAAATAGAAATTAAAACCTTGTAAATTACCTTAATCATTAAATTTTCTTTATCTGGAGCTTCCTGGATAAATTTTTCAATTTCTTCCTTCGTTAAAAGCTTAGATTTATTTGCCCTATAACCTTGAGCTTGCCGTTTCAATAAAGAACGAAGTTTTGAGTATGTAGATATATCTACATTGTGTTTAATTGCAAGGGTTTACTTCATCATTGAATAATTGGCCCATAATGTTGAAGATTTCATCTTTAAACAAAGGTCTAGGAAGTGTGCCATTACAACATTTTTTGAGAAAGAACTCGTATTTTCACTCATGCGATAAACCATAAAACGTCTGTATGCATTTTCGTACTTTTCTCTTGATTTCTTTGGCAATAATTCTAATGAAGCAGTATTCACTGCCTCAACCAGCTCTGGAGTAGTCCCAGGAATGGAAATTTCATCATCACTTATCATTTTACTTTCGAGAACACCAGCAATTAAATTTATAAGCGTCAAGTTTGACAATTCAACCTCAGTACGTTTCCATAGTAGCCCAAGTAATTTTATTAGGAATTTCAAAGCACCATTTATTTGGGAATAAAATTATCGCGTTTTTTTTTTAAATCAATCTGTCGAATTTTGAACGATTTGCGGAAAAATAGTATGTTTACCTCGTAGGAAAAGCCACATTCCTGGACTCTGTGTTGCTAAGTCTCGGCTTGCGCCTCGACTTAGCAATCTTCACAGTCGCCCAGGAATGTTAAGCTTTTCCTACCCGGTAAACAATGTACTATTGATGAATCTGACAATGATGTGAGCATAAATGTCCTTTCAGTATGTATGGCATACTTCAAAAAAGTAGTCTATAGTATGATTTTATACACATTTTCATATGATCATTCAAAATTATGAATTTCTTCGATTGAATTTATATTTATTCCACTCGAACAACGGGCATCCTGTATTTTGTAATATACTGGGAATCCGGGAGACGTACTCTTTTGGTAGGTACAGGAAAGTCAACCCCTAGAGTCGCCGGACCCACAGATATTTTTATATGGTAGAATAGCCGCTGCTACCAGGTCAGAATTTAGTTTTGAATCCGCTCTAACCAAACAGATCTTGTACACTGGCAAAACTGGATTATCAACAACTGAAACTACCTCAAGTAAATTGCAGGCTCACTGGTTCCATTCGTTTACCAGATTTTTTTCTCTAGGAGGGTTAGGTCTGGCTACGGCTTCTCAAATGCGTAGTCTTTACGATAATTTTTTGTGAAAAGGGCTAGGGAGTATCCACAAAAACTACCAACTTATACCACGAGAAAACCTTTTTAAACTTTTATTGATAAAATAATTAAACAAGAAGAATAAATTGATAGAAATTAGCAGCATTCAAATTATTAACATGACCAATGAATTTGGATGAAATTTTGAATAAGTATAGGATTGTGAATTGTTAACGAACGTCGGAATTCTAGTAAATTCAAGTAAGTGCCTAAAACAACCCTCTAACAGGCAGAATTTCTATAAGAGGCCCACTTAGTTATTCCTCCCTGTTTTCACTATATAAACTAACGAATCAAAATTAATACCTAACGACCAATAAATCACGTATAACAAAGGGAACCCGGTTCTCAGCGAACTGAAGGCAAGTTAAGCAGAGCCCTATATCGACGTTCCCTCCGGTATTAAATTTACAGCCAAAATTCTACTATTTCTGAAATCACTCACCCTTACTATTACTGGATCCACCGAAACTCTACACTCGAAACGAAAAATCTCCAAAAATCATAAAACCCCTTTCAATTATCTCGCGCGCGACACTTCAATCCAGACTTTCCGAAGTCCCAGGATCGACTCCCTCTTTTCGTGATATTTTCCTCCGCATCCCCTGAAATGCTGATTTTTAACTTTTTGGCTCAGCGAAAATGCAATTCAACCAATCACAACGCCCCAAAATAATGAAACTTAAATTATCGATATGGTACTAGTATGGCCCTCTACCGACGAAGTACCGAAACGCTTCGAATCTCTGCAGATCTCGTACCACCTGCGCTTGTAAATGGTAATTTTGTTAGTTCAAATAGTAACTTGAGATGTCGCTAGTATGCCGATTTATCGCTTCAATCCTCTGAATTTTGTTTGCGCTCGTTACTTTTGACACAATGTAATAATTTTGGCTCGAATCTCGCTCTCAGGAAATCTTATCTGGAAGACGCCGACTTCGTCAACGATTATTGATTTCGAAGAAAACCTGCAAGTGTTCGAATCAACAATGCCTATATTCTCATCGAAAGATGGTACGAAAATTAATATTTCTCAACGGAAATGATTTTGCCAATAAAATTATATTAATCGAAGACTCGCCAAGTTGTCTCTGATGTTCATTCAGAAAATGAACAATTGGAGTCTACTCATTTGGAATATATCGTCGTTGATTTTACAAAGGGGCGTTTATCAAAAAATTGCGTAGTTTTTTTCTCGGATAACACCTTGAACAGAAGCTGATTCATTTGCTCTCAAAGTGGAGTAAGTTCATCAATTCCTGATCTTTGAGAAAGTGGGTCCATTTTTCTTCCGATAGTGACAACATGAAAGACTAGAAAACCTTAAGAAATTTTTCGAATCCATATACGCCCCTTTGTAAATTGAAAGACGATATATGAAGAGTAGATGTGGTAATCATCAGATAATGTGACAATGAGAGATATACACTGTATTATATCATTTTCATTGGTTGATATGACGATTACAATCTTCACACCAAGCTTGTAACGCATCAAACGATCTCTCCTTGTATATGGATAACCAGTATCACGACGCCCTTAGAAGCATCAGGATGCGGACCTTAAACACGTAATATTGTATAAATGCAAGATTGCTTGAATCTGCATTCTCGAGATAAAATTATTATATGCATCTATTCAGTTTCTGTAATTAGGTAGCTCAGTTATAATTCAGGCTTTGACATTGCCGTTTGTAGCTCAACCGAGTTTTTGAAATAAAGTTTTTTAAAAACAAATTTTGGAAGCTCCCTACCAAAATTGGCGCAGTCGGTAGGATAGCAAAAGGCTCTAGTGATCTAGCATCGACATTATCCTCAGCTATCCCGCCAACCGGTAGACTTTGAACACCAAAGTAATAACCAAAAGTAGTGTAAGGACAAACAAACGAAAACGGGTAGCACGTAGTCGTACGAAAAAGTGAAAAAACCGATACATAAAAGTGAACTAGAGAACTAGATTGGAATACCATACCAGCACCGATGAAAATCCCTCATTTTTCACACGAAAAATTCATTTTTTCCGTATATCTCTGAGTAAATGTTATTAGAAGACTTTGGGAAAGTTTATCAAAAATAATAAAGACATAGTTCCTAAATATTTACCGCAATATAGAGGATAAACATTCTTTAATCCCTACAGGTACAAATATTGTTATAACTGTGTAATTAGGTATAAATATGGTTGTTATCGTAGTAGTTAGTTTAGTGTACTTATACCTGATGAAGCTACAGTGTTAGCGAAACATATATAAAAATATATTTATCGTGAAAATCTTATCGTTTTTCGTTTGTTTACAATTATTAGAAGACAACTTGGCCGAATTACTAGCTAAGTAAGTGTGGTCGAAGAGAACGAAATAGCAGAGAACGAAATCCAAAGAAACAAAGAAATCATCATGGCAAGGGCATTCCATTCTAGTTATCTAGAAGCCATTCAAATTTGGGGGTATATCATCGTAGCATGCGAGCTCATCGTCCAACAATTCCAAAATCTGACAGACCCAAATGCATTCATCGCCGGGTTTCCAGAAATTAAAATGGGCGGAACTCAATAAGCTGCTTAGACATAACCTTCCTGAACAACGACATGCTCTCGTTTTTTTTCTTTCGCTTTACTGGTTATTTTTGACAACCTTTTTTTTTATTATGCTTCCACATGACCTTTTTTTCCCAATAGCAACAGAATGGTATTTGCTTCTTCTTAGAATGTGACTTTGTGTAGGTACTGCTACTTCGACGACTAGAACCTGGTTTATTCAAATTGACAGCAGCAAAAGCTGAAGGCTGAAGTCATTTCATTAGCTCGGGTCAGCCGTAACTCCTCTTTCAGTAATCGTACGGTTAGGTCATCGAAGATTTGCTCATTTTCTTCAAAGGAATCCCATGCTGAAATGAATGTATTCAAGAGGCAATATGCCTAAAACTTTTGCTATTCGGTCGATATCTTCAACTACTTCTCCATCAAAGTCTCGAAGAGCTCGTTCCATTGATTCGATTTTACTGATGTGTTGGGGGATACTATATATATAAATCCTTTATTTAGTCCATTCGGCTAATACATTTTCAGGTCATTGCAATGGTTACAATGAGATCAATATACATATAGGATTTTATACCTCAGTCACAACAAACATATTTGTACACACATAAATATATACGTCACTAACATTTCAGAAAAGTATTTGACAATTACTTTATACAGTCAAATTAAAATTAAAACACCAAATAAAATGAGGAAGTGGCCACTAGTTTTTTTTTATTGATTCAGAAAATATGATTTCAACTTCGTTTTGAAGGATGTTAAAGATGTCAAACATTTAATCTCTTCTGGCAGATTGTTGAAGCTATCAAGTCCCTTGAAAAAAACAGAATTTTGGGTATGCGTTATTGTTACTTGGTGTATATGAAAATCAGTTCTGGATCTTGTATTGTATCCATGGATTTGATCATTGTACATACAACTTTTTGTTGTAATTATGTTGGGGAAATTTTATGTCTTATTTTGAAAATCAAGATCAATGTTTGATAGAACAAAAAATAATTGATTGGTAACCATTCAAGTTGTGTCAACATACCTCTTATTGGTGTTAATCTTCTACAATTTGAAATGATGCGCATAGCTCAATTTTGGAGTTTCTGTAAACGAGCTGAATCATTTTGTTTCAGTAGATACAGAATTGTAGACCAGTAAGTAAAATGAGGAAGCACCAATGAATTGTACAATAAATTTTTTTTCCACCTTGTCAAATATGGGGCACAACGCGATAAATAATGTATTTTGAATGTTATCGTGTTTATAATAGAATTGGCATGTTCTTCGAACTGTAATCCCCTATCCACATGAACCCCAAGATATTTAAATTGGTTGACCCGTTCCACATTATCAGGACCTAGCGTTATCTCAAAATTTTGGTCACAAAAGCTTCTGAATCGTTTTTCTGTACTTATTACCATTTACTTGGTATTTTCAACATTGATCTTCAAATAATTAGCACAACACCAGTTGTAAATAGATGTTAAGGTTCTATTGATAGTTTCCGTCAGTTTCATGTGATCATTACATAAGAAATAAATAAGTGTATCATCTGCAAATAGATGAACTGAGCTCTCTCCTACTACCTCTGGCAAATCATTGATATACATTAGAAATAATAGTGGGCCCAGCACACTTCCCTGAGGTACTCCTTGATCACATTCTATATCGTCAGATAGGTACTTTATTGTTGATCTTGAGCTATCAGTACTAACCATTTGATGATTGAAGAATTTCTGCTTCAGCGGTACTTTATTGATTGCAGATCTATGCTCACGAATTATTTTCAATCTCGACCACATTGCAGGAGCTTTTTCACATGTCATAATGGTTTGTAACTTTTTAAATTCCATTCCCATTCTTTCTTGATAGTCGGCTCATCTTCGACAGCGGGACGTTCGGATTCCTCACTGAACAAAACTGATAATCCTTCAACTTTGAATACCATTTGATATTTCCACAGCTGGAAGTTTTGACCATTGAATTTTTGAATATTCAAATTCTTCATCTTTTCCATGGTTTCACTGAATTGGAACTTCTGAATTTCAAGAAATCAGCTAATTTCACACTGACAATGACACTGATGAATTCTTGAATCGGATTATTCGAAAAATACACTGGAAACAATGTTCTCCTTGGATAGAAATGATTATGTTTCAAAAGTTGAGTATTTTCTGAGTTCTAGTTTTTTCAAGCTGATCAATTTAGACCCTACAAAAAGTTATTGCAATAATTTTAAAAAAGACTTGAGAATTTTTTCTTTCACTTTGGAACGATTTGACAAATCTATTTTTCAATTGCATCCCATGTGTCCAGCTACTCCTTTGTTATATGGTCTACCCAAAATTTATAAACCTAATGTTCCCATTAGGCCAGTTGTTTCCTTCGTCAACACTCCCTGCTGTAAACTTGCCCCTTTTCTAAATTCTCTATTAAGAGAACTCACTTCTTTTGTTGATTGTTATTCTGTCAAAACTCCATTGATTTATCCTTTGATGTTACTTATTTGTTTCCTAGCATTCCTCCAGATGATTGTATTTCACTGGTTAGAGACTTACTGTTTCAAAACAACATTATTTCCTTTCACGCTCTCAATATTTGCTACCTATTGTCACTTGCTCTCAATCACATTTTTTTTCAGTTTAACAATAAATTTTATAAACAAGTTTCAGGTCTCGCTATAGGAAGCAATTTGTCTCCACTGTTAGTTCAAATTTTTATGAATAACCTTGAAAAACAATTTCTCACCAATTCCTTATATGATATTGAACTTTTTTTTCCACCACAGATATGTTGATGATTGTTTACTTCTCTTCAATGGTTGTTTATCTTATGTCCAACAATTTCTTGATTATATTAATTCTTTACACCCTAATAACAAATTCACCATGGAACTGTATTCCAATAACTAATTACCTTTTTTAGATTTACTCATTACTAAAAATCCTATCTCGTCAAGATTTGAATTTGAAATTCATAGGAAACCCACTGCCACAGATACTATTATCCCTTTCGATTCTAACCACCCACATTCTCATAAGTCTGCTGCATTCAATAGCTTTTTTTCATAGAGTTTTTTCACATTCCCTTTATTATGAAACTTAATTTCAAACTTAACACAAAGTTCAGATTATCCTTCAATGTTACTTCAAGTCAAGACCTCAACCCACCTATGTATAAATCTATCCATTACTTTGGCCATTATTCCATCTTATCAAAAAATGTCAAAGACTTCAATTTGAATATTTCATTCAGAACTAATTCTAACATCAAACATTTATTGAGTAGTCAACTCTGAAGATACAGTTCCTCCAGGAAAGAAATCAGGAGTTTATAAACTTAATTGTAACGATTGCAACTCTTTATACATAGTTTTGTAGTTCGGGCTTTTGGTCCATAAATTTATTAGCACAAATAATCCCAATACATCTTCTTCCTTTGCCAACCATATCATAGATTCCAGCCATTCTTTCAATGTAACATCGATTTGGATTTTCTCCATTCCTGTAAAAAAGGTCATAGATTGAATATCTTAGAAATTCTTAAAATTCAGAAATGTATCAATAACCCAAATGTTGATTGCTTGAATGATCAAACTTATTTTGAACGTAATCATATTTTCCGCCCCTTACAATTTTCATAATGAAAATAATAAATTATTTTTTCAAGTTATTACCAAATTTTTCTTCATACAACTTTGTTTTGACTTTGCAATATTGAAGTTCTGAACCTTTGAATTTCTTATTCCATCTTTCACATAGTTTCAAAAAATGTTTCTTTTTTCCTTTCACTTTATAGCTTCCTTTCTAATTTCCTCTTGATTAACTTTTACTGAATCTTCCACCATCACGTATCTTTCATCATATAATTTTTATATCGAATTAATACAAAACTCAATTCATTTTCAAATGTTCGTACCTCTATGTCAATTGTTCTTTCACAATTCATTTGTCATTGTCAATTGTAAGAATTATTTCATTTCACCATCACTAAAATTTATAAGCCAGTTGAAGTTAAGACAACTTTCTTGGAGGATGATGTTCATCAACTCGCACTTGATTTTAATAGACTTGTTTCTTCTGGTGGTTCAGTAAATTTAAAAACCATCAACATTTTTTGTCCACTCGATTCTCTATGTAAGGAATCTGGCACTGATATGGTTTTTGAAATTATCACTGAATAATGGGTATGTAGGCACAGGAAATCGTAGGTACCTACTCAAAGTGAACTGAACTTTATTTCATGTACCTATTACATGAGCATCATTGAAAACAAACTACTAACAATTTAATAAACACATCAGAAACATAGAAAGGTATAGTAAACAAGTGAACTAGAGTGAAAACAGCATTCTACAATATTTTAAACAAGTAAGCAAAAAATCAGAACTACCGGATTTGACGCAAGGTTCCCCTTGTTGTAGATCTACAAGATTACTGGACTAGTGTTTTCTGGACTGGATTTTATTGTGAAAGTGGAATCATTGAAGAAAATACTGAAAAAATAATAATGTTGTCGTAGGAACCGCTTTCCTATACTGTTTTGAAGGTTTTCGTTGTTTCCGGAAACAATATTCGGAAATCGACGTATCTTGAAAGGCGATAATTTGAGGCGAAAACGTCATCTGTAAATAGGGAATCCAGCGTCCACTCAAAAATCGGATTAGTTAAGTGAAAGCAAAATTGATCGAATAATGAACTAGGTATATCGCAAATATTGAATAATGAATATGGAAATAGCATGCGAGTTGGTCGGTACAGAGCCAATTTGACGAAGAATTCGCAAGTTCAAGAATAAACGGAACGGAGGGTTCCATACGAAAGCGTATAAGGGCCACCGAGATTTATTTTGAATTTATCCGACTTCAAAGTCGGATATTCCGAGTTTAAAGTCGGAAAAATTAAAAAAAATCTATTATTGATACAATGAAGGTACAGAACAGAAATATAATCTCACTGTGTGTGACAAGTTGACGTTTTTGACAGAAGCATCCGCACGAACTCAATTTACATGGTGAATAATGCATAAAAGTTGAAAGTTGGTCAACTTTGTAAATTGTGCATTATGCATTAAATTACGAGTTGTGCACTGAGTTTTATAAACGGGTGCATAAGGAACTTAAATTTCAAAATTATGTATTACGCATTATGAGTTATCCATTATTATGAGCTGGCTAAACCCGCCTTTACTCCCGAATTTCCACGTTTCTCAAATTGCAACAAACTAGTTCATAAACAGGAATATAATAATCAATATAAATCAGGAATCTGGCTCACAATTATTCTGGGTGGTGAACTGTAGGAAATATCACGGGCTCAGCTAATCCAACTGGCAGGAACACATCCCTGTGACGGTAACCCCTTTTTTCCGCAAATCGCTAGGAAATTTTGACATTCCTGTCAAAATTTCTTGAAGAAAAAGTCAGGACTTCCTTACTGTAAGGAAATGATATTTCCGTACAGTTGTTAGTGTTCTACATAAATGATTGAAAACACATTGCTTATAAGGAATTAATTTATATTTTGAAAACATCAAATCATTGCTGAATACATTTTTAAGATCAATTTGTTATATTTACAGTAATTTGACAGTTAGTACAATTATTGAACATTGGAGAAACATGAGAAACATTTTGGACAACATGCGGGGTGGTAGGGTTATTTTGTTGAATATTTTGTACTGTGAAAATTTTATTTGCCACCTCAACCTTATTGTTAAGCGATTCTTCGATATATCCTTCAGCAACGTTTGATGACTTCCATCCGCCATGCCTCTTTAAACTAGTTATGTCGGCACCAGAGTCAACCAATATTGTTGCAGAAGACCGACGAAAGCAGTGACCAGTGTATTCTGTCGGATTTACCAAGTTCAAATAAGTAGCAAATATTTTGGGCATTTTTCTAAATTGATGAATTCCTACCACTTGTCTACAACCCTTTCCGCTTTGATATTTATAGAAAAATCGGTCACTGTTCATATTTTCTGGTCTTAACGAAACATACTTTCGATAAACATTTAAGTAGATCTGATTAATTACAAATGATCTTGGTTTGTTGGTTTTCGAATCAGGTATGCTGATTAAAAGCTTGGATTCTAGGTCTTCTATATCGTGTACAGTCATTCGGACTTACTCATCCATTCTACAGGCCCCAGAAATATCAAATATTACAGCCACCTAAAAAATAAATAAAGGTACAATCTGAATAGAAATTAAAACCTTGTAAATTACCTTAATCATTAAATTTTCTATATCTGGATCTTCCTGGATAAATTTTTCAATTTCTTCCTTCGTTAAATTCTTAGATTTCTTTGCCCTATAACCTTGAGCTTGCCGTTTCAATAAAGAACGAAGTTTTGAGTATGTAGATATATCTACATTGTGTTTAATTGCAAGGGTTGACTTCAGCATTGAATAATTGGCCCATAATGTTAAAGATTTCATCTTTAAACAAAGGTCTAGGAAGTATGCCATTACAACATTTTCTAAGAAAGAACTCGTATTTTTACTCATGCGATAATCCATAAAACGTCTGTATGCATTTTCGTACTTTTCTCTTGATTATTGGCAATAATTCTAATGAAGCAGTATTCACTGCCTCAACCAGCTCTGGAGGAGTCCCGGGAATGGAAATTTCATCATCACTTATCATTTTACTTTCGAGAACACCAGCAATTAAATTTATAAGCGTCAAGTTTGATAATTCAACCTCAATACGTTTCCATAGTAGCCCAAGTAATTTTATTAGGAATTTCAAAGCACCATTTATTTGGGAATAAAATTATCGCGTTTTTTTAAAATCAATCAATATCTGTCGAATTTTAAACGATTTGCGGAAAAATAGTATGTTCACCTCGTAGGAAAAGCCATATTCCTGGACTCTGTGTTGCAATCTTCACGGTCGCCCAGGAATGTTAAGCTTTTCCTACCCGGTAAACAATGTACTATTAATAAAATAAATAAGGTTCGCGCGTCTGGTAATATTCGTCTTGTTATCAACTCCGAACATTCACGAAAGTTGTCCTATGCCTACACTGACCATTTGTCAGCCTGTTGTTTTGAATCAACGACGAGACCTCAGCAACAACCCTCGTAGCCGTCCTTCTGCGCCGTTGGACTACTGACCACTTGTCAGTCTACCCCTCACATGCAACGACAGACTGACTTTAGGACAACCCTTCAAGTCGAATGTTTTCCACTGATGTTGATGTAGAGCTGCCACCACCTAGCGATTTTCCGCGCTAGGACGGAACAATAATAGCAAAAGGCCACTGGTCCCGGAAGCTAGGTTCGTAGCCCGCCTGCCGCTGTGAAGCGAAAAGGATTTGGAATTCAGGGAAACATTTCTTGGGTATATAAATTGACTTCGACTCGAATAAATACATTTTAAAAATATGTATGTATTGCGACTTAAAAAAAATATAACAAAATAGAAAAAAATAGCAAAATAAAAGATAATGACTCAAATATGAACTCGTGATCAAATAGACTTTCAACTATTACTATCGAAATCAAACTAGGAGTTGAGTTTTTACTACGAGAGATTTATCATTAAAATCTTGTTCTGTTCCCTCATTCCAAATATCAAGCAATAGTTTGGTTTGATCTCACCCATTACGGCTTCCCTTCCTATCTCTAGTTGGTGTCTTGAAAAAGCACTCACTCCCTCGATAATTTTGGCCCAAAATTACGTTAAAATTTTATGTCATTGATAATAAGTATTGATTCCGAATTTAAACGAAAGTAAAGAAAAAAAATAAATTTCGAATAGATTTTCACATATTTCCTAATTTTTGCTACGCGACTATCCCGTTCAGAGTCTACCGGCACTCTCTTTCTTTTCAACTTCCTTTTGTTTTCTCAACCCTAAGCCGTTCAGACTTCAACGCTGATTTTGCAATTTCTCGTCTTATCGCCACTGAGACCATTCAGACTGTAGTTGATATTATACGCATTGAACGATATACAGGGTGGTCGTTACATCCCTGTACAGGGTGTCTGGTTCACTTTTCAAAAACGGGGCACACAGGAAAATCGGCAAAAATCACTCTCACGGCTATAACAAAGATGCTTGCAAAGAACTCGAACTAACTGTCTTTAATCCTCTGTCTGAGGATATTTATGTGAAATAAAACTCTTGAAACAAAAACGAGGTATCAACGGTATCATTGCTTGACCTCTAATAAAACCGAGCAAGAAATGAAGCAAAACATCCATGAAAAAAAGGTAGCTGAGTGTTAGATAGAATATAAACAAAACTCGGTGCAACATTTCTTTCGACTAGGATACTTTGGAATATTTCTGATAGAAAATGTCTAAAAATCCATGATTTTCCGGAAAATAGTATTTCGGTTTATTGCCAATGCTGTTAATTTAGCAAATTCGATAAACGTATTGTATACCAGGAATAACAGGTTCTCCTTAGAATTCTGATTTTAATTCTAAGACTTATGGAAAGAAACGTTATAAAACTGGAGACTAAACATTATCGATCCCTCTCTACAGTCAGGAATTATACAGGATGATACTGGAATTTTCGTTATTTTTATTCTAGTTGAAATGAATGCAGGGTTAGCATCGAGTGGAAATGATTATATAGGTACTCAGATAATGTACATGATGATTGATCTAATTCATCCAGACTATCCGGACTCAGTAGTAATGAAGTTACTGGCAAAAACACTTCATTTTCGAGTGGCCACCTGTTTTTAATATTTAAATGGGTCGCTAGGGCGTCTCGGCTCGAAATATAAACAAATTTTATGTTCTCCGGCCGATATTTCCTATAAGTACCAAGCTATGTTTATAGTCCAGGAAAGTTTTGTTTCATGAAAGAATGTACGAATTAGATGCATTCGGAATGGAAATTTCATATATAATTTACATTTGGCAAAGTCGACATGAACCATGAGTAATCAGCGGGGATGGGAGAGAGCAGATCCAAGAAACAGTTAGCTCTCAACTCCAAACAATGTTCCTCAATCCTCAGTTCGTAATCTCAGTGCCACCCTCGTAAAGTGTGTTACAAGTGAACGTGAATTTGTATAACAGTGAAAGATGGATTTCCTTCAGACAGTTTGGTTTTCGTCCGGTAAATAATAGTCACCATCTTGTTGTGCCGGTATTCAGTTCAATTCTCGTAATTTGTTTAGTTCACGAAATCATCTGAAAAGCTACCAGAGGATTGTGATCAACCACCAAACATGTAAGAAATCCTATTTATATTGCCGACTTTGCCTGTCTCATTGATTCAAATGATAAATAAATATTTGTACTCTGAGATAATTGTCTTCATGTCTACATCCACCATTCTTTCTCCTGCTCAAATATTCACGAACCCAGTTAAAGAAGTAATATTGTTACGACCCCGTATAGGCCAACTTGAATAAAGCAGGGTGTCATAACAACAATAAGATGGATTCATATCTTGATTCATGCAATATCAATTTAAATTTATTCAATTCGAAATATAAAATCCATTTAACTCAATCAGTTGAGTAATCGCTTGAAAAATGAATAAAATTAAGTAAAATTGCATGAACCCACCTATAAGATATCCTTCCAAGAGTCAACACGAAACTGCATTCGATCATATTTTTGTGGTGGTATCGTTTTGACATTAAAGATAATTACCGCCAATGGGGAGCTATTAATTTCCGACCGTGACTTGATTAGATTGATACTATGGTCATCAGTATGCCGGCAGTGCTGAACCAATGGCCTTCCAGAATATTAATTTCATATCCGGAAGAATTATGCAATGAGTCGTCAACCGATACAAAGTCCACTGATGAAGATGAATGTATTCAATAATTGTACTTAGGTATATAATGTATGATCGTGAGAACAGAGTGAACTAGTGGATTATAGTATATAGTACACTATGTTGATATGAATCTTTCACTTGATAACTCTAGTTTGGTTCATAGTTTCGTTATCATTTCACGAAGTCAGCTTTATAAAAGTGATTAATTGACCAATCTTTGATCTCAATATGAAGATATGTCTAGTTCTCTAATTGTCGGAACTTCACTAGTTTTTATTTCTTTTTGGGAAATAAAATAGAATAAAGCAAGTTTCAAAAATTTTGCTCCGGCAGCTTATGTGACTAGTGAGCAAAAGTCATGAATAAGGATTTTTCTGGGTGATTAGTTGAGCGCCACTTAGTTTAAATAAATTTCCACAAAATAAGAAATATAAAAACGAATGTTGGACGATTAACTAAAATTAATAAAAAATAAAAAATACCTTGTGGTCTCATGTGGAATTCAATGAATCCTATCTATTTCAATAGTATAATAACAAATTTAAATAATACCATTGGAGTTTCACGACATCTCAAAAGTATCAAATATATATCACTGGTAGTATATCATCTGAGAAATTCAAATATTATGAATACATCTCAAAATTGGTGAAAAATGCACTCATCAGTTAAATAACCCAATAATTCACATGAATAACCCGGGTTTTGTTTGAAGGTGGCTGACAATGTCTCGAGTTGTGAAGAAAAGTTTAGGACTTCCATTGTCTAAAGGTATGAAGATTTGAATCCTGAGAAAAGAAAATATGAGTTATGCTGAAAAAACGAAATAAGTGATGAATAAAAATTAACTATTTTATCGAATCAAGAAGATTCGAGTATCAATAAATCAGGTTAGTATTAGTGTTAGTATATATGAAGTCGAAAAATGTAGATTTAAATGGGAGTTTAACTAGTCGATGAGCCTGAAAATAAGAAAAAATTGAATTAGAAATCAATAGCCTGACAAAGAAAGGTTGAATTAGAAATCAATAGCCTGAAAAAAGAAAAGTTGAATAGCCTGAAAAAAGAAAGGTTGAATTAAAAATTAAAATAAAATGAATGAATAAAGAATTAAAATTATGAGAAAGATTCAAATCGAGTTTGTCACGACGTTTCGATTGTGTGTATATACAATCGTCTTCAGGTGAGAACTAACAAAGTCCTGGGATACGGGGGTATTTATAGGTCAGCTATGGCGGGATTTTCCGGTTCAGTGAACCGTAACCGGTTGATTCGGCTAATCAGCGGTTTCCATGTGTTGCGGATCTCGACGCTTGGTTGACTGAAAGCGTTATTATTCATTATGTATGCTGCTTTAATTTCCTCCTGAACCAGTGTTCTTCTCTATGGATGATTTCTGCCTCAGACCATTTGATGTTATGTTGGTGGGTCCACACATGTTCTGCGAATTCCTGACTTGGTGGTTTCTCCTCGTTGGGTGTTTTTCTTGTGTTCGCCGATTCTGGTTTCCAGTGGTCTCTTGGTTTCTCCGATGTATGATTTGCCACATTCGCATGGTACTCGATAAACACAATTCTTGGAGTCACTGTTTTTGTTCGTTGGTCTGGTTTTGGTGAGTTGGCTGCGGATGGTGTTTCCAGATTTGAAGCAGGTCTTGATCTTGTATTTGGATCCAATCTTCTTGATTCTCTCTGACAATCCTTTGATGTAGGGAAGGCACAATGTTGGTTGTTGCGGTTCTTCTTCTTTTTGGATTATCCTCTGTTTCCTGCTCTTCAACGTCTGTTCCACCAATTTCCTTGAATAGCCGTTCTGGTAGAGGTCTCTCTTGATGTGGTCCAGTTCGGAAGTTAGGCTTTCCTCGTTGTTGCAGAGGCTGAAGGCACGATCAATCAGAGTTTTCACTATGCCCCTTTTCGTAGCTCCGTGATGGTTGGATCCATTGTTGAGATATTGTCCTATTGGCCTTTCCTGGACGTGAAAGTGAAGAGAACAGACAACAAATGGCAAACTTCTGTTTACAGGAAACCAACTCACACAAGATGTGAAATATTCAACTATATAGAGATAAAAAAAAATAATTTTATATAAAGATACATAGATAAATATAGAGATATATAAAAAATATAATGTATAAAAAAATGGAACTTTGTGTTGGAGAGTTCATATAGTGGGGTGGTTATAAAAACCCCGACACAATCTCGACATCCTTCCAAGGCCCTTTGTTCTCTCGTAGCTACTAGCCATGAACCAGGTGACCCCCAAGCAAACACGTTAACATCATTTGGCAGTTTTGCGAAGTCTCGAATTGCACATTGAAAAATATATTCATTGTGATAACGCATATGCATTCAAAACATAGTGATATTGAGACATTGCTTCGTCAACAAGAATTTGAAGATACAATTATAATAATTTGAGAATGTTGATTGATAACCACAATGCCACTTTCACAGATAGTGGCAAATTCCAAGTTGAAAACTTTGTCATCGAGCAACTTCGCAACGAAGTCTATTCGAGATTATAACTATGTTAACATGAATTGGATGATATTTGAATTCCCCTTTGAGTGCGTCACTTCATGTACCCAATTTGGCTGTTTATTCTCGTATATATAAGTTTATTGGCTCACACTGGATTGAAAGCGATTAATTTTTTATGGAAAATAAACATGTTCTTCGAAATTGAACATTAAAATTATATTGTTTCAGATGGGCAAATACAGATATTAAAATACCTATCAAAATCGCATCACAAAATCCAGGTTCGTTCTCCCATTTATCGTATGATTAGCTCGGAATAAAACGAAAATATGTAAGTCATCAATTGAGCAAACAATGAAAAGGAAAGTATTTCGAAATATATTTTTCTATTGTTAAACAATTCAACTCTGTATTCTTGAACATATGTCCGAAATACTACCTGTAGAGCAAGCAAATTTGTTACAGTATGTACTTTCATTAGAGATAGGTGTATGACATTAACTAATGTTTTTAACTAAATGAATGAGTAGCTTGAAAACTGTCGAGAACATTCAGAGACCAATATGTAAAATTCAATAACATCAATATTTCCCTCATTAACATTTAGTTCATTATATATCATGAAATAGTAGTTAATTTACTGAAAATATGTATGTGATTGAATGAAACAGGACTAAGAAAGTTCGGAAAAGCAGCAGGAACCACTAGTCTTATAAATACCTTCCCAGTTTCAGCAATAAGTAAAAGTCAGTCGCGTGAGCATTCATCAGTTAATAGTTGACTGCACCGACAGAGGGAGCTACTCTCGCGCGATCCACAATCGCTCATGAAAATGATTCGAAAGCTCTACTGGAAAATTTCATGGTTGAATTACCGGCATAGTAGCCTTTTTTAGCCTGAAAAGGGTTACCAATTCCAACAAACACTGCGCCACGGAATAATAACTATTTCAATGAATGCAAATTCTTACGTTTCCGACTAACACCCAAGCCCCTATACGCCATGCTATCCCACTAACAAGTCAGTTTTCAAAACATCAGTCCCTGCGGATTGTTTTGCTCCCCTTTTTCCATCACCCCAAAACGCCAGACTCTTAAAGTCCCACTGCCACTAGGGCTTTAAAAATATGAGGACCGTAGCGCTGCTACGGGGGATGGTGGATACGGTTAGGGCTGTTCCTGATCACCTTCAGTGATTAGTAATGTCCTTATCCGGGGCCTCATAACGATAGGGCGCTCATGGTTGAATCAGTCGACACCCAGCCACCGTACGAAGCAGACGCTCTTGGAAGGACTCGAAAGAGTGAAGGCAAGAGGAGAAGTTTACTACAAATCTTGGACTATCGAATACGAGACGGAGTGAGATTCTAATTGATTCGAACAAGACTCGAAGACGAATTAGAAGTCGGCGAAACCAAAAGATTATGCAGTGCGCAGGTTAATACCGAGCGCACTGTTGATTGGACGAGGAAACCAGCTTCAAACTAACCCTTTTCTAATATTCCAGGATTATTTTCAGGATTTCTTTTAGGAATCAAGAAGATAAAAATGGAACTACCCCAGGATGATATGTTTGTAGTCCCAACAAACATGGACAGGGCCAGGGATAAAAAACCAGGAAGGCGGCCTCGAAGAGCCGCAGCCCGATAAGAACCCCAAGCAACGACGCTCTCCTGAAAACCATCCAAAGTTTACAGGAGCATATAAGCGCCCAGACAAAGATGATCGCGTCCCTGGAGGCCAAAATCACAGCTCTGCAGAACCAGACGCCGCCAGAACAGAGAACCGAAGTCTTCACTGGAGACTTGGAAATTCTCGCCCAAAAGGCAGAGGAAAAGGCGGAGGAACACCGCAGAAACGGAGACAGAGAGTCCTCCAAAATGCACTCCGCCCTCGCTGCCCTAATAAGGGCAAACAACGAGAAGGCAGCACCCGTCGAAGCCGAAACCGACATGGCAGTCGAGACGGCGACCGGAGGCCAGAAAAGGAAGGCTGAAAGGAGCCCCGAACGTGCGGAAGAAACACCCGCAAGCCCAGAGCCCGAAACGGAGGAACCCCACGAGGCAGCCAAGAAGACCCAGATCACCTGGAACACCTGGAAGCCACCATAGCGGTAGTGAATACGGCCACCAAAGGGGAAATTCAGGTGGTGTTCGTGTACCTAACCTCGAACCAGGCAGCCACCTTGATGGACGGAGACCTAAAACGCTGTACTAAGCGAAAACAGGCAAACCATCGCAATAGGAGACTGGAACGAGAAACACCCCCAGTGGAACTGCACGACAACGAACTCGAAAGGTAGGCTTCTTTTAGGCTACCTGGAACGGAACGAAGAAGTATCAGTCCTGGGACCAACCGAACCTACTAGGAACGACGATCGCACTGCACCCAGCATCCTAGATATTGCCGTACTACGAGGACTTCAAGTCCCTGTAGAAATCGCAGTACTGCACGACGGAACCTCAGACCATAGCCCGATACTGCTTCAAGTGGGAGAAGACAGAACAGAGGAGGACACCCCGATAAACCGGAACAAGGTGAACTGGTCTCAATTTCAGCGAAACTTCCACGAGCAAATGGGCCCCATGCCCGTTATAAGCTCGATAGAAGACCTGGAGAGAGCAGTGAAAAACTTTGAACGAGATGTCCAAAGAGCCATAGAAGCCAGCACCACCGTTACCCGAACCACGTACTGGAACCTGCAGCACGAACTGCCCCCTGAGCTCAAAGAGCTCATTAGGCAAAAGAGGAGAGCTAGAAAGCTATCCATGCAAACCAGCCTACCAGAACACAACCAGATAGCGAGACAACTTGCGAGAGACGTGAGGAGAGAACTGCAAGCGAACAGCGATGAACGCTGGACTAGCAAAATCTCATCACTGAACCCGGAAGATGGGAGCATCTGGAACATGCAGAAACTTCTGAGGAACGGACCTACACAGATTCCCCCTCTTCAAGGAGAGAACGGTATCGCCTACACGAACAAAGACAAAGCGACAGCCTTTGCAAAAGCATTAAAAAGGCAATTCGTGAAAAACCATAGGCCAGAAGAAGACCAGAACACGTGGTTCGATGCAAACGGAAAGTGGACAGGATCAGGATGATAGACGACCAGGAGGAAATCCTAAGGCCAACTTCACCGGAAGAGGTGAGAGAAATCATCAAATACCTGAAAACCAAAAAGGCTCCCGGGATAGACCACATACCGAACAAAGCTCTGAAGCAACTCCCCAGAAAGGGGATAGCAGCCCTTACCAACATAGGGAAAGCAGTATTGCGGCTGAGACACTTTCCAGATAGCTGGAAAGAAGCCTCAGTGATAATGTTGAGAAAACTAAACAAGGACGCAACCCGGTCCGAAAACTACCGCCCAATCAGCCTACTACCCACCCCCAGCAAGGTGATCATAAAGAGACGACTAGAAGAGATGACATCAGAACTTGGCATACTTCCAGACGAACAGTTTGGCTTCAGAAGCGGACACTCGACAGAAATGCAGGTCACGAGACTCGTCGACTACGCAACCGTAGGGTTGAATAGGAGACACTTCACGGGAGCTGTGTTTCTAGACGTTGCCAAAGCTTTCGACCGAGTCTGGCACGACGGACTTATCACCAAGATGGCCCTTCTAGAGTACTTCACACCCATGGTAAGATTAATCGACTCCCATATTCGCAGGAGAACTTTTAGCACCAAGACAGGAACGGACAGATCGGAAGTGGTCCATGAGAGCAGGAGTACCCCAAGGGGCAGTGCTGAGTTCACACCTCTACTCCATTTACACATCTGATATTCCAAACAACAATAGACATTGCACCCTGTCATTGTATGCAGACGATACAGCCCTTGCATCTAGATCCCCTAGAGCCGAGTTCGTTACCAGGTACCTGCAAAGGTCCATTGACGAGCTCGAGCAATGGTGTATCAACTGAAAAATTCAGATCAACCCGGAGAAGAGCCAAGCCATCCTCATCACGAGATCCAAAAAACCTCCAGTCGGAGATGTGTCGATAGGAGGCCACGACATCCCATGGACAAACTCAGCAAAGTACCTTAGGGTAATCATCGACAACAAGTTGACCTTCAAGGCCCACGTGGACTCCCGTGTGAAAACCGCCATACGAGTCAGAGGACAACTGAACCCACTCATCGGACGCAGAAATCCATCTTCAGAGACCTGCAACACCCACCCGTCCTGGATAGAATGAAAATTCTATCCGCAAAGACCCATACCAAGATGGAGAGCCACGACAACCCCCTCAACAGAGAGGCGATGGATTACGACCCGAGATTCCGAGAGCGATATAAACGTCCAAAACACCAGCATTTGGACCAACAAGCCCCTTAGGTGAGTAAGGGAACACACAGGTAAGGCAAACACACTACACACCGGAATAGTAGCCTTTTTTATCCTGAAAAGGGTTACCAATTCCAACAAACACTGCGCCACGGAATAGTAACTATTTCAATGAATGCAAATTCTTACGTTTCCGACTAACACCCAAGCCCCTATACGCCATGCTATCCTACTAACAAGTCAGTTTTCAAAACATCAGTCCCTGCGGATTGTTTTGCTCCCCTTTTTCCATCACCCCAAAACGCCAGACTCTTAAAGTCCCACTGCCACTAGGGCTTTAAAAATATGAGGACCGTAGCGTTGCTACGGGGGATGGTGGATACGGTTAGGGCTGTTCCTGATCACCTTCAGTGATTAGTAATGTCCTTATCCGGGGCCTCATAACGATAAGGCGCTCATGGCTGAATCTAATGTAGGATATTTGTTTTCTATGTGTGGTGAAAAAAGCAATGCAACTATGAGGTCTCAAAGAAACCTCCCCTGAAGCGTCTGAAAAGGATATCGCTGCGACAACTGACGTCCTGAGCGACCCTTTCGTCCCTTTGCTGGCGACCAGAATTTATGATTTTGATTAATATTTCAATAAATATTTATTTAGTTGTTTTGATACTGTGAGCTTATTTAATTTTAACTCAATAAGTTCTTGTCATAATTCGAAAGGTTTGTTCATAGCAGTAAATTTTACGTTGTTGTCAGAATTCATTGATTTTCATGACACTCTTGAGTTCAATTAATGAAATTTTGTGTTAATTATGTTTGAATATTGATTATCTCCTGAACTATTCAGTTTGCGAAGAAATCATAGGAGTCAAAAATATGTGAAATCAAACGCTCTATACGACTGAGTAATAAAATACATAGGGTGCTATTTGAAAAAATCAGGTTATGGTCCTTCAAAGTTCACCAAAGTCAATGTATCACAGTAAGGTGATGTCACAATGAAAATAGACGGTCTTGCCGCTAAAATATACCTGAGGTAGTTGCTTCAATATAGGCAAAGTCTCAACTTCATATTCCGAAAACCGAGTGCACTGCGATTTTTTGAAACAGTGCCTGCAAACGCGTCCATTTTTAGGAAAACTTGAATAAGATCTGAACGGTTGAAGCGAATTGCAAAAACATGAATATTTGAATATTTGAATATTTGAATATTTGAATATTTGAATATTTGAATATTTGAATATTTGAATATTTGAATATTTGAATATTTGAATATTTGAATATTTGAATATTTGAATATTTGAATATTTGAATATTTGAATATTTGAATATTTGAATATTTGAATATTTGAATATTTGAATATTTGAATATTTGAATATTTGAATATTTGAATATTTGAATATTTGAATATTTGAATATTTGAATATTTGAATATTTGAATATTTGAATATTTGAATATTTGAATATTTGAATATTTGAATATTTGAATATTTGAATATTTGAATATTTGAATATTTGAATATTTGAATATTTGAATATTTGAATATTTGAATATTTGAATATTTGAATATTTGAATATTTGAATATTTGAATATTTGAATATTTGAATATTTGAATATTTGAATATTTGAATATTTGAATATTTGAATATTTGAATATTTGAATATTTGAATATTTGAATATTTGAATATTTGAATATTTGAATATTTGAATATTTGAATATTTGAATATTTGAATATTTGAATATTTGAATATTTGAATATTTGAATATTTGAATATTTGAATATTTGAATATTTGAATATTTGAATATTTGAATATTTGAATATTTGAATATTTGAATATTTGAATATTTGAATATTTGAATATTTGAATATTTGAATATTTGAATATTTGAATATTTGAATATTTGAATATTTGAATATTTGAATATTTGAATATTTGAATATTTGAATATTTGAATATTTGAATATTTGAATATTTGAATATTTGAATATTTGAATATTTGAATATTTGAATATTTGAATATTTGAATATTTGAATATTTGAATATTTGAATATTTGAATATTTGAATATTTGAATATTTGAATATTTGAATATTTGAATATTTGAATATTTGAATATTTAATATTTAAATATTTGAATATTTGAATATTTAAATATTTAAATATTTGAATATTTGAATATTTGAATATTTGAATATTTGAATATTTGAATATTTGAATATTTGAATATTTGAATATTTGAATATTTGAATATTTGAATATTTGAATATTTGAATATTTGAATATTTGAATATTTGAATATTTGAATATTTGAATATTTGAATATTTGAATATTTGAATATTTGAATATTTGAATATTTGAATATTTGAATATTTGAATATTTGAATATTTGAATATTTGAATATTTGAATATTTGAATATTTGAATATTTGAATATTTGAATATTTGAATATTTGAATATTCGAATATTTGAATATTTGAATATTCGAATATTTGAATATTTGAATATTTGAATATTTGAATATTTGAATATTTGAATATTTGAATATTTGAATATTTGAATATTTGAATATTTGAATATTTGAATATTTGAATATTTGAATATTTGAATATTTGAATATTTGAATATTTGAATATTTGAATATTTGAATATTTGAATATTTGAATATTTGAATATTTGAATATTTGAATATTTGAATATTTGAATATTTGAATATTTGAATATTTGAATATTTGAATATTTGAATATTTGAATATTTGAATATTTGAATATTTGAATATTTGAATATTTGAATATTTGAATATTTGAATATTTGAATATTTGAATATTTGAATATTTGAATATTTGAATATTTGAATATTTGAATATTTGAATATTTGAATATTTGAATATTTGAATATTTGAATATTTGAATATTTGAATATTTGAATATTTGAATATTTGAATATTTGAATATTTGAATATTTGAATATTTGAATATTTGAATATTTGAATATTTGAATATTTGAATATTTGAATATTTGAATATTTGAATATTTGAATATTTGAATATTTGAATATTTGAATATTTGAATATTTGAATATTTGAATATTTGAATATTTGAATATTTGAATATTTGAATATTTGAATATTTGAATATTTGAATATTTGAATATTTGAATATTTGAATATTTGAATATTTGAATATTTGAATATTTGAATATTTGAATATTTGAATATTTGAATATTTGAATATTTGAATATTTGAATATTTGAATATTTGAATATTTGAATATTTGAATATTTGAATATTTGAATATTTGAATATTTGAATATTTGAATATTTGAATATTTGAATATTTGAATATTTGAATATTTGAATATTTGAATATTTGAATATTTGAATATTTGAATATTTGAATATTTGAATATTTGAATATTTGAATATTTGAATATTTGAATATTTGAATATTTGAATATTTGAATATTTGAATATTTGAATATTTGAATATTTGAATATTTGAATATTTGAATATTTGAACATTTGAACATTTGAATATTTGAATATTTGAATATTTGAATATTTGAATATTTGAATATTTGAATATTTGAATATTTGAATATTTGAATATTTGAATATTTGAATATTTGAATATTTGAATATTTGAATATTTGAATATTTGAATATTTGAATATTTGAATATTTGACACTTTTGGCAATGTAATAGAATCGCCCTATCAATTTTTAAGGCACAATTTTCGGACATCAGGTATTTCTAAAGAGAGAAATTCGTGTACGAAAGTTGTTAGATCATTCAGGGAGAAATAATTAATCACTGTTGAATGTTGATGAATATTCAATGTTCACATCAGGTTTTGGGAAAATAATCAAATACAAAAGTACAAAAGTAATCACATATTTTTTTCTTCAATTCAAAAAAAACATAAAAAAAACCACTGTTGGTGTAAGACATACTTACATGCGATTCTGGAGTCTGCCATTACTGCCATTCCAAATTCGCTATTACACTCAAAACAGAATTCAACTTGAATACTGGTATTAATTGATCCAAATTCCACTGAATCACTAATTTTTCCATTATAGGTATAACTATATATTATTATAACTACAACTTTGAAAAGCTTAAGTGCAAAACTAAAGTGATAAAACAATAAGAATGAGTACACAAACCATCACCAACGGCAAACAACAGCACAACAAATGGCGTCGCAATTCGCATCCCCGATTCACTACTGAGCTGGTGCATCTTTCGCGTGCTTATTGATCCGGAAATCAATAATTAATACTTTTCGTAGTGGTAAATCTTGACAACACGGAAAGTACTCTCATACGTGCTACCATTTGTAGTGGTAAATATAAATATTAGTTAAGTTATATTCACCCAGAACCTAATACCACTACAGGAAAGGTATTCGATAATTTCGTGTTATAGAACATTTCAATTGATAAGGTAGTCAATAATAATTTGAATTATTACTATTCTGATGTGGTATGCAATAGATTTGTCGAGATATTGAGCACTTATAAAAGTAATATCAATAACATGTAATTTGTTCAATAAAACTTATTCGACATTACCATTCATTTAGTAAAATAAAAATATATTTATTTTTTCAGTGTATTCATCTCGCAATGGCGTTTCTTCAATGGTAACATTTTATCGTCGCAGGGATGCTGATGCTTCATTGTTTTCAATAATCTTGAAGACAAACGTCTGTAGATCCTTAAACTCGATTCTGCATGTGTCAATCTCTTGACATATCTGCCACCGTTTGTTCTGATCTTCAATCGGAATGCTGCGTTGACTGCCAAGCGGTCGGTGTCGTCCAGATACCCGAAACAAGATTGAAATTTTCTGGATGGTCACAACTTTAAAAAAATAGATCGAGGATTCGACCCCCATTTTTGTGGATCTCCTTTGGTCACTAATTTAGGTACTCTTCACAATCACCGAAATTTGTCCCCTTGTAAAAAAATATATTTTACATACCTCAGAATTTCTCTCCAGATTTCCGCAGGCGCAAGCATGGTAGGGAAGAACTGTCAACAAGTGTCAGCCCCGATATTTCGAACTAGATTGACTAAAATTTTTATACACCTATACTCAAAATGCGATAATGTTCACACAAACGAAGAATACCTGTTATGAACAATGGTTCTTGGAGTTATTAATTTTTTCTCATCAAGTTTTATTGACTGGGTTAGGAAAAACGGACTTAAATCCTATGAACTGAACATAGTAATCCCTATTAATCCAAAGCTGAAAACCTCACTTAGATCTATTCGCATCACACTAAACTGAGTCATTTGATGACTTCAAAGAGTGTTCCAGAATTATAACTCCAAATTTCGTTAGAGATAATAATATACATATTTGAAATAATAACTACCTACACATTTCCACTGTATATCCCTATCAAATAGTGAATTGAATATTTCAAATGCATTCAGAAGAATATGCATGTTTGTTAAAAAAAAATCTAGTCTCTTGATTATTTAAGCTTATATTGATCTTCAGATGACTTGATAGCTGTTTAAGTGTCCAAAATGTGATGGAGGGCTTTCAAATAATTATTTTCATCACCCTGACCTTTATTGATAAAATCCAGTAGAGTGTAAGTGGCGTTTTCACTTCTTTGTATTGTAGTGGTATTTTATACAAAACCAGCGCTTCTATTCACAAGTATATTTACAGTTCATACACACAGCATTGAATAGTCTTGAGTCTCATTCAATCATTAGGCGGACTCTAGACTTTATAACAGTATTAACACAACTATCTTGAACAGCGCCAGATGTAAGAAAGAACGACAATCCTTTGTCTGGGTTCTTCGTGAGCGTCCATCATATGACACTTGACAGGTTGTCATATCACTGTGATGAAGACATGAAAAACTTTTGTTAGTGCCTACCTTAGGCGTCTATCACACTACATTCAAAGTTACAGTTCAAGAACTAAGTTATTGAGAATTAGGTAACAACGTAGTATTCATTATAATAAACAAGAAACTCTGAAACAAGTGCATACTTGTATAGGTATCCGA
Source organism: Chrysomela aeneicollis (assembly GCA_029955515.1). NCBI lineage: Eukaryota > Metazoa > Arthropoda > Insecta > Coleoptera > Chrysomelidae > Chrysomela > Chrysomela aeneicollis. The sequence continues at coordinate 1,388,597 of JARUHQ010000024.1, forward strand.
TCAATTTGTGAAATTGAAACTACGATTTCAACAGTTTTAATCAACGAATATAGGTAGGTAGTAATAAAAGTAAGTTCTTCTTCTCCTTTCTCTTATTGAACTCTTCATGCCAGAAATTTGATCATGGTTAGTCACAATGTTGGTTGCTTCTCTTATATTTTATTGATCAGGTACATATCATTCCTTTTGGTGCAGAAAAAATATATTTCATTCTGACCATACTCGTATGAAATATATCACTCAATATGTATTTTACTATTAGTGTTACAAAAATAAAATAAACGTTGATTGAAAACCCAATTGAACTACAAAAAATTTGGTCAAACAAGCGGGCAGACAACCAGATATGATTATATCTGCAATGTGGGTTGTATAGCTCTGATTTCGTTGATTAAACTGAAATCGAATTAAGCGATATTAGTCGACAGTGTCGTGCCTCAGGGTATCGAAGAATTTTTCTGTTCAATGGAGCATTTAGATGTTTCCTTTCAAGCTATGGAACTCAATGGACTGCTTGGTCTTTCTCTGATTTTGGGCGAAATCTTCGTTTTTTTTACGTAAGGGTGAAGTTTCTTGTCCGTATTCGGTTGTTTCTTTCCCCTTCGGAATGATACGACGCTGGGATGGATTTTGTGGGCAGCCGTGAATTTTTCGTAGATTTTGTTTCGACAATTCGGATTGTCATTTTTTTTTCGGTAAATTGCTGAGTAGAGCACGTTTCTTCCGGAACATTTTTGGGGATCAAGATTCAGTAATTTTTTAGCAGACTTAGTTTTGTGATTTGGTGCCAAAAGAATCCGGGGTATTTGATACAAGAATACTTTAATTTTTTTGTGGTGAACTCCTCTTATTCTGCCTACGACGTTGTCGGATATATCCCACCGGAAAAACAATAAAATCTCTGTCCCAGTCAATGGGCCACGTTCTTCCAAAGCCACCCTCCAACTACGTGAGTCCTTCCCCCTTTATCTTTATTTTATTGAATTATCATGGGCTAGTGTATAGAGGAGAAAGTTATTTTTCGTTTCTTCATATAGGGCTTGTTCTCACACCTCGATGTCTAGAGGTTCGCTGTCAGCCCCTACGGCCGTCATAATTTTCGTGGATCACAGTGATATTCCCTCATACTCAGGAATAGGGATTGCTGGACGTTTCCTATCATGCTGACCTGGATCCTGCTTGCCTTTGAATAGACGAAGTGGAGACGTACCCCTTCATCCCTCAGGCATACATCACTTGAAGACATCAGCTAAGTGTTGCTTCCACATTTACGGCTGTTGTTTTCCATATTTCTTTCCGATTGGATAAAACTCAAAACATAGATAAAGATATAGACTAGCGAGGTTTCGTATAAAATTCAAGAATAATTTTTACATGGTTTCATAAAACATGGAATGTCTCATTGTATAACTCGCAAATGAGATCTCACTTGGGAGCTTTTTGAAAAATCATATGGTTTTGTTCATGTATAATGGTATATTGAATGATATTTAGGAACGCCTACGAATATAATCTGTGAACACATACTGAAACCAATATTTTCATTATATCTGAGCAAATGGACGATTGTGTTTTGTTTGTGTAAGGAATAACCTGCAGTTTTCTACCCCCAGCTATACAGAGAAAACCCACTCGAGCTAGCTAAGCCGTGTTTCAGGGCATATATACTTTTCACCAAGGGGAACGCACTGAAACACGATAGATTTTTCTTATTATTTTGATTTTACAATAACTGACTCTGATAGCTCATCATTATCAAGAGATGCTGATAGATTAAATAACATTCCCCGTATAACAAATAATCGATCGTAATATTAGATACGATATTATTTTGATCCTTTCCATGATATGTGTTTCGAGTGAAAGGTCTTTTTTATTGAAGAAAAAGTCAACTCTTCTTATTCACCTTCGTCGGCGCTTATGATTCCATTCCCAAATATCACATTTCTGGCAGGAAAATGAAGGTTTCACTTCGCAATATTATTGAATATCTGAATCCCTTCCACCTGGTGCCCTAGGGTGAGTTTTAAATACGCTTTCGAAGAAATGAGGGTGAACAGGGAACGTGCCTATCTGTAATTATCTCTGTGTCAAGTTTTTTATAGGCTTCTTTCAACGTGTCTGAGTATACAAAGTTTCTAATGAGGTTGTCAAGTGATACGCTGTTGAAACAGCATTCGCTGAAAAAAAGGCACCTTTTTGGAAGACGGCCTGTGATTTTTTATAATCCAAGAATATATCAGCTTATAAATATCGATTACTTAAAATTATGTACTATTTTTGTTGAAAAGTGAGTGATACTCTTACTATAAGATGGGATAAGGAGCGTAAAAACCTTCGACGTTCTTCATCCGATTCCAAAAAATAAAAAATCGGATAAAACACTATAAATATCAACCAGAACTTGAGGAATAATCAACTTGTTTATCATATATATTTCAATTGCCATGTAGCGATTTTTCAATCCAACAATAAAATGATGATTAAATAATTTTTTTCTGTATTATGTAATATCAGTAGTGTGACAATGTGTGGATAAAATGTGTGAAAGGAAAAAAAGGTTTTGGGAGTTACTTGAAGAAATAATATCTGACGGACGAAACGTTGTTGACATTGTTTGCGAAAATCGACACCCTACTTTGACCCTCAGCCCAAGCAGCAATTTGACGTTGCGGCGACGTGTTTGAAAAAGTTGCGCAACCAAACATGAGTTGCGTAGTCGACCTTAATACTACGTCGTCACGACCCTGTTTTGCACCAATTTGGTCAATCATTTTTGGGTTTTTAAAACGTTTCACTTTCAACTGTAGGTAGCAGTTGGTCGTTTCCTAAACGTTGCTAAATTTACCAAAAAAACAACTACACACTTGCGCTCTCTTGCGCAGCGATGACAGTTCACTTTCCACAGTGTTCAGAAATTAGTAAATATTCCAACCAAATCATTACTGATCACCAAAATGGACACTTGGTAAAAACTTTCTGACGACTACTAATGTTTTACTCGTGTGCTCTATTTATATTGCCTGAAAATAAAGATTTTCAAACAGAAATTATCAACGCATTTCAGTTTATTGTCAAATATACTATTGTTTTGCGTCAAAAAACACGTGCTCCTTCAATCCGTGGCGAATTTCCCAAAACTCGAAGAAAAAAAAACAAAAAAAAATAATTTGGATATATAGTATAGTCAAAGTTAATATTTATCCAAACAAGAACTATAGAGGATACAATGATATATTAATCGTTTCTTTTATGTTTGTTTATGTCCCAAATTTCAAAGGCCGACAATGTTTCCGAAGATAATTACGCATCAAACATGGCGTAGTATTATAATAGACGTCAACACGACTTAGGATATCAGATAACTGAAAAATATACTGCTTTCAACCTTAGTCATCCAGACAACTAAATATAACCGAAGCGCGACTGAAGTTGGTTATCCGACCAAAAACTGAACGAAGTCCAACTAACGAACACACCTCGCTCCACATTTTAAAACGGGCTTTTCTGTGTCATACAATTGTCAGTAGTGTTCTTCGAAAAATTGGTTGCTTTCCTCAATCTTGGCATCCAGGTTAGCATTTGTTCCAAAAGAACTGAAGTTTTCCAAACTGCCTGTCTTCAGGCATAATTTTATTTTTAATAAATTTTTTGAGGTTAGGTTGGATCAAGTTTTTCTTATCTTACTAGATATTTATTCTTTCTTCGAAGCATTTCAGCCAACAGTATGTCCTTGTTGTCATGGGGCATGTCCTCTATAGTGAGTATTTCGAAAATTCAACTGCAAAGATATGACTCAACGAAAACGTTTACAATTTTTATAAAAAATTGCCCACTGCCAAGTTAAATCTCACAAGGTCGGCTCAACGTCGGTAAAACGTTGAACATAACTAGAGTAATCACTCAAACGTTTTTAGAACGTCGCTCCCATTCCCAAAATGTTTACTACATGAAGTTGGTTGGGTTTAACCTTGTAACAACGTCGTCGGTTAACTAACGTCAAGGTCATCACTGATACAACGTTGTTCGGTGGTTTAGAGTGCGTCGTTTCATGAATGACTGATTTCTACACCAAGTATAACGTTAATTTTGGTGTATTATGTGGTTATCGTTGCCAAAATGCTACTTGAGTGTTCCACGCCAAACCATCTTATGATTGGTTTACTCTCGAAAAGTCCATTTTCAGTGAGTTTCAAAAATCCAGATCAGGAAACAGTGAAAGAATTCCCGATATTCGCAAATACTTTGGTTGGGATGGATCAAGGAATAATTACTACCCACTTCGTCGCAAAGAGTAAATCAAGAATGGCAAGTCTGTAGAAGAGTTGGAAGGTGATTTGGTTGTTGTTGCAGATGAAAACCTGACATCATGATCATTGGTATAATAACAGTCATTATTTCAGAAAGAAACAATGTCAAACAGTGTCGTCAGAGTTGTCGAAGTAAAAACATCGACAGGGATGTACATAAGGCATGTGATGAAAATATGTGAAATGGATTTCGGAAATGGTGAACATTTCTGAGGATATTCACGGTAGCGAGAATATTGTAGATTTCATCACATTTTTTTCTATTAGTATGTATATTCTGATGTCTCTATAAGCTATGATAAAGGAAGAAAAGATTACTGTTGATTGTCAGAAAGTGTCAGAAAGTGAGAGTAAAAAAAAGAAATTTAAGATGTCATGAAATCGTAACCCAAAAAGGAGAGACATTCGATGAAAATGTCAAGAGCATCAAAGAACATCTATTTATCAAATTTGCACATAATTTGAATACATCAAAAGACATCGTTCATAAAATCATGACAACATTCAGGCCGTATGATGCTCAAAGAGTAAGAAGATGATCATCATCAATTAGTGCAGTTCTGTTATCTTCACTTGAACATGCTGCAACCATAGGAAATAGACTTGGAAAATAACTTCCAGCAAAGGTTCAGTTTGAATATTCAGTGTGATAGATTGATGAAACCTTCATTCCATACCTGAATTTGACCTCCTTAGGATTGCAGTTGCAAGCCCCTCAAATATTTGAATGAAAAATGGAGACTTCTGGTATTATTTGAAAAGAGTTTTTATTTTATGATGAAGAATATGCTATGGATTTGATATTCATTGCAAAAACCAATTTTCGTGCCAAAAAAACTGAATGTGAGAATTGAAGGTCATGGCAGCTTCCTTGATGTGAAGAAAATTTTGTTTTCATGTTCTCCAATATCTGAAACATGACTGACCTAACGACATATGTTTTTTTTCTTCCATATTTGATTGACCTCGTTCTTCCAGGAAATTGGCTTATCAACATCCAGAAAGACCCCAATAGGTGAGAAGTTTGCAGTGCGGGAAGAAAAAAATGATAAAGGAAAGTTTGGAAGATCTCGAGCTTGACAATGAGAGTTTGATCTAAGCCCGTCTGGTCTGCCAGCCTAGAATTGATGGAACAAATGAGATTTCCGATGAACATCGACTATTATGAAAATATCTGTAGGAGATTCAAAGATCGCCCACTTTTTGTGATTTTCTAGGTAGTTCGTTAGTACAGGATCACCAACCTAGGCGTGAAGTAGCTATTGGCAAGATAAAAAACTGAGTTTTTGTGATTTGTGAAGTGGTTTCAGCCATGAACCTCACATGATCATTCCATGATCATCCCATGGTATTTTATAGGAACAGTAGTGTCAGATATATCATCATATTGGGCAATGTGAGATCCGCCTTCTCGGAGAAAATACAGATTTGGGTTTTGATTGCATTGAAATCCACAGGATAACCAGAACACCAATCCAAAATCTCAGTTGAATATTCATGGTTAGGTTAGCCTATGGCTTTCCTAAATGTCATAGAGGCTCTAGATGAGAAATCAGCATGAAGTGTTATGTACATCCGCAAAGTTATTAACAAGACAAAAAGGCACATCTAACAGGTCGTTGATATGTAGCAGGAACAAAGTGGGGGCCAAAAGAGATCCTTGTGGAATACTGGCGTTGATAATCATTCCATCAGATGGAATATTTTCAGTAAACGACATAGTTGTGACGACAAATCTATGACGTAAGTTTTCCAAGATAACCGTCATGCCAAACTTGGTCAAATGCTTTAGATATATCCAGAGACTCCTGTGTTTTCCTGTGGACGATGACAGTAAATATTCAGTTGATCTCTGCAGATATTGAATGAGGTCAATGTTGATTGCTTTCCCCATTACGTTAGAAATGACATGTAGCGCAATAGTACCAGAAACTGATAGAGCTTTAGCATTATTTCAGTCTAAGGGAAACACACCAATCTTACATGAGAGTGTAAACAACGATTGGAGCAAGTGGGTCTGTTACCATAGACTTTTTGGTAGGTATCAATAAGATCTAGCAGAATACTTCATTAGCGGAAGAGAAGTTCTCAACTTTGAAAAACTAAATCTAGTCCATGATCGTCGGACAAAAATATTTGAATTTTAGAAATATAAATCGTTGAAAATAATTTTTGTCAAAATCATTAATAAGATCACGAACGACCTTTCAATAAGGAGGTAAGTTATATCATAGAAGTAAAACAACGAAAGTTGTGTTAGTGTTAAGGTTTGGATGGGTGACTTTTTTATTTTTTTTCAGTTCTCAGATATTCTCAAAAGATTCGAAAAATAACAATAGCTTGTAAAAGTCAGAGCTGGAGTGAATACAAAATTGAGATCTAGTAGGGATGTTCAGGGACGTCATTTGCACGTAGAGAATTAGAACAGGAGGACATTCTAAGGATGTCCTTTGGCAACTTCTCGACGTTTTGAGGACATTTTTGTGTCTGTCTCAGAAGATCCTCATAAGGTTTTTGTGTTATCTGGGTAGTACCAGGAATGTAATTTTTGGCTTTTTTTCCAACTAGTTGAACTTTAGCAGCAACTTTACATGAGAATGTGAACAACCTGCAGAGAACTGGTGTTGATTCTGCAGCACATTTTTCGAAAACGATTGGGGGTATTTCGTCTGTTCCCATAGACTTTTTTTGGTATCAAGATCTAGCAGAATACTGCATTGGCTGAATGCTATTTCTTTCATTATGAATCTCAGGTGAAATTTGCTGCAAATATATCGACAAATATGTTGGCTTTTTGTTGTGGTGATGTGACTAGACTGCCATATCATCCTACCGAACTTTACTCTATCAGAATTATTGTTCTCATCGAACGGCGGAATTGTGAAATTCACTTCCTATATTGATGTTCCTCCCGATACCTATAACCTACGTACTTGTAGGAAAAATTCCAATACCTACTTTTCGTTCTACCTCGAACCTAATTGATTTTCCTCTCGTGCAGTCAAAAGATAAAAAAATACATGCCTCTGCAATGTGGAACACGGAATTTTGAATCATAAGTTTTTAGTACCTCTGGAGATCTAAGACAGAGAAAAAAGGAATATTTGTGCAGGAATAATTGAATACCTTGGAGCAAAAACTGGCCAAGTCCACTTTCGGATGAAATTGACTTTTTCCACTGGGAAAATATGTTTGATGGTATGGCATGAAATGTTCAAAGGACTTGGCTGACCATACTATTTGGGGCAAAAACCAGTCATGTCCAGGACTTGGTCGATTTTTGCACCAATACTGATTTCCGCGGAGTGGAAGGACATGACCGTTGACGATAAAAAACTCCGCTCATTTCTGAGCTACAACGTAGTCTGTTGTTTATCGTGCGGAGTATATCAAATAGGAGTGTGATAATTTCACAAATAATGTCATCTGAACATCTGATGAGACAGAACCTTTCATGTCGGGTAGTGAGTATATTTGCCATCTGATAGCGATCACCCTAGTAGGTACTAGTCGAAAAAAAAAACAGAAAAAGTTAGCTGTTAAGGTTCCTTCGAATAATCCGATTTTGACACCAGTTGTGAACAGGCGTTTATTACCAGACAGTTTTAGCACTTCTTGTGACAAAAGAATAAGAGAGAATACGAAATGAGTCACTATGGCAACGAAATTTAAGATAAGTGAAAATGGCAGCAGGTGAAGAGTTCACTACTGAGAAAAGTGAATCCATATCGCTATATCCTGAGCCTGGTTATAGTTTCTAACCTTGTGACCGCTCCTTTGGTTTAGTTGAGAGCAAGGTGGATATAGGATGGTGAAACAGCTTCCTATTAACAAGCACTAGAATAAACTGTAGACCTTTGCCAACTTGATTTCATACCGTAGTAATATTTCCTGAAGTTATCAGAGATGGCGACATACCTTGTGTCGGTAAAACAGAAACTGTGCATCTGTCATACTTTTATCAGTTTCATCTGTTCTAGATGAAAAATGATTGAGAAGAGTCAAAATACCAATATTCATTCCAAATTTATCGAAAATTTATTGTTTTAATGTCGTTTGAAGTCACGTCTGTCAAATGTGAACCACAGAAATACGTAAGCAACAGAAATCTTCTTCAATAATCGATCTTACCGCCATCTTCTTTCAAGTCGTGGAAACCTTAGTACCTTCTCAAACGGTCTACAAGTTTTTCGTAGGAACAATTGAAGAGCTGTTTCACCATCCTATATCCACCTTGGTTGAGAGAGAAACTATAGCAAAAAGTGTCGTGTCATAGCTGTTACCCAAAACATGATAATACACTTCAGCGAGCATTTCACACTCATTTTCAAAGCAAATGAACTAATCAAAATACTAAAACTAAATTTTATCTCAGCATCATTTAAGAATCAATGCATTCCTCACTTCATTGAATGTATGCCCACTCTAACTGGGCTGGTGGTCGAGTGCGTGTATCGCTTTTTTCTGTTCCTCACTGAGGGATCACGAAATATGTGATTTTTCAACAAGGAAAAACCACACCTATGAATATCTCGAACTTCACCTTCATTGAAAGGTCGATTTGGACCCCTTTTTAAGCTACAATCTGGCTCGAGGCTCCTACCCTACCCCATCCTAATTCCCACCTACCCCCCCACTCCTTCCCTGAAACAAAGACATGACTCAGAAGGTTTTTTTTATAAAATTTTCCTTCGACGACAGACAAGACCAAAAAACGACAATCTCCATTCAGGTCTCTAATGGCTACGAGCCAGAACATAGATACAGTCAATAAAAGGGCAAAAAGCTCTAGGAATTGATTTTGGAATTCTGACATTCACTCATGGTGCGTATCACGTTTTGTCGGTCTTCGGGCCGCCCTTGATGGGGTGACCATCAAGAGGTCTGTTCCTCCTCGCAAGAGAAGAATAGAATAAAATGTATTTACAAGCCACACACTGTAATGAATAATATAATAAACATTTTAAAAGCAAAAAAACAAGCTGACTTGTAGTCTAGAGGTTCTGGGTTCGAATTTTATTTGTTTCTAGATAGGTGACCAACCTGAACATTCTTGGTACCTAGATTTCAATCCTTCGGACTCTCAACGATAACCAACCGAGTGCTTCGGATGACACTTAAAAAGCTGAGATCCCCGACTTCTTCACTCATACAAGTCTCAATGAGTTGAATTGAGAATTGCTTCGCAACTAAGTTGGTCGTCACAAAAAATTCTTTTCATGATTATTTCATGATAAGAAATTGTTGATGGTGATACCGATGATGGATATCGATTATTCCTATAGAAATAGTCGTACCTTCTTGAAAAAAACATAGGCTTTAAAGTCTTACTTGCATTGAACTCCACAATATTAACTGGGCTGGTGGTCGAGTTTGTGTATCGCTGACTTATAGTCTAAAGGTTCCGGGTTCGAATCCCGGCGGGGCTATTAGAAATTTTATTTATTTCTGTAGCATCGTTTAGCGGGAGGAGATAGGTGACCAACCGAACATTCTTGGTACCTAGATTTCAATCCTTCGGATTCTCAACGATAACCAACCGAGTAGTGCTTCGGATGACACTTAAAAAGCTAAGGTCCCCGTCTTCCTTACTCACACAAGTCTCAATGAGACTTCGAGGGTTGCTTTGCAACTAAGTTGGCGGTTAAAAATACTTTTCAAACATTATTTTTTCTTTCTTTTCTACTTTTCACCAAGTTTTCCGCTACTAAGCAAGGCTGTACGAGAAAAATGATCCAGATCTATTATCCTTTGCTAGAGGAAGCTGGCAGATGTGAAGCTATTGGTCAAGAAATATGTACCAGAGGCATAAAACTTTCATTACAGAACTCGCTATAGAGAAATATTAGGGGAAGTTGGAGGAGAACCAGGACCACAGCCCCCACTCCCCAGAGGAGGCGGTAGATGCCAGAAAAGAAGCTGCGTATAAATCAGACTCTTCTTAAATATAATTCAACACTCAAGTGAGAGTTGATGTTAGAAATAATCGATGGTTTTTCAATTGTTTGCTGTTTTGATCAATATTTTGGTGCAAAAATCAGTCAAGTCCAAATTTTCAAAAATCATTTTTGGCGTGATAATTATTAAATATGAATTTTATATTAGGCCGTATAAAATATATCGATGATATCTATATTCCACCCCAAATTTGGGATGTTTGCAAGTTTATTTTCAAATGGGGAAAGTTTTTCTCGATTTCCCACAAATATTGATTTCAGGACTTGGCCGGTTTTTGCACCAAGGTCTTCAATTAGGGACTGTCATTTCTGTGATTCAGTGACAATAGCTTTGTTCGCGGGTACTATTATGTGTCGGACCATTTATCGTCTAGCGACGAAGATATGGAAGAACTTCTAGAACTGATTGAAGTTTTCAGAAGCAAGGATATCTTTGAAGAAGTGGCACCACAATTCAGTGATGAACTTTGTTTGCATTTCTTTCGCAATTTATTCAAACATTTTCTTCAAGTTTTTTATTCACAGTGAAAATTGTTTGTTTTTGTGAGTGCATTTTTGACTGTCCTCCAAGTTTGTATATTGGGAATACCAAAAATTCAGCAAGAACTTCTGAAAATGTTTGTTGTTAGTAAACAAATCCTTACAATGAATGCTTATCATTATCATTATCAACAGAAAGCAACAGAAAGCAACAGAAAGATTTGGTTACGTTAGTTCTTAGGAGTTCTCTTTTGGTTATGAAATCGTTCGCGGTGAAATTATGTCCTGAACCAGTTCATAATTAGACATGCGCGTTATGACAATCCTGAATTAGTTCTGGACTGGTTCAGAATTGGTTCAAGATGTTATCCGCGAACAAAGCTATTCTTTATGCTGGCAGTCATCAATATCCATTTTTTCTTTTTATAATCTAGTAATTCTGATTTAACTTGAACTCATGACTTAAAATTGCTGCATAAATCCACCATTAGAATCTCCTATTTTTCAGCAGTAACGGACTAGATACGGCTCTGGCAAATTGCATCCAGCTAGATTCCTCTCGAGTCCGAGAATCCCAAATCTATTTTGATTTTTTCAGCTGTTGTCATAAGTCGCGTTCCCCTCTCCACCCACACACGCACACATCTCATCTTTGGGTTTGGGCAGCAGCCGATCGGGGCGCTTGGAGATGGAAGTCATTAGTTTATCGCGCAACACGCTTACAGAAACAGCTGAACGTGCGTAAAAGTAGCGCGTGCGCTTTGCGGTGTGCTCTCGGTGACGTATGGAACTGCCTTTAGATCGAGCGGGAAATTTTTGCCGTATTTAGAGGTGAGTGGATAGTTGGGAAACTGTGAAGCAAATATGTGCTATAAATATAATAATAATACAACGTATACCCAAACAACAATTATTGATATGATAGAACAGGTAAAATAGATGAGGAATGGAAAAGCCGTGAATTGGACAAACATTTTGAAAGAGAAAATAGTCTATCCAATAAAAAATATCAAACATTTGCGATCTGCATTCAGAGTGTGAATCGTTGTATGGACTACGATCAGATATAATTCAATGTTCTGCGTGGAATTTACCAGGAAAGTAGTTGTTTTCTGCTCGTAGTTTACCATATATTCAATTTCAAAATATGTTCGATAATTTTTATTGGATAGACTATTTTCTCTTTCAGGTAAGATAGACATAGAAAAGCACATTCAACCTCATCAACTGAATATTTAGTTTGTATTATTTTATTATCACGGAACATTCATCCTCCCGACTTTTTTCACGAATGTTTCGAATAATTTTCGAAACTTCTCGAGTTTTTGCGACAATTCACTTTAAACGAGAGAATAATAACTTCTCACTACTGAGTGAATTTTACAGAACTTTCTTGTGAAATATTTTCGTTATCAGACTATTCCAGCAAAATATTTCCACAGACTATTCCAGGGCTCCTATTCTTAAATTCTAGGGAATAGAAAAGATGATAGGAAAGTGAGAAAGAAATGTACTATTCATCTCTCAAGAAATTATATATTCTATTTCCTATGATTCAAGAATATGGGCCTAGTAAGTAATTTTTTCTACGGAATAGATTTCTGCAACATGTATCTTCAAAAAGTTAGCAATTTTAACAAACATGTTATTAGTTGATATTGATGTGACATTAATGTTGATATCTGGAATTTTGTTGAGGGACTCGTTCATGTTAGACATAATAGCTATGGTTGATGATACATTTTCATTATCCACTATATTTTTGTAACACTTTCCGTTCCATTCAAAAGCCATGATTTGGACAAAAATTTTGAAAGATAAAATAGTCTATTCAATTAAAAATATCGAACATATTTTGAAATTGAATGTCTGGTAGACTACGAGCAGAAAACAACTACTTTCCTGTTAAATACCACGCAGAACATTGAATTATATCTGTTCATAGTCCATGCAACGATTCACACTGTGAATGCAGATCGCAAATGTTTCTTTCTTCCTAAGATGTGACAAATTCACATCGATTCAATTTCAAACTATGTTTGATATTATTAATTGGATGGACTATTTTATCTTTAGAAACTTCTCGATTTGTATCATGCGAGATGAAATGATGGTACGTTACACACCCCAAAAACTTTTTTTTTATGTACTAACTGGTTTCGAAATTCCAGACTGGGCTAACTTTCTAGTCTAGAAACATTTTAGTCGTATTGTAGGAGGGCGTAGGGGGGTTTCAGGGGGTAAGATGTCATACCGAATCTAATCAAATATTAATTTGGGGAGAGTGGGGATCTCGGCGATTATCACGTATTTGTTTTCTCAAGAAACAGACTATATGTGACAGAAAATTCAAGTAAATGATATGAAACATGTTCCTTCACTAAGATATGACCAAAACTCACGCAATGATATTTATTATGATTTTCTGTGCGCATGCGCAATTAGCGCAAACGGCTTAGAGTGACTGAATTAGAGCCTCTCAATAGTCACTCTTGGGATCGTACATAAGTCTTCATGGACTTAATTCAGATAAATATATTTTTAACCAATATCAGCTGTTACAATTCGAGTATTTTATTGTTCAATACTATGCTCAACCAGTCTTATAATAAAAATATTAGGTAAATCATGTTTTCTGTTGTTTAGAATAAATCCAAAGCCATCACACTTAAAACGCATATTTTGAAGAATCTCACGTGGGATTAGGGGATGGGGAAAAGAATTGAGCTGAATCTCACGAATTCTCACCGGAAGAGTCGAAAAAATCATCAAAAATGCTTTTTTGATATAGTAGATTGATTTTCAACAGTTGGCAGATTGAGCATCACTTGCCACCTGCCGCGGTGGAGTCTTGCGTGTAAAAATGTATATTTATACCGTGCCAAAATTTATAGGTATAGTTTTCAGAACATTTCTGATAAATAAATGATGCAAAGCAACCGCGTCGAAGTATCATTGAGACTTGTATGAGTTAAGGAAAACGGGGACCTTAGCTTTTTAAGTGTCATCCGAAGCACTACTCGGCTGGTTATCGCTGAGAGTCCGAAGGATTGAAATCTAGGTACCAAGAATTTTCGGTTGGTCACCTTTCTCCTCCCATAGAAGATGCTACAGAAATAAATAAAATGTCCAATAGCCGCCGCGGGATTTGAACGCGGGTCCTCTGGGCCCAAAAGCCAGCGCCTCAACGCACTCGGCACTCGACCACCAACCCAAGTCAATTCATATAATCAATCAACTGCAGGCAGCTGAATTTCCATACTTTTCCAATAAATAGTGACTATAACCAGTGTGAGACTATTATATACAGCATTATGAATATATATCATCATACAGTTGACAGCAATAAGGAATTGAATATGGAATAATGACTACAATCCTATCATAATTGATTTTTAATCTAGGAAATGGAAAAAACAATCAAAATCTGGCTCATCCCAAATCTTTTTCAAGAAATGATTGCCCTTTTTGAATAAACTATCAGCATAAACACTACAGGATGCATGAAATACGAGGGGGTGATCACGTGGGAAGTTTGGTGTACAGGCACAAGGAAGTTCGAAGGAAGTTCGGGGAAGTCTGAGGAAGTTCGAAGGAAGTTTGGGAAGTTCGAAGGAAGTTCGGGGAAGTCTGAGGGAGTTCGAAGGAAGTTCGAGGAAGTCTGATGGAATTCGTAGTCATATCGTTCATTGTCGTATATTTTCGAACTTCTATCCACCACAATTCTCTTTTCTATCGCATACCCACGTAGTATCCTTGAGTATTGAGATTGTGATATTCAGTTTGATTGAAAAATTAATTATTTTGATCTCAAAAAATGTCTCGTTATAACAGGACATCAATTCTGTAAACTTTGACATAAGGAAAACAATATAATTCTAGTAGAAATTTGGTAAAAAAATGTATATCTTTAGCCACAATTAAAGGGTGAATTAGAAAGTAAAAAAATTGATCGATTTTTGTTTGAAGTACTTGCTATTGTATGGAATTTCAGTCCTCAAGACAATCTTAACTGTCGTGAATTACCTTCCTGTCAAGTCGAGTATCAACTGGTCAATTATTTTGAGCTATACAGTGTGTTACAAAAAAAAAAGATGCGCATCGAAGTTTTGTTTTCAAATGGAATAGGTACCCTGTATTTGATTGCATTTTCAGATTTTCATTGAAGATCTTATATCATCAATCCATCATACTTGATGTCTAGCTGAAATGATTACCAACATAGATATTATAAAGTGTGAGAATTCAAATTTTTCAAATTTAGAAAGTTTTTGTATCGGAACTATTCGTTATTGATAAAAACGGATTACGTATAATATGTTTTAAAATCTCGATATTTCAAATCATTCCCGCTTGACTCCAAGTGTGATAGATCGATGGAATCAGCTCTCTAATTATGGTAAGCAAGCAAGTTCATGGTCCCTTTTTTTCTAATTTTTGTTATGGTGAAAATAGAAAAAAATCATTCATATTCATATTTTCTCATCATTGAATTCTGAATAATACTCGGAGTAATCGATGTAAACTTGTTTGAATCCAGAAAAAACAAGCGTTTTCAATATATATTTAAGAAAAATACATACATAATCAGACAATTGTTCGGAGATGAAGCGAATTTGCAATAGACTATATTTGAGGATGGATATCTTAGATTTCGAGGGGATCTTTCGTTTCGATTTGGCACAATAGTTTCGGAACACCATTCATAAAAATTGTACCCTGTATCGGGTTCGAGGAAGTTCGGGAAGTTCGAGGAAGTTCGGGAAGTTCGAGGAAGTTTGGGAAGTTCGAGGAAGTCCGAGGAAGTTCGAGGAAGTTCGGGGAAGTCCGAGGAAGTTCGAGGAAGTTCGGTGAAGTTTGAGGAAGTTTGGGAAGTTCGAGGAAGTCCGAGGAAGTTCGGGGAAGTTTGGGAAGTTCGAGGAAGTCCGAGGAAGTTCGAGGAAGTCCGAGGAAGTTCGAGGAAGTTCGGGGAAGTTTGAGGAAGTTTGGGAAGTTCGAGGAAGTCCGAGGAAGTTCGGGGAAGTCCGAGGAAGTTCGATGAAGTTCTGGGAAGTTTGAGGAAGTTTGGGAAGTTCGAGGAAGTCCGAGGAAGTTAGGGGAAGTTTGAGGAAGTTTGGGAAGTTCTAGGAAGTCCGAGGAAGTTCGAGGAAGTTCGGGGAAGTCCGAGGAAGTTCGAGGAAGTTCGGGGAAGTTTGAGGAAGTTTGGGAAGTTCGAGGAAGTTCGAGGAAGTTTGGGAAGTTCGAGGAAGTTCGAGGAAGTTCGAGGAAGTCCGAGGAAGTTCGAGGAAGTTCGGGGAAGTCCGAGGAAGTTCGAGGAAGTTCGGGGAAGTTTGAGGAAGTTTGGGAAGTTCGAGGAAGTCCGAGGAAGTTCGGGGAAGTTTGGGAAGTTCCGGCGCATAGGAAGTTTAGTGTACACGTTTTTTGGCCGTGATCACCCCTCGATGAAATACTATACTCTGATAACATCAAAACAAATACCAACAATGGTGAATAATTAATCAACCTATAAAATTTATTGATGTCACCATCGTGCGTATTCATAAAAACTTCTCCGAGACATTTTTTCAATGAAAAGAAACAATTCTAAAATAAAAAGAAGGATTTTATGATACCTAATTCGAAAAGTATTTTAATTCTCTATTCAGAAATATTACGGTTTCAATATTTATTACAAAAATTAATAGATGAAGAAATAAAAATTCAGCATTTGGTCAACCACACTTTCAGTCCTAATAAAAATCCACGAATCATCAAAGGAGTCACAAGAACTACAATGTGCTTGGAATTTTCAAAGATTTACATTTGAATATGGGATGATTTTGTCTGAACACTCAAGACAGTTCAAATATATCTCATATTCTCCTTCACATTCTAGGCCTCTTTCAACAAAAGCCTTCAGACCACTCATCATCACTTGTCAGTTTTATCATGTTCACTTCATGTTATCATATGAAGGAGAAACAATGCACGAACTTGATATATAATTTTTGATTCATCCACAAACTGAAACAATCATTTTTATCATTGTGTCATAAATAATATTGGATTTATGGTTATGTTTATGTTGTGATGGAATTCTTACATTATCTCCTTGAAAAATGATAGTGAACTCAGAAATTCAACCAATTTCCATTTTCACTTGAGAAAATAATATCAAAATAATTACTATTTGCTTGCAGGTGAGCACTGATGATAGCCTGTTTCGGGTAGACATCTCTGTACCTAATTTTCGATAGACTACAATTTTTTCAGTCATATGTTCGGTATAACAATTTCAGATATCTTGGGTGGAAACTGTTGAGTATGGTTAAGCAAAATGAATAATTGAATGACCATATACTTAGGACAAGTCAGCCTAGAGTCTGGTACTCTGAAGGGGCAGCTCTTTCTGAGTACAATAAATAACTCATGAATTTACCCCAGCGAAATGTCTTCAAGAAGTTCTCTCGAAAAAATACTTCCACGGTATCGGGCTTCGAGGCCAGCTCAATCTTCGGTTACATACTGCGAGCTTGGAGAAAAACCGCGGTGGTACTAATTTCAAATACTGGGATACGTCCAATGAATTAACCAATGTCTCACCGCCCCATCAGTCTCACCCCATTGTGTGATCGCTGGCTTATAGTCAAGAGGTTCCGGGATCGAATCCCGGCGGGGCTATTAGAAATTTTACTTATTTCTGTAGCATCGTTTAGCAAGAGGAGATAGGTGACCAACCGAACATTCTTGATACCTAGATATCAATCCTTCGGACTCTCAAAGATAACCAGACGAGTAGTGCGTCGGATGACACTTAAAAAGCTAAGGTTCCCGTCTTCCTTACTCATACAAGTCTTAATGAGACTTCGAGGGTTGCTTTGCAACTGAGTTGGCGGTTTCACTTTCTTTTCTCCTAAAATCAATATTGGTAATGATATACTCGTACAATAGAAGCGAGCTCATTGAATTAAGACCGCTCTACAATGTCTAGTGGAAAGAAATGGCTCTTTGTGCCTTCATCTACATGGTGTGCTTTTGATAACACCTCGCAAGCTTTTTCAACTTGATCCCAAGACGAAAATAAATATTAACACTTCACTGATTGGATGGATATAACCAATGCTGTAAAGCATAATCATTGTGGCGACTCTTGGAAAAGAGACAATCGGGATGACAAAGGTTGTATCCAAGATGAAGTTTTATCGCCCTTGCTGTTTTCGACAATCTGATACACGATTCTGGTTTCAGGACTCAAGGTTACGCCACTAACCAGGTAGTACCAAAAAAGTGCTAGTTCGAATTACAAAGAGACGAAAGTACGAACTTGAAGCCCCAACACTGAATAAAATCCAGCTCACATTTCTCAAAGAACTCAAATATTTGAAGGTTATCACCAATTATACGCTTAAATGGAAAAGCCAATTCAGTCATATGATTTCCAGAGCTATAGCAGCAAGTAGAGTCTTTGTCAAGATATCTGTTCTGAGACCAAAAAGTATCCATTTGTCATACCAAACCATCATCAAAATCATGGTCACCTTCGTTTCATTGATATGGTGACAAAAAATGCAACGAATTTATAGCTTGTCTGAAAATCATAGGGACCTGGAGGTAAAATTCTGAACCTTCCACCATTGCACCTATGTGTGATTCCAGAAGCAGCAATCAGTGTCTTCAGACTGAGCCAGACAATAAATCTCAAAGCAGTAAATCGGATTAAACATTTGAATATCATGAAAAATATTCATAGCACCGAGAGATTTTTTTCTCTTGACTGCACAAGAGATGTAGGAACAACGTGCAAGCCAGAAGAATAGTGAACAAGGAAATAGATATTGGAATTTTTCCTGAAAGTTTTGAGTTCATAGGTATAAAATAAAACCTTTCTGGGAAGTGGATTCCACATTTTCGCCGTTCGGTGAAAAAAAAGTCTTGATAGAGTTTAGTTCGGCAGATCTCGAGCATGCGATTGTCTGGTATGCCTCCTCGCAAGAGCTCGTGGTAAAATGATAGAAGTGTTTTTCAGTGAGCATCGGCCATGAAGATATCTGAAGAGAAAGGAGAGTTCGTCGATTTTCCTGCGGTGTTCTAGAGAGGTCAGTGACTTCGTTAGTGCAGGATCTCCATTCAGAAGAACAGCTCTTCTCTGAATAGAATCCAGAAGCCTCAACTCATGGTTGGGTGCAGATTTCCAAACATATGAACAATATTTCATGACAGGTCGAGTCTGTGCTTCAGCAATATACCTCACATGATCATCTCGTGATAGGGTGTTGTTGATATAAGATTATCAAATCTCCATTAACAGTATCGACCTGTCTACGCCTTGCCCCTCTGGCTTTCCTAGATGTTGAGAAAGCAGCATGAAGTGTAATATCATCCGCAAAGCTGTGGACAGGACAAGTGGTCAAATCCAACAGGTCATTAATGTGTAGCAGGAACAAAGTTGGGGCCAAAACAGATCTTTGTGGAACACCGGCATCCATATACACAGAAGTTGATAATAATAATAATAATAAACGTCTTTATTACTCACGAAAACAGAATATACATTTTTGTAAAACGAAGAGAAAAAAAAAGATACAAAATACATTTGGAGTAAAAGGCGAAGTTCAATTCAGGTGGTTATAGCAAATCACCAGTAAATTGTTCTTCCACTTAACCTAAAAATCGTCTATTTGCCATTGATTAAGCAGTTAAACTTTTGTTCCTTGCCAAAATTTCAAGAATTCATACACATGCAATAAATACCTATGCCTGATACCTTGACTCTTAATAGACCAATGGAATGAAAAAATCAACAGGGGAGGAAATACATGATTGAAATAATAAATTCAGTTTTTATTTTCTACACTGCTGATGGAATTGAAATTTCTTAAAACTGTTTTTGAAATTCCACAGACTTCCAGTTTTTATTACCTGAGGAATGGAGTTGTAAACTCTACATGTCTGATAGGAGAATGACCATTTGAAAAGTTCCAATCTGAAAGGGGGCGGTGATAAAGTACCTACCTTTGTATCTAATATTCAGGTTGTGGACATCCGAGCGAAACCTAATTTTCCTATGAAGGTATGAGGGTGTTTTGCTTATAATAAGTTGGTGTTAGATACAAGCACTGTGCAGAATTCGTCTACTGTCCATATTCAACCAACCAGCTTCACGTAATTTATATGTGACGCTCTGACGCCTACGTATGCCATATATCAATCTCAAACAAGAGTTTTGAACTTTCTGAATCTTATTTTTATATTTGTCATATTCGGACCATATAGAGCATCGGCATAATTGAAAACTGATAGCACCAGCGTTTCACATAATGTACATTTGACATTCAAAGGAAGAAAGTGCCTGATGCCATATATCAATTTAAGTGAGGAATATGCCTTTTGCAGTGACTTATTCACATGTTTCTCGAATCTCATGTCCGTATCAAATAAAACCCCTAGATTTTTTGCTAAATCAGCTTTTTCAATTTTTCTATTGAAATATTAATATCAGGTGTATTGTTTTTATAGACTTTAGTGCCAAAAATCATCAGATTAGATTTTGAGGCATTGATCAATAAACAATGATCAGATGCAAGTTTCACGAAAGCATTGAGGTCTACATTAATTAACGCACAAGAATTTTCAATTTCATTCATGGAAATATGATGTAAGATCGCTAAAAGCAGATCAAAATTGATGGTATCAAAAGCACGACTAAAGTCCAAGAGAATCAAAATTGTGCAGAGTCCTTGGTCTTTGGCTCTTAAAATTCCATCAGCAATGTGTAGAAGAGCAGTTGTACAGCTGTGTCCTTTTCTAAATACTGATTGGACTTCCGGAAGTGAGTGTTTTGCAATATGATTTCTAAGTTGTGACTCAATTGCTCTTTCTAAAACTTTGGACAGAGTCGGAAGTATACTCAGTGCACGAAGATTTTATAATCTTTTGGATTGGATTTCTTAGGCAAAACTTTCACAACAGCCTTCTTCCATAAATCAGGTACAACATTGTTACATAAACAATTATTTATTATATGTGTAATGTAGGTAACTATGTGAGGACAACATAACTTGATAAGTCTCAAACTCAGTCCATCACAGCCCTGTGCATTCGTCTTGATATCACATATAGCCCCATAGACAAAAAGATCATTTACTTCATGAAACTCAAATGTGGAATCAACACGGGTATTACTATTATAAAAATGTAAAAGATCAGGTGGTGGTTGACTGGTAGGAATAGAATTTATGAAATAATCATTTACGGCACTGGGGTTTCTTAAATGTTCTGGAAGCTCATGTGCCTTATCCGGTATTATTTTATTCGATTTCAAAGTTTTCCATATTTTTTTTCTGCTATTTGTGTTGAATTGGTGAGTGAAGTATGCTTTTTTTTTCATTTCTCATAGCTCTATTTGTGTAGTTTCGCATATCCCTGTAAAACTGAAAATGAACATCCGATTTCGTTTTTTTTTAATTTTCTTAATGCTTTCTTACATGGGTGCGTCTATGGAAAGTGAGACAAACTGTATATCGACCTCACAAATTTCGTCGCTACAATAACTGGCATTAGGATAGAAAAAGTTCAAGTCATTCCTTAAAGATCAATAGAAACATTTCCTGGATGATTATATCTCCATAAGTATTCCTGGAAGCTATAATATGCAAATAACCGAACACGAATTTTTATACATCGAATTTCATTAAGTCGACCCTGTTCCTTATATCCTTCCAGACACGTGCTGAATATGAATAACTCTAGTTACTGGCATCCATAAAATCTCGCAGAACAGATTCATGAATGGTGCAATATTTATAGAAACGTGCGTTTATTTTCTGAATCGAAATATATCATGAGGCTCGCGAAAACTTGTTATTAGTCAACAATTAACGAGAAATTCTATGAGCAGGTCAGGATGGGACAATATCCAAGTCTGGATATTGTCGTTCTCACAGTATCTTCAGCTTAAGGGAATCGATAGGATATCACACTTTGTAAGTAATGTTGCAGGCTCAGGATGAAAATTGTTGCTTTTGATGAAGTGTCACAGGGACCTCACATGGGTCCCATTCTACTTATATTTTTCAATAATAAGGAAACTGCTGTTTGCAGTGATTATTTTGATTTTATGTCTTCAAAGATCTGATGATTGCTCCCAACGATCACCAACATATAATATTGTTAAATCATCTATTGTTAAATCGCAGCACAAGAAGAATCAAAAAACATACTTCTATCAATAGGGTTGTACACTTCTTTTCAGAAATTATATATGTGAAACGCGGTTCTCCAGGGGTTTTTCCAAAATCGGCAAACAAAAATGGAAAATTCTCCATCCTTTTCTAAAAATGTGACGTCACCTGGTAGGTTGGTTTAGGTTCTGTTCCATTAATCGCAGTAGAAGAAGAATTGACAATCTCTGTCATATTTGACAGATGGCGGTAAAAAATTAATGGGCGATTCTTCCTGCAAAAATATATTCGGATGATTAAAAGTAAGTAACTATTGAGTTTCATTTCATTGTTCAGCGTTCATTATACCCTTCACTGACCACTATTTTCAGAAAGTTTAAGCATTCAAAGACTCGTGCTTCATGTAGCAACACGAAAGTGGATTCTCGAAAGACATATATTTGTACTCCAAGTGTTAATATGAGACAAACTTGGTGTTTTGCAGTAGGACAACACATATCATCAGCTACATCTGCAAGTAATTGCTGTGAAGATAATTTTGATCTGAGTAAAAATTCTTATCCTTATTCTTTGAATCGTTGTACATGAACATCATGAGAACCTGTGAAGTGTGAGCACAAAGTATTTTAGTAATAGGTATAAGCTAATAAACCAAATCTTTATTGTCATGCACTCGTGTGAATAATAAATGTATTTTCCTGAATCCTCAGTTATTCTTAGTACGTACTCTATCTATGATGTGAGTTTATATGAGATTTCTTCTTCACATTATATTGTGAATATGTAATTATGATATCAACTTGTGTTCTTTATTTAATATATTATCAGATTCACCACTACACTTACCTACTTTTCCTAGACAATAAAGTTATTAATTGAATTAATTCTTCATTTTTATTTCTCTATTTTATAGTGTCTTTGAGTTCAACGTCTCATATTGACTTCGCAGAGGTGGTAAAAAAATCCTATAGAAATATTATTAACTCATATAAAATACCTGACTTGCGTTATATAGATGATGAACAATAATCAATTAATGCGCCCTTTTGAATATTTTGAAGGAGTTTCGTTATCGAAAAAAATTTGAATTAAAAATTGACATTTTGTCATCTGACTTATCTGCCATCACTTATATAAAAAAATTCTTCTTCCCTATTATTTTCGATATTTTTACGATACCAACCAGATCTACCAGGTGACGTTGGCAGAAATATGGTGCTGTCAAAATATTATTTTTGATTTCGATCGTTAAAGAATTATCCGATTTAATTTTGATGGCATATCGGTAGTAGTTTAGTAAGGTATCAGAAAACGACCATTAATAAGGTTTATGACACTATTATCAATTTCCTTGGAATGAAAATAAGATATGGTTACTCGGATTGGTTGAGATATATGGTTACTCAGACTTGTTGACATTTTAAGCATTCGAATCATATTTTATCTCATTGATACCCTCAACTAATTTTCTCTGCGATTAGAACTTGGCTGCCTTCAACTATTTCATTCTGATTTAATTCAGTGAATGAACATATCTCATTTTTCTTATTTCTGGTTAAAATTGAGTTGGCACGCGCGGTGGCCAATGGCTCCTCCATTTATTTTGTAAATATTGTCAACATACCTACTCATGAAATCTAGGCTGATGTGAGAAACCATTCCAACCACGTTTTCTCTCACAGGTAATAAATAAGGTTCTCGTGATATAACGGTACACTAATATTTACGAAAAAGATAAAACATAAAATATAATTCTAGAAAAATTCTGATACGCTTTCAATATTATTAATGAAGTTTGAAGGCAGCCGATGGTGAACAACCTCTAAGAAGCATTGAACAAAAATTCAATACCGTCAGTGAATCAAAATGTATTTACCGAGAATAAGGATACTGAGTAATATTATTGAAGATTCGGATTGAACTATAACTTTCATCCGATTCTTGCTATTGATTGATTGATCACCAAATTCTTCGACGCGAATAATGACGTCAGATATATGGTTGATGACGTTTTCAGTAGTGTGCCTCAAGATTCTATTTTGAGATCCACTTCGTTCATCCTTTATATACATAGATGATATCTCGGATGATATAGTTCTACTGATAAAAAAATAGTAATCCTTAAAGAATTTTTTTCCTTTGACTTTATGTTAGAAATACATACTTCGAAACAATAACTATATATACACACTTTTATTCTCTCATCCTTCTAATACAACGTCTAAACGGTAACTGACTCTCAGCCTAACTTCTTCAAGTAACATCCCTTGATTCATCGTATCACTGAGTCACCCGATTGAGCCACTAAGTGATACTGTCAGCGTATACGGGGTGGATGCATATCCTACCATATCCTACATATCCTACATTCGGCCATCCTGGGGTTAGTCTGTCCTCAGACTCTATATCGTCCTTATAACATGATGTGGATACGTGCGACTTTCGCACATTTTCACCCACTTACATAGTGACTTTCTTCTTCTTATTTCATGGTGACTTTCACCCATTTCCATAGCGACTTTCGCTCTTATTTCATGGTGACTCTCACCCATTTCTATAGCGACTTTCGCTCTTATTTCATGGTGACTTTCACCCACTTACATAGCGACTTTCGCTCTTATACCGATGACGTTCACCAATATGCTTGAGAAGAAGCATCCTTCACCTTCGCCACACAGGTCACAAGGACCACTACCAACTGACACCTTAAACCAATACTCCCTTTCCCTAAAGGTACTCGAGGTCCATTCCAGGTCCGAAATAATAAGCTTCTTATAACTGATGACTTTCACCATGAAATAACTTAGGATGCAATATAGTTCGGTTTAAATCAATTTAATTAACAACTATATCAACAATATCATGTGAAATCTAGATCTTGACTAACTTTTTTATATTATGGGAAAAAGAATGAAATAAAAATATCTAGCAAAGTTCTTAGAATAAATCTGATACAATATACATCATGTAATCTTCGAAGACGACACCTTCTAACATCGTCGTGCTTCGGTAAAGGTAAATGGACACCAAGGTGGCATTGGCATCATAGTGACGATGTAACACCTCCCTCCGAAGATTCAACTATGCAGCATCAGCGAGGTAGTTGAACCGATGAAAGTTCTATCGTCTCTTGATGATTCGGATTCTGCTCTGGGACTGCGATTGCGGGTTGTCGTCGTTCCAGTAGTTTTCTATAAAAAACTATGCTGACGACTCCGAAAAGTAGAATGTAGATAAGGATGGTCCATATACTTGGTATATGTGTTATCTTCTCGATGTGCAGATTCGGTTCGTTGTCGAGAATTTGTTTCTTGAGAATGTGTAGATCGTCAAGTTTCATGTCGTCTAGCCGAACACCTAAGTTCACTGGAGGCTTGCTTTCGGTAGAGACGTCAAGGTCGGGACGATTGACGATTGCTTCTTTATCGGTAATCAGCTGGCATCCGTTTGGAATTTCTGCTAAGAAAGTACCGGACAAGTTTTGTACTTCCTCTTGTAGGTGACACTCCAATTTTAGTAGTTCTTCACGGGGCAATATAATAATCCATTGATTAGATTGATCCAGATGATCGTATATTGGTTTCGTCACCTTGATTTGGGTTTGTTGGCAACCGGAAGAATTCTTGAGGTCCAGAAGCTGTATTTCACAAGGGCTGTCTTCGTTAATTTCCTGGATTTCGACTGGTGTACAGATGTAGTTTTGTGACCCAACATCGATGCAAGGGTCGCTTACGAATGCGAAGTACAATTCATTTTTAAGTAGAAATCTGTTTCGTGGAATTATAACCTTGAACTGACTCTTTGCTCTTATTGGAGTAGGGTAAAGGTGGTAAATATCGAAATTGAAATGGTGCATTATAGGAATATGAAGTATATAAGTTATTCTGTTATTCAAAATAAAACATTCAATTTTCACCAGGTTTTCGAGTAGGATTGTATTTTCAAAAGTGATTTCGAGGGGCAATTGTTCTTTTTTTAAATTATTCTGTAACATCTGAAGTTCTCTAAAGAGTTCTTCGGTTTTCATGATACTTGGATGCATTGTTCCAAGCTTCGCAAACGCAATTGAATTTTCGATATCTTGCAATATTGAGTAAGTTATTTCATACATATTTATGATTTGATTCATAATATCTTTGATGAATACTGAATTTTCTCTATATATGCTACCTTCAACAATTGATGCAGTTTGCTTGATTTTTGATTCCAATAATTTTTCATTGTGTCCTATTTGCTGAATTGTAGAATTAAATTTTGTTATGAGTTGAATTGATAATGTGTTCTGAACTTTTATATTTGATGCCAATTTTTCTTGATTCAATTGAAGATTACTTATCAGTTTTTCATATCGTTCACCGTCCGATGCATCCAAATTACCAGAAATTGATTTGAAAATGGAGCCTAAGCCATTGATGAGTCCTCTTTTGAATCTTAGTGGATGTGGAACTATTTCTATTAATTTTGTTTCAGTTCTTTCTTTAGTGAATTTCAATATTTTCGCATAATTTGAAGTATCTGTTGTATAAAGAGGATTTTTCATTACATTATTCATCAGTGTTTCGGATTGTATGTGTAATTTGTTGAGTTCTATGATAATCGGATTCAAGTCAAAATAGTGTATGAGGGTGTGACTATATTCTTCAATTTTCGCGGATCCTAGTTTGAGAGGAATGAGTCCTGGGTTGTTTTGGAGGTTTTGAAGTGTGATTTTTTCTTGTCCGAGTCCGAGCACTGCGGGAAATCTGAAATAATATATAAATTTGTTGTTTTTTTTTTATTTACTGAAAGAGTATGTATTTTTGAGAGGCCTTCTCAAATTATCCATATGAATTTTCTGTTGTTGTAAGGTGGAAATAGTTTTTTGTGCTTCGTCAACTGTGTTTATCTGAGTTGAATTTTTGAATTTATTGGCATTCTTTTGGCGGATATGGTTTTTTACAAAAACGTTCTGGTCGGGTTGGAAAATGTTCGGGTCATCCCGGTTTTTGTTGATTTTCTCATTGAGCTCGTCTTTGTTTCTCATTAATTTTTCATTAATCTCTGCAAATAATAATTTAGATTTCTCTCTGTGATTCACGATATAATCATTAACAATAATCTGATCAATATTCATATCAAATGGATTTTCATTTTTTATGTGACCTCCGACTATTTCAATGGGTTTCAATTTGGTAGCTGAATGTAATGAGTGATTATATGCGAGCACTGCATAAATCATTTTCATTTTGATTGGGGTTTTTTGAAATCCTTTTGTATTGAGTAAACGAATATGTTCGGTCAAGGTTGAATGTAATCTTTCGATCATACCATTTGATTGTGGGTGATTAGGGGAACAGAAGTGGACCGTAATTTTATGTAGTTTAAAAAGTTCCATGACTACCGAATTTTTGAATTCTGTTCCGTTGTCCGAAACAATTTGTAATGGGACTCCGTGATGGGAAATGAACATAAGGAAATTGTCAACTATTTCGGTTGCACAAAGGGATTTCAGTGAATAAGCTTGTGCGTATTTAGAAAAACTGTCGATTATTGTGAGAAATTTTGAATGTTCGAAGGTGAATGTATCGATGTGAATTATCTCGAAGGGATAAGATGCTGTAGGTGTTATATTCATTTTCATCCGTATTGGGTTCCTCTCATATTTGCTTTGTTGACATATTGGACATTCATTAATAAAGGTCTGAACGGAACTTTTCAAATGAGGCCAATAATATTTAGATTTTATTCTCTGTTCCGTTTCATCAATACCACGATGGTTAGATTTCCCTTCGTGATAGTTTTTTATTATTTCTGGAATATCGTTCCTGTTTGTCACGTCGATTAATTTTACAAGGCATCTTTTTAGTTTAATTGAAGGCCACCTGAAATATTTTTGTATCACCACTGAAAATCTCTCGTAAATACTAGAATCTTCAAAATAAAGGTGATATTGCTTATCGGGTAAAACGTAATTTTTTATAAATTGCACAACATCGTCATCGAAATTATTCAGTGATATTTGGACTGATACCCTTCTTTTTTTTTCGAATAAAATCGTTATTTTTGGTTTCGCTGGACTATGTAGAACTGAAGTTATTATTATTTGGTTTTGGCCTTGATTTAATGGAGATTCGGATATCGGAATGCCTACTATTGGGTTTTGATCAAAATTAGAATGTATAGTAAGGTCAGAATTCGGTTGATTTTGTTCTAGTTCGGGTGGTTCGTCTTCATTTACAGTTTCGAGTGTTTCATCATCAGTTTGTACGAGGGTAGAAATGTTGTCAAGTTCGACATCCCGTAATTCATTATGTGAATCATTGATAACTTTCGTGTGGATTTCAATACGAGATAAGGCGTCAACGTTTGTATTTAATTTTCCTTTTTTGTAAATAATATGATAATCATATTCTTCTAGTTTGATTCGCCATCGTAATAATTTTGAATTTGGGTCCTTCATTGAGAAAAGCCACTGAAGTGGTTTATGGTCGGTTATAATGTTGAATTTACGTCCAAAAATATAAGGTCGAAAATATTTCGTGGCCCAAACGATAGATAAAAGCTCCCTTTCAATAACTGAATAATTCCTTTCGGAGTCATTGAGGGTGCGTGAAGCATATGCAACGGGAAGATCACTTCCAATTGGGCCTTGAGATAATACTGCTCCCAGGGCGACGTTGCTAGCATCAGTTGTCAAGTTGAAAGTTTTCGAAAAATCGGGGAATTGTAGAATTGGTTCATTCAAAAGAAGATTCCTACATGTCTCAAAACAAGATAAGAATTCATCATCATGTTTGATCTTGGATCCTTTTTTTAGACATTTAGTTAGTGGTTTTGTTAAATTAGCAAAATTGTCGATGAATTTACGGTAATATCCTAGCAAGCCTAAGAAACCTTTAATTTCATTCGTGGTTTTTGGGAGAGGATAGTTTTGTATAGCTTTAATCTTGTCTGGATTTGGTTTAACACCCTGTGGGGTAACAATATGGCCTAAAAATGCTACCTCTTTACGCAAGAATTCTGATTTGTCTAACTGAATTTTGAAATTCGACTCTCTGAGCCTGAGAAAAACTGATTTTAAACGTTCGATATGTTCTTGTAAAGATGTCGAAAATATTATTATGTCATCGGAAAAACCAAACATTTTTCATTTTGGATACCTCTGAGGATGTTGTCCATAATTCTCTGAAGCGTTGCGGGTCCATTTTTGACCCCGAATGGCATGCGTAGATATTCAAAATGACCACTTTCCGTGCTGAATGCCGTCTTCTCAATGTCCTTTTCATTCATCTCGATTTGGTGGAATCCGCTAGCCAAATCGAGCGTCGTAAAATATTGACATTTACCTAGTTTGTCGAGCAAATCATTGATATTTGGTAGGGGATATCGGTCGTCTATAGTTTTTTCGTTCAATCTCCTATGGTCGACAACAACCCTCCACTTTTGTTCTCCCGAGGAATCAGCCATCTTGGGTACGACCCAAATTGGAGATGACCACGGAGAATAACTTTCCCTTATGATGTTTTGGTTAAGCATTTTTGTAATTTGTTTTTCAACTTCCTCCTTGTGGATAAAAGGGTATCTATAAGATTTTGAATATACTGGAATTTCGTCGGAAGTGTTGATGCTATGTTTGATCTTGTTTGAAAATGTCAAAGGTGTTTTATCGTCATAAAATATATCTGAAAAATCCTTGCACAATTTTAGAATTGATGTCCGTTCCTCGTCATTTAAATGATCTGTTCGAATTTTGGAAATATCAAGATTTTGTTTTGGTGTATCGTCAAAATTGTTGAAGTCGATTTTTTTTATTTGGCTTCGATCAAAATGTTCTACTGATATTGGTTCTGAAAGATCTATGCAATTTTGATCGATAGAATTATTCAAAATGGTTGTTAACGCCAATCCATTCTTTGCCAATGTTAGACATTCTGGAATTTCACAATTATGAAATTTTTGATGAGGGATTATTATCTCACCATCATTGATGGATGTTCTGATTTTGATAACCTGCTCAGATTCAATTTTCGTATATGGGGTGATCAATAGTCCCTTCTGAAAACACAATTTTGCTTGCAAAATTTTCAAACTATCGATGCCGATCAAACCATCAAAGACATTGTGAAATTTAAATAAAAAAAATTTTAGGAATTGTTTTTCTGGCAATTTGAATATTTTTGAGCATGGAATCATCACACTATGTTGGTTGGCGGATTTTTGAAATACAGTCGAAACTATGAAAGGATCGTTTCTTATTGCAAGAGGGAACAGTTGGTGGGCTAAATTCGGGTCGATAAAAGATTTTGTTGATCCAGAATCTATCAATAATTTTATGTTATATTCCGGAAATATAATAAATGGTAGTTCGCTAGTATTAACATTATTGTATGAGATCACTAGGGGTTTTATGTTTGATCGTCTAATTGGGGAATGTTCTGAAAATTTTCATTGAAATTTTCCCTTCCATCATTTGCAAAATCAGACTGAATTTGATAATACTGTTGATTTTGATAGGGTAATTCGCACACTTGATTTTCGTATTGATAATCTTCGTTATTTTGGGTTATTTCATTACTGTCATTAATCATTGTAGGTTGATTGATTTCCGTGTTATATACCTGTTCAGAATTGAATTGTTTCTGTGATTGTCTTGATGTTGAGGGATGCTGTCTGAAATTTGTTGTATTCCTCGTAGAAATGCTCATTGGCTGAGGAAATGAAGTATGTCTGGTCGATACACTCATTGGTGTAGGGTTTGGAAATTGTCTGTATTGGTTTGGTTTGAAAACATTTTGTTGTTGTTGTTGAGGTTGCTTGAATACTTTTTGGGGTCGAATGTTCGTTCTTGTTTGAATTGGGATTGGTTGGAAAGGAAAGTTCTGATTTTGGAAGTGATCATTATTATGTGTGTTTCTATCGAATGACATATAATTCTGAGCATGAAATCTATTTTGTTGAGCCATCAACGGTTGTGGCTGATATTGTGGTTTGAAAGAATTAGTTCTGGTTGAATTTTGAAAATATTGAACGTTCTCTTCCTGAATCACAAGTTGTAAGGCTTCATTGAGAGAAGTGGGCCTCATGCAACGAATTGTAGTGCCTAATGGTTCTCTAAGTCCCGACAAAAAGGTTTTCAATGTCAAATTATTATACAATGTTTTTTTGGGATTTTTAGAAATTTCATCCTCATGAATTTCCACATAACTACATAGTAAATTTAGAATATTTAGGCATCTCTCATAAAACTGTTGTGGTTTTTCATTCTGTATTTGTTTCATCATAACCAAGTCTCTGTTCAGACATGTTTCGTCTCTTTGGTCAGCGAAATTCCTTACTAGAGTGTCTTTTAAATCCTGCCAAGAAGAAACATTCTGAATATTGATAACCAACTTAGCACTTCCTGTTAATTTGGAAATCAAAGAATTCAGCAAATAAGTATTCTGAAAATTATCGGGATTTGTTAAATCATAAAAATTTTTAATCAAACTGTCATACGGTAATATATCTATTCAAATCATTCGGATTGCCATCGAATGTTGGGACGCAATTCAAATACTCTGGTTTGAATGTTTGAGTCATGGCTATTCGATTATTTATAGAACTATATGAAAAATCGGTCGTATTTGGAATTAAATTACGCGGGGTTTGTGAGTCAGCTAAAGATTCTTCTTCTTCAACAATTGTTAAATTTTTCAGAGCTTGAGTCAAGTTATCGAAATTTGAAACCATTGAATTGTACCTACATAAAATAAACGACGACTATATGCATCATCTATGAGGGTTGCGTCTGGATCGGCGATTTTGTCTTCACCAGGGTCGTTCTCCTCGTAGAAATGGATTAATTTGTTCTAAAACTCGGTGGCTTTGCTGCTGAGGTCTTCTTTACGGATCTGCGATAGATTGGGCTGCCTGAAGTTCGAGGAACCACTCCGTTTCGAATATTCACCAACAGTTTTTCCACAAAATTGTTCGATATCCGGTTAATCGTTGAAACGAAAATTGTACGTTCGATACGAACAATTCCGGATAGCCTAGCCGACTGCGCCAAATAACTTAGGATGCAATATAGTTCGGTTTAAATCAATTTAATTAACAACTATATCAACTATATCATGTGAAATCTAGATCTTGACTAACTTTTTTATATTATGGGAAAAATAATGAAATAAAAATATCTAGCAAAGTTCTTAGAATAAATCTTATACAATATACATCATGTAATCTTCGAAGACGACACCTTCTAACATCGTCGTGCTTCGGTAAAGGTAAATAGACACCAAGGTGGCATTGGCATCATAGTGACGATGTAACACATGAGTTACCTTATTCAATTTCAACTTCAAGACATTCCTTTGGTTACTCGATTTCGCTTCGAAAATCTTGTTTAACTTATTACCACTAAAGAAACTGATGGATTCAATGTCCCACCGCTGTCTTTGTTAGAAATACATACTTCGAAACAATAACTATATACACACTTTTATTCTCTCATCCTTCTAATACAACGTCTAAACGTTAACTGACTCCACACAGTAAAACCCACAGTCCGTTTGGTGATTCAAACCTTTATTTGCTTGATGATACCTTAGACGACATTGTCCTCTAAGCAGTCCGATTGGACTCACATCAAGAGGCTCCAAATGGTTCGACCAAATGGTTCGACTTTATACCTCAAGTATTTTTGGATATTTCAAACTTTTTGGACTCGAACATATTGATATAATCACTTCATTATTCATATCAAAAAATAAAAAAAGCAATGCCGCCAAACATTTTTATCATAGAGTGACGTCATGCGCAAAGCGGTTCATAACTCGTACCTCAAGTGATCTGTTTAGTCTGTTTTATTATCATGAACTATGAATACATCATAGAATAATTATATGAACGTAGTTATAGTGGATTTCTGGGGCTACCGGTGAAAAAAATATCCGGTGAAAAAAATATCCTAATAAGCCTAAACCTATACCATGATACTGAAACACGCCCAGTAAACACAAATCTGTCTGAAACTGGGGAAACAACTATGCCTTGAATGACATATAAAAAGTTACATAACAGACACCAGTAGAAATTGCTGTTGATACTCAATTTGTTTCAGATACATAAATATTATGTAAGAGGTACGATACGCGTACAGCATTTGAAACATTATTTCTCCTATTCTTAGCCATTCCTGTTCGTATTCGTTATGTGTATATCTCATAAATGAACTATAATTCTCGATAACATCATAATTACCTATAAGAAACATCTTTTGGAAACCAGTACCCGCCTAAAAATGGTTCGGATTGCAGCATAAGGTGTTGGTTTCGCTTTAATCTATCCTGCATGAATTTGACTGATGGGGGAGTATCCAACTCATACTCCGCGATTAACAAATACATAATAAATCAGACAAAAATCTTCTATATCATTTTGAAAATTGAAAACCATATGTCAAATTGAGATATGAAAATCGTAATGATCGAATAATATAATCAATTGAAAGTTATTATTATTCAAATCTCATTGATTTACAGATATAAATGAGAAGACAGCAGTCACCAAGTTATGAAGAAGGTTCAATAACCAACGTTAAGCGCGCTTGGAGTTTGGATGGGTGACCACCACGCGACTGCTTGATACATACTTTTTTTATTTCATACAATTACAAATCATGTATCCGACACATATCTCTTCATAATCGATCATGTTTTTTAAATGTATCAATAATGTGGCAAAATACATGTCTGATACCTCTCTGTTCATGTATCAACAATGTTTTGCTAATACATTCATGATATTGCAAAATATGTGTCCAACACAAATTCAACATCAGAAGAGTAAAACATTCCAAGGTCCTTGCAAGTTCCATGAACCTTGCACATCATGTATCGGAGATCTCCTATATATTACACAAAATATATAATGTTTATTTTTCCTACCTACCCTACCTCAAAATCTTATCACCCGGTATATGTTTTCGACTATTTGCACTGTCGAGTAAACAAATCCATTTAGGTGACATTTGAGTCCCGTTTGGGGCACCTTTTTTGTTGGCTATTCTGTAGAAAACAATAAAAAATAATCGTTTATGCCGTCTGTTCCGTTTATTTCAGGATAATAAAGCTCTTGAAATAATCTAAAATTCATCACAGATGTGTTACTCTCGAAGACCATGTGAATGTGGAAGTCGGTTTGACGGATTGGGTAACAAAATTTGTGTGTTTATCGAATCTCGCATTTCACATAAACTTGCCTTACCAAATCTCAGAAGTTACTGGGTGAACTCGTGCGAGTTAGTTACTTTTGAACACAGTTTCCATTTCTGTGTGCCATACACAAAATAACTTCTTGAAGTGCTTGTTCCTTTCAGAACTGATTTTTATTGTTGCTGAGTCATTTTCTACTCATCAAATAATCGTAATGTGACAGAAAAGTTATATTTTCCACAAACGTCAAAAAATGACAAGGTTCGCGCATTGACAACAATATGCGAAGTGACCCTTTTTTTCATTTTCCTTCGTTACCATGACACCGTGCGCGAAGTAGTGTGCGAAATACTTACTTAGCACACTGCATGTAAACTTTATGGGATTTTTATATTCTATCCTTTATGTTCCTCAATCAAGCAAAAATCCTAGAAATCATTCATCTATTAATGTATAACAATAATTAGGGCTTTCAAATTGTGGGAAAATTTAACAATACCTAATTTTATTTATTATTTACAATGTTAACATTAATGGTGCAGCCAGTGCACGAACCAATATTTATTCCTAAACCAGATAACTCAGATTCAGCTCGTGATATCGTAGTTTTGGGAGTTGGAAGACTATCCATTATTGAAAGCAACTGCCGTAGTTGACAGCACTTTATCCTGAAATTTCACAGTCTGAAATTTTATTTGATATTTGAATTTTATTGTTGATAGAATCTTCCACGTATCCTTCGGCCACAGTCGAAGATTTCCATCCTCCATGTCGCTTCAAAACACATATATCGGTCCCCGTATTAGCAAGAACTGTCAATTTGAAATAATTGTCAACAAATGCCATTTTATTTCCATAGTTATAGTAATTACTTGATTTGGAAAAACAGTTTAAGCCAGTTCAATACAATTTTTCATATTGAGCTAAGCATGTTACTTATTTTAGAACAATATTTTTGACGTTTGTAGAAAAAATTTTGTTTGCATCTCATGCGCGAAATACTTTGGTAATCTCGACTATTTTTTTTCAACTCGGCTGCGCCTTGTTAAAGAAAATTAGTTCTCGATCACCAAAGTAGCATTTCGCGCACTAGATACAAAAATAACTATTTTTTATTGATAAAATTATCATGGTGTATGTACCTTATACAGTCCATTGTACATTTCGATATGTACACTATAGAATGTACAAAAGGTCGCAAAACTCATTTTATACATGTTGATAATAAGACTATATTTTCTATGGAAATTAACGAATTTTTACAAGCAAAAATGTAGTATCTGTAGTAATAATTGCCTGTTGCATCCAAACAATTTTTGACTTTGCTTCATCATCTGTTCGTATCGTTCTCCACCGTTTGCATCCAGATTTCCTGAGATGGCCTTGAAAATTGATCCCAAACCGTTTATTAAACCACGTTTGATTTTATCTGGATGAGGTAATATTTCTGTTAGTCAGATTTTTACCTTTTCTTCAATAAAAAAAAAATTCAGTATTTCAAGGTGATTTGAAGAGCCGTTAAGGTACATAAAGTTTTTGTTGATTGAAATATTCAATTTATGTGACTATATTTTCAGTGAATTAATTTCTGTAATTAAGGATGAAGATCGTATTATGTGTTATTGAAATTGTTAATGGTTAGATTTCCCCATTGTCAGTTGTAAACTGAATTTTTGTGTTGTTTTTTTTTCTTGTATATTTCGGGGGTTGCAGCGGGTGAATGCCCCAATGTAGACGATTGACAATCAGAGAGCGTCGGATTATTTTCCTGGAATCTTTGCTTTCGCACTACTCTCGGTCGTATACTCAGGAACATTTTTGCTCACTTTTTTAAACAAATCGGACAGCCTAACTTCGCCCCGGAAATCATGTATGGCGAGAATCTCTGTAGAATCTTCGGCATCGATGATACAAGTTTCAATGGTCGATGGGCATGAACTTATCACTACCAAAAATAGTGACACGGGCTCTTTTGGTCTATAATGAAAATAGGTACTGATTTTACAGTCAACATGCTATGATTCAAAATAGTTATTCCTGAAGATATCATTGACGAATACACCAAGAAAATCCATACAAAGTTCTGGCAGTATATTTTCCTTTGTTCTAATTATTTTGGGTGTCGAAATCGGGCTCGTATTCATTTCTAGGAACTCCCTAGTAGACCGCCATTAGACTTCCCGAAATATATTATTTTCGATTCCAACGTCCACTTTGCATTTACTCATTGTTTACCACTTAACTAATGACCATGAAGAAAGAGCAACGAATCAATTTATGAACGGTTCAGTGACGGTTTTTCAGAAGAGGAATTGGACGCGAGGTTTCTCAGAATATCACAAAGTATTCATATTTCAGAAGAAGAAATCGAAATATTAATTATATCAACTCATGAAAATATTCAACCTTTCATTTGGTACCTTTGATATTAGTTACAGAACGGGTCTGGAAAGAGATATTGTAAAAATATTAGATCTTGAAATTGAAAATGAATAAAAAACATTATCACAATGGATAAACGTCAGTATTTATCCCCGATGCAACACGATCAGATATTATGCAATCCAGGATCTCAATTGGTTTATATTCGAACAAAATATTCCAGTCCTGCACATTACTTCTGTATATTATTATATCACACAAGCATACGGGAAAATGATTATTAGACACTATACTCAAATAAGGTAGGTAACTGTATAACCTTTAGGACTATTTTTGATAGAGAAATCCCCTGAATTCAATAGCCACAGTCCTTGCGAATCTTATGAGCATGATATAATTGATCAATGCACAGATGCGGCAGTACAATTATTGAAGTGGCCAATCCCAAAGCAAACAATATCCGTTAGTTTGATTATCAATGATTTCAACATTGAATGATGAGATGATGATAAGTCATTTTCAAGCTAGCATATCATTTTTCATTCATTTGTTAATAATATTAGAATTACAAACATATGTGAAATCAGGACCCAGGTTACAAGATTTATTGGTGCTATTAAACATATGTAAATACTGGAAAATCTCCATGGAAGTTCCTGGTCAACAAGAGTTATTTGCACGTCACTTGAATAAAACTGGAAGACAGCTAGATTTCGAGCCATTTTTAAAAAACGCGAGAATTCCAATTGTGGTAGACTTAGAGCTGAAGTCACACTGTGACAGAGTAAACAATGAACATTGAGCTCATTCAATATCTATAGAGCGAACGATCGACAAAAAAGCCTGCGTTACATAATCCAGTACAGCTCAATGCAATTTTTTTATTTATTTATTTCTATTTATCTATTCATTTCAGCAATTAACTTGTACAAAATACAGGAAAGTTGTGAAAAATGCCAAAAGGTGAAAGTAAAATAGTCACAAATACTCATAATTCACTACATATTGGATTAAAAAAAACTGTGCTCCACAGATATTCACATAGATATAAATATACACACACTTGTTCGCGTTATATAAATACACATCAATTCGCACATACATGAAAAACATATTGACTACATATCACAATTATTAAAATTAATATGTTTCCTGATTAAAGAATTCTTCTATGGTGTAGCAGTTTTTGAGGAGTAAGTGTTTCTTTAGATTTTTAAATGTTGTTAAAGAAGCTGCATTCTTTATGTGATCTGCCAGAGAATTGTAACATTTGCATCCGATATATTCAAAGTTTTTTTGATAGCGAACGGTGCTATGTCGGTATGGTAAAATAAGGTTTTTTTGTCTGGTATCATGTTTATGGTTTGTTCTGATGGCATTATAAGTGGCCTTATTTTAGAAAATGAAACAACATGCTTCGAGGATGTACGTACACACATAAAAAGAATTACTTGATTTGATTTGATATGCTTTGATTCAAGAGTATGGCTTGTTTATATATACTGGAATAAATGTCTGCTCAATTCAAGACTATGTATGTTTCCAACTATATACACTCATACCAATGTTATAGATTTCTTGATTCGTAAATGAATGGAGTTCTTCGTGAGAATAACACAATATTTCAGATTGATAACACAATATATTCAAATCAAGACAATCATAATCTCTCAATGACTCGCATTTTTCTTGAACTAAAAGAATCAGATTTTCAGTTTTAGCTGTAGATTGTTTTGTATCAAGAATTTTATCAAATTAGAGGAATTATATCGATTTCTTGAAATGAGAATCATCCTCAACTTCCGTTCTCTTATTGGGGCTCTCATCAATCACATCATCACTTGCAGACCTTCTTCTTGACAACCTTTTCCCCTATTCGTAGAGATTATTTCTGAACTTGTCCACCAGTTTACCTCGCAATAAAGTTGTATTCCTCTGGTTTCAAACTACTGAAAAATATAAAATATATCATTCACAACTCCATGTAGGTACAATGTGAGAGATAATCTGACTCAGCACAATGTATGGTTATTATATTTCTTCAAATCTGGGTTCACATTCTTACTACTGAATTCATTTTCCTTGGATCGAAATTAGGTAAAAAAATACCTAAGATGTCTAATACAAGTTCAAGAAGCTCTTTTCCACTGTTCAATCAGTGTTTGGACAAATTTAAACGTTCATCCGCACATAGGTACCTAACCCCAATTTTCACTCACTATGCCGATCCTGGTTATTCAAGTTTTTCACGAATTATCAGTTTTCGAGATGATATAGCTACGTTAATTGATTGGATACACAATAATACCTACCCAAGAATGAACGTCGATAAGATATAGGCATGTAACTTACCCCTAAAAGTGGTAATTATATCCTCAGATATCTCCTAAGACCTTAGTTTTTCTTTCATGGCAAGCCAATATTTCTATGCCAATAAAATAGGTTGAACTGGTTGAACAATGATGGATGCACGACAAGAGCACCGAAACAACACACTCACACCGTTTGGCAACATTCTCGGCTCGAAGGGATCGCAATTATATTCAAGAAAATATTATGGTCAATCCAAAGAAACTTTCTCAGAGATTTACTCATTCAGAGATTAAATGTTGAATGTTATTTTGAAAGAAGACATTCCGTGATATATTTTTCAAGAACTTAATTATTTTTTCTGGATACTTTGAATTTCTTGAATTGAGTACATTTTGTTATACCAAATGAATATTCCAGTGAAATAATTTTCTACAATTGACATATTCAATAAATTCATTTCAAATAAATTATTTCAGAAGAAGAATGCGCTTTTTCAAAACAAGAATTGGACGTTGAACAAATATATCGTTTTCATTTGAGAATTTGTTTTTATGTGTGTACTCACAACAGTTAGGATATTAAATTTTTTGAAGATATCTCTACTAAGTTTTGCAATTATTCTAACTGCGTATTTTTGTGATAAAAACAGCCTTTGTATCTTATCTATCTATCTTATCTAATCTTATCTATCGACCGATCTAACAGATAGCGTGTAGACAGTTGTTGCCATATTTATTTTATTTCTGACAGTGACATTATAAGCTTATATCGTCATAGTTACGATATCTATAATGAGGGTCATAACTCCCTTGGGATATTAAGGTTCAAAAACTCCCTCTTACCTTTTACAGGTGAAAATGATACAAGAAATGCTTATAAACGTTTATATGTAATGAAAACTAAGATATATTTTCCTTATTCACGTCATTACAAATGATAAATGTACAATTTTCAAATGTTCCCTGAAAATTACTTACGCCGCTGGAAACAATTTCTTCTTTTTAATGGGTTGTGCTGTTGCTGTTCACTACAGTCTGCCTGCTCTTCTGATGGCAAAGTAGACAGCATACGCGCCGTTTTATTTCTCAATTCAATAATGTCCTCAAGATACCCCTCTGCCACCGTGGAACTTCTCCAACCTCCGTGTCTTTTTAAGTTTGTCATAGTTGCTCCTGCATTGGCTAGGGCAGTAGCAGAAGTGCGACGAAGGCAATGTCCCGTATAGGTTAGTGGGTTTGGCAATCCTAAATACATTGCGATTTTGCTGGGAATTTTGCCAAACATATTCTTTCCAATTGGCTGAGTTGTACATTTATTTTGTCGGAAGCTCAAAAAAAATCGTTTTGTACCTTCAGGACGCAAGGACATATAAAGTCTCAATAAAGGCAAAGCAGAGAACTCTTTTTCATCCACAACTGTAAATTTCTTCGATACACCAGTTCTGCTTTCCGGTACGTTCACTACCATAACAGTATCCCGGTCCTCTATATCTGCTATACTCATAGAAGTTCCTGAGTTCTGCATCCTCCAGAATAACCCATAATTAGAACAACCTATAACAAATAAAACAAAATAAACAAACGAAAAAGAAAATTATGGGAAAAAAAATACCTTATGCAATAAATGAATTTCATTAGGGGCGTCCTTTAGGAATTTGATGACATCTTTAGGAGATAAGACAGCAGACTTTTTCGGCTTATACCCCTTACTTTTCCGTTTCAAAAAAGCCTCTAGTTCGTTGAACTTGGTGATATCTCTTTTCTCATATATGGTCACCATCGATTTGAGCATTGACCATTTAGTCCATAACGAATTTGGGCTAAACGTTTCTGACTGCAACGAATACATACAATTATTACCAAATCTACCAGAAAATACTGAAAATACTTTACCAGTTCTTGAAAATATGCCAGAAATACAGTTTCGTTGGCATCTTTTGACCTAACATTTCTCTGTGTCAGCCACTTCATATATAAGTTGTATTCTTTTTGATATATGGCTTCACTTTTCGATGGAAGTAATGATTGTCTTGCTTTTTCCGCTTTTTTTATAATATCCTCCATTATATCAAAAAAAGATCGTCGATTTGTGGTAAAAAATAAACACGTTTTTAACGGAAAAACATTGATTGATAAAGAAAGTTTGCTTATAAACATGTAACATAGCGACAACCTAGCAACAACCAACAATGCTACAATCAACGCTAGCTAATTCAAATATACCAGAAAGGTTATGAATTTAAACATTTATTGCGTTCTAAATATGGACATATTGTTATGAAAATCGGTCAAAAATAAAATTATCTATGTACCACGGGAATTATAGAGCCTTAATAACCTCTGGCAATTGCTGTCCCTCGGGCCAGAGGCCCTCGGGACGCAAACTTTGCTCTCATAATACATAAATAACTATAAATTCGCTTAATTATGCATAACTTTGTAATTGGCATACTTATAATCAATGATGATGTAAATTTGAATTTATTTAGTACAACATACCTCTTAGACATCCCATCGTGATACTGAAACACTTCATTTGTGCGAAGAAAGCAGGGAATGATCGAATTCGTTGAAAGAAAAGAAAACAAAATAGCAATAACCGAAATAGTGGTCAAGCGACAACAATGTGCAAAGCGAAGTTGCCATTTGATATACTTACCTGTCAACGATCAACTAATCAACCAATCAAAGAGCACAAATTGAATTTGTGAAGCCACAATATACGAGGGAGATGAAAGATATCACTAAAAAGGAACGAAATTTAAAAGCGTGAGAAATTTCGTTACAGAACTTGCTCCCCAATTCAAAATTCCGTACCATCAACAGTGTTCTATATCATGGAATGATCATGTGGAGTCCATTGCTGAAACTGCTTCACGAAAACTCGGTTTTTTGTTACGTGCCAATAGCAACTTCACACCCCAACAGCTTCTCATAATGTAACAATAAGCACATATTCAATCTGTCATGGAATATTTTACACATGTTTAGAGTTCACCTGTTAAATTTTTCGCCCGGATGTGACGTAGCTTGGGAGTGAAACGACACTTCCTCTCTGATTTATTTATGATTTTTTTCAGTGACAACATCAACATACAGTGTGATACAATGTCTCTGATTTTTATGAAATAAAAAACTTAAATAATAATCTCATCAGTATTTGAGAACTTTTCACCTCATTATTTTTGTCATCTCAGATCACTATTTCAGTTAGTAAATTCAGTATGAAAGAATATTTTATCTTTGATTCAGTGATTTCACTTTCAACAATATGAACACAAATTTGGTTGGGAATAGTTGTAGGACATCACTTTCTTGAAGATCTGCAGGACAGTGTGATAGTTGATAGGATTATAATCATGTTACATGAACAGTCTACAGTACCTACTAAATACCAAGTTCTTTGACAAAGTACTACAGTGGTCAGAAAGTCGATATGCATCGGAATAAGGAGTAAATATAGTGAAGGCAGTTGCTGACTAGCAGCAATGATATTCAACTTTAAACCTGATGAAAGATATTTCATACCAGAGGTGAGTTTACATTAGAGTGGTGAAATACAGTTTTTTTACTAATAGTATTACTTGTTTTCAGGGTATGAACAGAATAAAAAATGCTGGATGTAACTATGAAACATTTATATATAGTATATAATAGACTCATCTAATAATAAATCATTCCAAAACAATGACAGGTATGCCTCTATCATTTTGAAGTTATAGTAGGTAGCTATTTATTATGAATATGATGTGTTCAATCATTAATCTGAAAATACACAATATCAAAATTCTTTGCTGAATTCTAAGAATGATGGATGTCTTCCAGTTTATATTTTTCCAGATCTAGCTCTCTATGTATTGAAACAATGACCTTATAATCATCAATGCTTACTCCAAAAATCGTTGAGGAACAGGGAAGTATCAGAAATTTTTATTCTACATAAAGATAAGAACACAGTTTTGCTGATTTTAAAAATATATTACTCAATGAAATTTGTGATTGACAATTGTTTCAATGTATTCAGTTCTATTTCATTCCACTTGAATCAAATTCATGTAATGCTCATTAAATCCTCTTTTTGTCTGTATTTGTTCACCTCTCTATCTTCAAGAAATTGTTTCTTACATTTAAAAATGGACAAAAAGGAGTGAAGATTTTTAATGGGTTTTTAAATCACAACTACTTATTTCTCTTTATTTGTGATGCCAGGCTGAACAAATTCTTTGTGTGAGATTTCTCCTCAATGATGAACCTATAAGAATACCAATATTAGGATATTAGTTCACAAGAGTATATATTTCTTACTTGATTCATTTTCCGCTGTCTTCTTCAGTTGTGGAATGTTGTGAACAAATACTATTTTCTGGGATCCAAAATTTAAGTAGCAGCCATGCAGAGAGGTATTTTTAAAATTAATTAA
Source organism: Chrysomela aeneicollis (assembly GCA_029955515.1). Classification (NCBI taxonomy): domain Eukaryota; kingdom Metazoa; phylum Arthropoda; class Insecta; order Coleoptera; family Chrysomelidae; genus Chrysomela; species Chrysomela aeneicollis. Next base: position 1,431,790 of record JARUHQ010000024.1, read on the forward strand.
TTCCCTTTTTGAATATTTATTGAGTCTTTTGGCTCCGGAAATGCAAGAAACATGTTTGCCTCAAACATTTCAATACCAATTGTAGAATCTGCATCCATGTATAGCATAAGAAAACCTGCAATCAAATGGTTACATTACATCCCTTGCTTACATATATGAAAATATTTTATGTAACTAGCATTTCGTATAGCATGTACCTACTTTTAATTTTGAGATTTTGTCTAATACTGATTTGTGAAGCTATTGAAATTCAGATAATTCAAGATTTTCACCAAAGAAATAACCTCAAAATCTAAAAAAATAAACAAAGCGCCGTCATTATTCGATCATGGAACAATCCAAGACCAGAAGGTAGCCGGGTGACGTCATAAAACTGGCTAGCGTGGGCATCATAGTTTAATTCTATAGTTTAATATTGTAACGAAGTTACTTGAATTTTTATGAACATACTGTATATAGTAGTAATCGGGTAGTATCCTGGGTAAATGTCGTGCTAGGAATTCCGTTCTTTTTCGTAACGATTTGTTTTCACACACCGGAAGTGTATTAGTAAATATCGAGTTAGCGCGAAGTCATGATTTGATAGTTATAATTACTGATAATTAATTAGCGAGATAGGCTGGCGTTCGACGATATCGAGTCAAGTTTGCAGCGATGCGCACTTCGAGCGATCCCCACTGAATCAAACCGAGAGTAGAGTGGGGCGAACGGAGATATACCCGCGATCGCGACGCGAAAACGCCAGTCCTGCTTGAGACCGCAAGTTGGACACTAGACTCTCTTGGGAGCACCGCAAAGCTGAAGCCGAAGCTGAGTGGTCTGTAAGAGAGAGAAGTTCGAAACCGCGAACTAATAACCGAAGATAGCCGACTTCTTGAGACCGCAAGGAGTAGGTGATTCATAATCCGTGTTGAGTTGAGAGGGCCGTACTTGCATTCTTGTACAGGGTGACTATTATCCCACTGTCAGCGAATTATATTCGGACTGGGGGATATTAGGTACATGCTAGGCGACTGCTTCAGGTTCTGCGAATTCTATTCGGTACCTGAAGTTGTCTCTGGTTGTTTTACTCCCTGCTTGAATCAATATACGGGGTGTTTTGGCATACCATCAGCGAATTATATTCGGGTGGTAGGACAAAATACCAGGGAATCCCTACCGTCTCCCTTAAGATAGACTCAGGAAACCGCCGTATCCGCCGTATGCCTGATTAGAGTTTTTGATAAATCTGCTCCGCATAGCGATTGATTTCTTTGCTTTTTGATTTTGCTTTCCCGGGAATATTCTAGCACCGTGATTATTTCATTTTGTTTCTCGGGAGAAACGTATTCGTGGGAGGGGGATATTATCTAGTAGGATATATTGTATATAGTTGTTCTTGCTAGTTTTCGATTTATTGTAAATATTAGAGGAATATAATAATAGCTTTATTAGTATTGGTAGTTTTATTTTCTTTGATTTAGTTTTGAGTTTGAGTTTTGATTTTCTTATTACCAAAGCAACCAGATGCAGGGAACTGATACTTTTCACATATGTCACTTTGACAGTTAACATCTAAAGACCCCTGGATTAAACTTTCTTCACTGATAGTTACCCGGTGCAAGCGTAACGCTTTCTGCTCGGAGAAGCGTTATTTGGCGCTTTAGCTCGGGTGCTATATTTACAGATCTCGGGCGCCACCTATATTATAGTGGTAGGTCCACTTGCACCGGGTAACTATCAGTGAAGAAAGTTTAATCCAGGGGTCTTTAGATGTTAACTGTCAAAGTGACATATGTGAAAAGTATCAGTTCCCTGCATCTGGTTGCTTTGGTAATAAGAAAATCAAAACTCAAACTCAAAACTAAATCAAAGAAAATAAAACTACCAATACTAATAAAGCTATTATTATATTCCTCTAATATTTACAATAAATCGAAAACTAGCAAGAACAACTATATACAATATATCCTACTAGATAATATCCCCCTCCCACGAATACGTTTCTCCCGAGAAACAAAATGAAATAATCACGGTGCTAGAATATTCCCGGGAAAGCAAAATCAAAAAGCAAAGAAATCAATCGCTATGCGGAGCAGATTTATCAAAAACTCTAATCAGGCATACGGCGGATACGGCGGTTTCCTGAGTCTATCTTAAGGGAGACGGTAGGGATTCCCTGGTATTTTGTCCTACCACCCGAATATAATTCGCTGATGGTATGCCAAAACACCCCGTATATTGATTCAAGCAGGGAGTAAAATAACCAGAGACAACTTCAGGTACCGAATAGAATTCGCAGAACCTGAAGCAGTCGCCTAGCATGTACCTAATATCCCCCAGTCCGAATATAATTCGCTGACAGTGGGATAATAGTCACCCTGTACAAGAATGCAAGTACGGCCCTCTCAACTCAACACGGATTATGAATCACCTACTCCTTGCGGTCTCAAGAAGTCGGCTATCTTCGGTTATTAGTTCGCGGTTTCGAACTTCTCTCTCTTACAGACCACTCAGCTTCGGCTTCAGCTTTGCGGTGCTCCCAAGAGAGTCTAGTGTCCAACTTGCGGTCTCAAGCAGGACTGGCGTTTTCGCGTCGCGATCGCGGGTATATCTCCGTTCGCCCCACTCTACTCTCGGTTTGATTCAGTGGGGATCGCTCGAAGTGCGCATCGCTGCAAACTTGACTCGATATCGTCGAACGCCAGCCTATCTCGCTAATTAATTATCAGTAATTATAACTATCAAATCATGACTTCGCGCTAACTCGATATTTACTAATACACTTCCGGTGTGTGAAAACAAATCGTTACGAAAAAGAACGGAATTCCTAGCACGACATTTACCCAGGATACTACCCGATTACTACTATATACAGTATGTTCATAAAAATTCAAGTAACTTCGTTACATCCCCCCCTTACTTCCTAAAAAAATAATATATCTATATTATTTTTCACAACTTGAATACCTATACAAAAACAAAAAAAAATCTGAAAAATAAAATGAAAAGCACAAAAAAAATCATCATCACCATGCACCCTTCAGTTCTGGCTCCATCTTCTTCCTGTCCACGGGTCCACTCACTTCTTGGAAGGCCTCTGTTCTCTTCGGCGTGCGTTGGGTCTGCATGGTCGACGCTCCGGGGGTCTGGTCACCTCATTCACATGGGCGTTGGGTCTGCATGGTCTTCGCTCCGGGGGTCTGGTCACCTCATTCACATGGGCGTTGGATCTACATGGTCTTCGCTCTGGGGGTCTGGTCACCTCATTTGCGAAGGGTTGACGGCATTGTGTGCACCCTCGTGCTGACTCGTCGATCGGCCGTACTCTATAGTTTGCCCACTCCCTGATCTTCGCGGCTTCTCGTATGGACGTGCTGATATTTTCTGCTCCAGGTTTGGGCAAGAAAGCTTCTCGAAATTGCCTCTTCCCTGGACTCTTCTGATGCGAAGACTTGTTCTGCTGACAAGGCGAACAGCTCCGGACATACTTAGCAATGTTCCGGAACATTCCTGGCCAATAATAGCGACTTGCTATTCTGGCGGTGGTCTTGGCTATCCCGACATGTCCAGCCTTGGGAGCGTCGTGACTCTTCTTTATCACGGATGATCTAGCTGGTTTCGGGATATACAGCTTACAGGGATCGGTCAATTCTGGTTCAGTTCGTTCGGTAGAATCCCGAACATGACGGTAGAGTCGGTCGTCTTCGATATAATAATCGGGATGGGCGGCGGTGTTATCCAGGACTTCATCCTTCTTTCGTACTGTTACGACTGGTGAACTCCAAGGGGTGTTAGACGAATCTGTGACACCTTCCTCTAGCACTCTATCGACTTTGGTATTCAGGACTTCCTGCTTTCTTGGACCCTGGGGTCGGTTTCGCTGTTTGATCGGCTCCGGGTTGATCAAACGTATCTCATGTTAGAGAATCGGCGTACCTCCCCGTATGCTCTCAGATAGAGCCAATTCTTGATCCAGGAACGCTTTGTGTCTCCTATCCTCCGTCGGAGTCAGTCCAAGGTTTTCAGTACCATCAACGGTATTGATCGGGTCTGACGGTTCGGGTGTTCGGTCGGTTATCGGCTTTCCATCGATACGGATGTCTCCACCTGATAAGTCTAGTTGGAATTTCTGCGGTTTCAGAATATCCATACCAATGACAAAATCAGAAGACAGACCAGGAAGATGTCCAACTGTGGCTGGAATAGTTGCTTCTCCAATCACTAATTTCAAGTGATGAGTGCCGGGAACTTGAGCTGGAAGGCCATTCGCCATTCTGGCTATAGATACATTCGTTGTATCCTTTGGGACTCCCATTTCCTGGCATCTTCTAGCCACTTCATCTCCCATATACGTCTTCGATGCTCCGGTATCCAACAGTGCTTTGTAACTGCCACCCAGGGTATGTACAGAAACGAGGGGACGGGCATCTTCTGGACGGACGGTACGGATCGTTTCCGAGACATTTGTAGGATGGCATTGCTCGGGTCTCGGTACGGGGCAATGCCTTCCTAGTTTTCCGACCTAGGACAAGGGCAGTCTCTTGACAACACTCCCTGTTTTCCACAGCGGGAGCAAAATATCCTAGGAGCCGATCTGCACTGATTTCTCAGATGTCCTGTCTGACCACATCTCCAACATACGGATTGTGGAGATGTCCTCGACAGCTGAACAGGTGTTCTCGATTCGGTTCCTGCAGGAGTTGATGGTCCTGTACTGGCAGGTCTTGGTATCGGTGAGGCCAACGGTAGGGCCGACGGCGGGGCTAACGGATGGGCCAAGGGAGGAGCTGACGGAGACGCAGTCGACACTTTTTGCTGTCCTGCTGTCCGTCCGTAGATCTGGTACCTTTCCTGCAGCTCTTCACGAAGGAGTTCAAACTCCTTCACAGCACGAGAGAAGGTGACAATATCGGCAAAGTCACTCCTCTTGATGTGCTGTCGGTATTCGGGCAACAGGTTTCGATACAGCCACATAAGCTCTTGCTCTGGTGTCATATTGCCATGCCTTCGTACAAGCGTCTGGATATCGGTTACATAAGCTTGTACAAGCTCATCCGGTCTTTGAAGCCGTCTGCCAATCGCTACCTCTAGTTCAACCTGGTAGTTGACAGGGAAGTAGAAGACGCGGAAAAGTTCGACAAAACCTTCCCAAGTTGAACAGGCAGTACGGTTATTTCTAAACCAAAGGGCGGTTTCCCCTTCGAATAGATCCGGTAGTACGGCTATCATTCTGTAGGCGGGTATGTTCTGAGATAGTCGAATCTCATCGAGTCTCTCCAGAAATGCCACAGGATCTCCCAGTCCATCAAATGACAATCTCCAGTCACGGGTTCGCAAAGGTTCCTGGGTTGTTATTGACGTAGACGGGGTAGTCATCATTGGGGAAGTCATCATCGGTGTCGTCGGTTGGGCAGTGGATGTGGTAGTTACGGGCGGTACGGTTCCAGGTGCAGTAACGTTCACTGGGGGCACGGTGTTCAGATTCGGGAATGTCCAAGTCGAAGTCAGTGGGACACTCCCGGGTACAGGCGTCGTTGGTGCGGTTACCACCCTACCTTCCCTGAGGAATCTTATCAGTCTTTTCCTCTTATCCTCGACTGTACCAGAGACATCTAATCCAAATTTAGACAATTCTATGTCTATATCTGCCTTCTTTAGCTGATATACCCAACTAACTCTCACGTCAACGGGATCTTTTTGTTTCGATGGCGAAGTCTGCCCATCTGTAGGGTCTTTCGGAAATTCCTCGTTCACCATTTTCAAAAATCGGATATTGGCGCGACTGACTTTCGTTAGGTATCGAACAACTATCAGCTGTCAAAGAGACAGATACCGGATTTGGAAAATGAACTGGTTTTACTCGACGTCTTTATACCTAACACGTTCTTAACCCGAACTTTGCTTCCGGAAGCTGAAATATGGAGCTACAATAGTCGGATCAGGTTTTGAACTCACGGAATGAATTCCTTGACCTCGAAAACCTAGAAAACGGTATGTAACACGGCCCTATCCTTGAATTTTCTAACGGCTATCAAAATGACAGGTTTCAGATGGAACCCGGAAACTGATGTGGCCGGCCACTGAAAACAAGAATGATCAATCTAAGTGTCGAAAACTCAAAAAAATTGACGACACTTTTATCGAATTTGAAAACTGGTGTTCTAGAAATAGGCTTATTATAAATCTGAAAAAAACCATGTGTATAGAGTATTGTAGCCTGTATAAAACCCCTCTGAAATGTAGAATTTCATTCAATGGGTCCATTATTGAAACCTCTAAATCGGTTAAATTTTTGGGAACAACGTTTGATAGTAATTTTACATGGGAGAAACAAATTGATAGTATTTGTAAAAAAATTAATCAATGTTTTTATTTACTGACCGTACTCAAATCTATGCTGGACAGAAGTGCTCTTTTGAATGTATACTATGCTTATGCTTACTCCGCTATTTGTTACAGTGTCATAATTTGGGGTCAGGGACGTGATGTGCAAAGAGTCTTTGTCATACAGAAACGTATTCTAAGGTTAATTTTCAATCTTCCATATAGATTTTCATGTCGTGAAACCTTCAAACAGTATAAAATCTTGACAGTCTCTTCAATATATTTGCTAAAAGTGCTTAGCTACATTTACATCAAGAAAGATAAACTAATGAGAAATAGTGACATCCACAATCACGATACAAGACACAAAAACAATTTTGTTTTAGTAAAAAGTAATCATTCGTTTAGTCAAAAAACTCCCATGAATTGTGGCATTCGGTATTTTAATAAACTTCCGGCCATCGTTAAGAATAGTGAATCGTATAGTATATTCAAGAGACGGTTAAAGAAGATCCTTCACGAAGAATGTTTTTACAACTTGAAAGAGTTTGAAACTTATCTTGCTAGCATTCAAGAGATTCACTCTCCTAGCTGTATTTGAGTGCTGTTTGTTTTTTTATTATTCACTGTGTATTGCTCATTGTTATATATTATGTATTCATGTGTCTGTATATATATATATATATATTCGTATTTTGGGTGAATAACCACTGCCACTTATGTGTGCATTTGTTTTGACAATGTCTTATCTATTGTACAATAGAAAATCAGGCAATAAAGAATCTATCTATCTATCTATCCGAATTGACTCTTTTTTCCGACTGGGCTAATCCTATCAACTCTAGAATCCACGGAATCAGTTCCCTAACATCTAAAACCTATTCTGGGAGGGGTCACTTGCCTATATCAACAAAAATATGCCTAGCTGTCACTTTTGACAGGTACCGGATTATTTACAAAATATTTACAAGTAAACTACGGTCCCTGCTCGGGCGCCAAATTTGTAACGCTTTCTGCTCGGAGAAGCGTTATTTGGCGCTTTAGCTCGGGTGCTATATTTACAGATCTCGGGCGCCACCTATATTATAGTGGTAGGTCCACTTGCACCGGGTAACTATCAGTGAAGAAAGTTTAATCCAGGGGTCTTTAGATGTTAACTGTCAAAGTGACATATGTGAAAAGTATCAGTTCCCTGCATCTGGTTGCTTTGGTAATAAGAAAATCAAAACTCAAACTCAAAACTAAATCAAAGAAAATAAAACTACCAATACTAATAAAGCTATTATTATATTCCTCTAATATTTACAATAAATCGAAAACTAGCAAGAACAACTATATACAATATATCCTACTAGATAATATCCCCCTCCCACGAATACGTTTCTCCCGAGAAACAAAATGAAATAATCACGGTGCTAGAATATTCCCGGGAAAGCAAAATCAAAAAGCAAAGAAATCAATCGCTATGCGGAGCAGATTTATCAAAAACTCTAATCAGGCATACGGCGGATACGGCGGTTTCCTGAGTCTATCTTAAGGGAGACGGTAGGGATTCCCTGGTATTTTGTCCTACCACCCGAATATAATTCGCTGATGGTATGCCAAAACACCCCGTATATTGATTCAAGCAGGGAGTAAAACAACCAGAGACAACTTCAGGTACCGAATAGAATTCGCAGAACCTGAAGCAGTCGCCTAGCATGTACCTAATATCCCCCAGTCCGAATATAATTCGCTGACAGTGGGATAATAGTCACCCTGTACAAGAATGCAAGTACGGCCCTCTCAACTCAACACGGATTATGAATCACCTACTCCTTGCGGTCTCAAGAAGTCGGCTATCTTCGGTTATTAGTTCGCGGTTTCGAACTTCTCTCTCTTACAGACCACTCAGCTTCGGCTTCAGCTTTGCGGTGCTCCCAAGAGAGTCTAGTGTCCAACTTGCGGTCTCAAGCAGGACTGGCGTTTTCGCGTCGCGATCGCGGGTATATCTCCGTTCGCCCCACTCTACTCTCGGTTTGATTCAGTGGGGATCGCTCGAAGTGCGCATCGCTGCAAACTTGACTCGATATCGTCGAACGCCAGCCTATCTCGCTAATTAATTATCAGTAATTATAACTATCAAATCATGACTTCGCGCTAACTCGATATTTACTAATACACTTCCGGTGTGTGAAAACAAATCGTTACGAAAAAGAACGGAATTCCTAGCACGACATTTACCCAGGATACTACCCGATTACTACTATATACAGTATGTTCATAAAAATTCAAGTAACTTCGTTACAATATCCTTGGGCAATCTTATCTCTATCAGAATATTTTTCATTGAACGGTGAAGTTGTGAAATTAATCGCCAAGATTTTCCCTCATACTAATAAATAACATAGATACCGATAAGCCATCCTTTCGATAATGTCAACACTATTGTCGAACCTTCTTGTTTCCACGATAAGAATATGTCGTTCGGGCCACGTCGGACGAACTCGCCATCGTGTTTCGAGCGAGTTTCTCAGATTGTTCATGACGTGAACAATGTGTTGTCATGTAAGGCTCTTTTTTCGGGATTGAGTCTTACAAAGTGGCTTCAGGGCTTAGTTATCTATTTAATTTAGAGCGGTTGCCTCGAGCGCCAGTTTTTTTTTATTAAAAGTGGTATGCTCCACTTTCTTCCAGAACTAAAGTTCTTAGAAGGCCCTAGGTAGCTAACAGTGAAGAAGGGATACAATGTACCCCCTTATGTAAACCAGGGGTCAGATGAGTAGACTGGTTGATAACGTTTCTAAGGAAATAGTAATTTATGTAACAAGTCCGGAAAATACTGTTTTTTTGGATGAGTGGACAAAATTCTAGGACGAGCGTAGCGAGTCCTGGAAGTCTGCGAGTCCAAAAAAACTGTTTTCGGGCGTGTTGCGTACACAATTTTTTCGGCAACCGTGTAGAATAACAAATCAAAGAAACACATTTATTCCAAAAATTGAAATGTTAGCTAATTTTATGTCAGATAGCTGTCAGTCGTTATTTTGCTGCTATGGTAATGATCAACTGCATTTATCAAAACCATACTACCAAGATTTTCATATTTACAATGACAACAACGATGTGATTCTTCCCGGCCTAGTCCGGGAAGTACGTACTTCCCGGACTAGGCCGGAAAAATGCCACTTTCTCAAAAAAAACATCGTCTGGAAAGTACGTACTTTCCGGACGGTTGCCGAAAAATGTAATTTTTAATTACACTCTCTTAAGCTAATCTGGATTACAAGCTACTTCCAACAGATGTTATATATTTAGACTAATTTTTGGATTTAACAGGATTTCAATCAGAAAATATGAGATCTACAGGTAAAATCAACCACAAGTTCAGTACCAAAATGAAATGAAAGTAAAGGTTTTAAATCATTTATTTAGTAAAATCAACTTTCCACACTTCCGGAAACATGAAAATCAAACAGTTCAAGAAAAATGACAGGCTACAATTGATTAATGAAACAAAACAATTTATTCGCTGGAAATATCAGTCAAAATCATATAAACAAATATAGACAATTTTAATTATCAATACAAAATTAACATTTTCCTGAAACTGGTAAAATTTTGACAGATCAGGCTTGTTCCGTAAATCAATGCAAATCCATGGAAATAAAATATACCGATGACAACTCCACTAAAGAAAATCCCCCACTTACAACAAAGGCAATAACAAATCGACAACTTTCCTATACAGAGTGATTCATGTAGTCAGGGCGCAAAAACAGGTCCGGTTCCAGGAATTGATCAGGAAGTTCTGGGATGACTTTCTTAACTCGTGGACTCAATTTTCCGTGATGTTTACGTATAACTGCGAGAAATGATTCTATTTAACAAGTTATGGTTACCAGGGAGAAGATGAATTTCTGTCAACTACTGGGATCGCCGAAACGTATACAATATCAGGATGGTTCTATATCGGAATATATATTTTTCTCTATTGTATTCAATAATTTTCACTTGACTGATCTTGACCGGACAGGAAATAACTTTAAAGCCCGTTATTCGCAATTGCCTGCCAGACTATCGGGAGTTACTGAAAAAAACAAGTAACCCTATCAAGTCAAAGCTTGGACAGAAAAGAAAGACCAAAACAACTCGGGTTCTAAATTCTGGGTTCTACTCGGGGTTTTATTGAGCTGTAATAACGGGGTTCTGAATTGTGGGTTGGTTATATTCCGTAATGGCCAGTTAATACAACCAATTCGCAATTCGTCGATGGGCAAACTTTACCGAGCTGACGACTATCGGGAGTTACCGAAAAAGGCAAAAGCTGGGATATAACGAAAACCAATTTTTATTTCAGCAAACTTTTCACTATATCAGGGATACGATATTACTTATTCTCGAAATTCACCTTTTCTCGAAATACCCAAGTAAAATAAAGAAAATCAGGATGATTTGAAAAATCAACAGGAATAATTATCAAGCGAGTTAAGCTAGTTGAATTTCCACGCCCACATTTATTCTGGATGGTAAACGGCAGACTACCACAGGTACAGCTAATCCTTGAGATTCGGGAGCACTACACTTTTCCGGACCGGACGAAAAAGTGATTACAGGACGGTCGAACTCACGAAATCAGGACAGGTCATGCGAAAAATCAAAAACACGGAAAATAGCGGGAATTAGAACTGCATCATGCACGGCAATAACTCACCACGATCAACTGAACTCCTGAACTTCGGGTCTGGGGGTATATATGCACAATCGACTTTTTCAAAAAAATCATAGCAATAACTGTACCGGTTGTCATTGTTTGACCTCTACTAGGTGAAAAACTCTCAACAAAAGTTCAGCAAAAGTGTCACAAGAAAGACCAGGAATAACTCTTTTTGTTCATGAAAGTACAGGGAGATTACCAGTGGATATGGCGTGAAAATACTATATATGTTCTGGAAAATAGTATATCCGACTACCCTATGTCATTGCCGATGCTGTTGCATAATTTCTAATACATTTTTCATTTAAAAAAAAATCTAGTCAACATCTAGGAAGATATCTTTATCCAAAATCATAAACTCGTTATTATTGCTAAGACAGTTGACTAATTTCAAAGATATTATTTTTCAACCAAATATCTTTCTATTAACATTTATTGATATAAAACCAGAAAATAAGATAGACCATGCGGGACAACAGGCAACATCTTCGGAACTATTACAGGGTGATACACGGAATCCTTCTCACGGCTGGATATAGAATTGTCGGGTTGAACAGGGTTAATTAACAATATGGGTACAAATAATAATCTTTCCGGTTACATCCGGAATTCTTAGTAATGAATATGAGGAAACGAAATACTTCATTACATTATCGTTCTCAGAACGTTGGTGTCAACTGATTCGCTTATTCAGGTATCAACATATAACTCTTGCTCTCTAGGTACTCAAAATGGTGAAAACTTGTTCGATTTGTGGTTTGGGGCAGGGTCTTGGAATTAAAGTTTATTAAATTATCAATAGTGTCAATTCATTAGTCATAGTCGTAGATTTGAGAATGGAATGATGTGGAAAAATGCGTGGATATATTATTTTCAAAACCAGACCGCAAATCAATAATACGTAGCCACAGTTTTCACCACAAGAATCCTCGATATAGCTGAACAATTTAGTTGGTAATAACTTTCGAACATTTTTCGATGTGAGCCGAAATATTCCGAATAAACTCGACTCATTTCAGCAAGGAGTTAATTCGAGAATTCAGCCAGTCAGAAACACACCACAATATGTTGAATTCTTCTACCTGGTGAATTTTCTTTCCATTTTCTAAAGGCTTTCATTATGTATTCATTTGGTTGACGTTTTCCATGATTTCCGTTCCGAAGAAATTTCATATACTTTTCGAAATTTTTTTATCAATGATTGAATTATTGATACTGAGTTATTCAAATAAGAAATAAATATCAATCGCAGAAACAAAATTTTACATAAAATAATCAGGCGTCTATTGATTCATAATTTTTATTTTTTTAAATTTCACACATTCCTTCCATAATATCTTGAAGGAAATAATCAACTGATCGCTAGAGTTTGAAAGGAGAATTGGCATTGCTTTTACAGCTTTTTGACGGATTTTTTTAGTCAACAATTCTCAACGATAATAATATAGTATATTAGACAACAAGTGTGGAAAGTGACATATTTCACACGAGTAGTCGTTTAGCACGAGCCGCGTTGCGGTTAGTGCGGAAACGTAACGAGTGAAGGAAATGCACTTTCCAACGAGTTTTGTACACTATTTTTCCTACGACTCCGAATACTTTCATTTCGCGGAAGGTCTTGTGAAAAATGTAAGTTGATGAGCGGTCTCTAGAATTTCAGGTGGTTTTGATACAATATCAAGTACTGTTTATTTCCATATTCGAGATGATATTTCCGACAATTCCTCATTATGTGAATTACTGATTCATTGAGTTAGTTTAGTTTGGAAAAATTTCATTGATATTGACACCAGCGTACATAAACAACCTTGACACCATCCGCCTGCTAGCGCCAGTAATCACGCAACCAGGAATACAGAACCATAGAAGTATGTAGTTCGCAAGCGCGTACGAGTAACTCGAGTAAGTGCGTCCGTGACTCTTTGCAAACATCTGTGAAACCAACTGTGATACTCGTTGGTGATACTGTGATATCAAACTGATGCAAGCCGCGCATAAAACTGTAGCCGTACTCATTTGAATGATCTAACCCTCTGTCATCAACATCGAAATAGTTCCAGCAAAGAGTATAGGTTCCAGTTTTAAAGTGAATTCAGAGGTTATGTATCAGACACATTGAAATTAATAGATAAAGAGTTCTCGGTATAATTCAAAACGGGACAGAAATTTCAATGAATAATATGAATTTGATTTGAGAACGCTTATATATTGACAGTGAGTACCTTCACAATATACCTAATTATTTCTATCAATTCAGGCGACCGTTGTGATATTTTTCATATCAACACAAGTACTCTTTTTCTTTCAAATAAACAATACCATGGTGATATAAGCTACTTTCAAAATAACAAAACAGTGTGATTATTGACGTTTTCATACGTGGTCGTAGGACAGTTCATAAAAATATATGTGAATCATATTTTCACTTTATACGTGTAGGGGTAGAATTTAGCGCGAAAAGTTCAAATGAACAATGATGCGAGTTTTCTGATATTTGGTTTCAGATTATTGAAGACTTTCAAGAGAATGAATTATTGTTTTTTTCGATTAAATGAGCCCTTTTGAGATTATCCGATTTGAAAATCTCATATCAAGATTCAGTTCTAATAACCATGAGACCAACTCTTTTCATAGCTGTTATTTATATAGTTCATCATCATTCATATTCTGACAGTTTTCATAACCTTAGCTCGAAATGGAGCTTCTAAGAAAAACCATCCTCCGGGTCTACATTCGAAATGCACTGGGCTGGTGGTCGAGTGCGCTGAATCGCTGGCTTATAGTCTAGAGGGCCCGGATTCAAGTCCCGCGGCGGCTATTGGAAATATTTATTTATTTCTATAGTATCGTTTAGCGGGAGGAGATAGGTGACCAACCGAACATCATTGGTATCTAGATTTCAATCATTTGGACTCTCATAGATAGCCAGCCGAGTAGTGCTTCGTACTCAAAAAGCTAAGGTCCCCATCTTCCTCACTCATACAAGTCTCAATGAGACTGCAAGGGTTGCTTTACAAAAATGTTCAAACCTTATTTTCAAACTTCCCAGATAGTTTTTCCTTATACCTATAAACTCAAAACTACTGGAATTGGGGAAAAAAAGCTGTTTTGCCGAACGACAGGCAATTAGGGATTTGTAGGTGTTTAAGAACATCAACTTAACAGTGGGTATGGTTGTCAAAAGAGAGTCAAATCACAGCTGAAGATGGCCTACCTGGATTCAATCCTCCGGTCTGTCAAGGCTTCGTCTTCTGCTACTAGGGGTTGCAACCACCTATCTGTTTCGCTTTTCGGGTGTGGACTGTATTTTTGGCGAGAATTCAGAAATATATGGGGTTTCGTGAGAGTCGTAACAATACCGTCGAACGAGCGTGTCTAGGTACGGTCGCGAGAGCTGTCGAACTTCACTGTACTGTCCAGACAGCCTGTCTACCGATACATCCGATAGGCCAGTATGCTGGATTTGACTCACGAGAATAACAAAAAACTAGGAATTCAATTAACCCAATAAATAACCCAATTGAATTAAACAAAAATGAGATTTATAGAAAAAAGATAATAAATAAAACAAATTATAATGTAGAAAAGGGTTTGGGGCGTGAACAGTAGGCCATAGATGGTCTGTATAGCATTCGAAAAGCGATTGGGAAAAATCTGTTCGCCATAAAAGTATAGCATTCAAAAGGCGATCACGTGTGCAAGATGTGCATTGTCTCGAAATGCGTTATAAAACTAAACTCGAAGATAATTAGTACGGAAATATAAATTCAACGGTGTTCAGATCGTTCAAAGGAGGTATCGAGAAATCAGTGATTTTAGAAATCAATGGGAATAAGCAAGGTATCTCATTTTTAGTGCTGACCAAATATTCCATCAGCATCTGAAGTGAAAGCAATTAGATAAGATGCAAATATCATAACTTGACTCTAGAACTACGAGATGTTAGATTTTGTGTTGATACATTTCCGAGGTGGCAATGAATTATCCATTTCGATATAAATGGTAAACTCAATTGAGAGCATGTATTCATAAGTAACCTACTCGTATAGATGAAATCTCATTATTATTATCTCATATGACTCTATTTATATGAGCAGATGTTTTCAAATGCAGGATTTCATGTCTAGTCGAAACACCTCTGTGCGGGTTTACTGCAAACTCATTGAGGTCATAAAAAACGTTTCAGTATTCATTACACTTCGGAATCTTGAACTATTTCGATCGGAATAGTTTACTCGGAAACATTCCACAGCATATGCAATAGCTCTGCTGAATTTTAAATGAAATATTCAATGTTTTGTTTCAGCGTGGCTATTTTTATTCCTAATCTGCTCCTGCTGAAAGCGCTACAAGTCCGTGATTTGAAAAAATGTTTGTTTCCAGATCATCAACTTCGAAACAATAGCGAGCGTTTCTATTTCACGAAATACATGAACGAAATATGAAATAAAGGGACTGATGGTGATGATGATGATGGGTACCTATACACTAATATAAAATCAATTCGAATAACACACAAATCACATCAAATTCAACTGAAATTACTTTGAGTGTAGGGATATTATCCCACCATTACTTTACTATAATTTTATTATAATTGAGACGAACAAAGTTCTCACATAGGCATACATCTAGGTATGTTTATGAAGTGGAGTAAAGTTCCAATAAATTTTAATATATGCACATTTATTCAAAGAAAGTACAACAGAAATATTGATTAAATACAGGGTGCCCGTTTTTCTAGCTTAACCATGGGGATCTCAGTTGTTATAAGAGATACGAGGTCGTATTAATCGGGGCAAAGTTGCGCAATTTCATGCTGAACAAATATCTGAAAAGAAATTTGAGGCATCATTTCTAGTTTCCGAGTTATTGGAAAAAAACGGAAATTTGTAGCTTTCGTTTTCATTTTTTCAAGCGAAAACCACGAGAACTAGAAGTTTTTAATTAAGACGTTCTTCAGGGACTTTTTCACATGGAAACTAAATCTGTCATCGTATTTTCCAAGACGTTCTTGATTTCCGAGATACAACACCCAACTTTGGTTCTTCTTATGGTCGCTATATTGGACTTTTGCATTTTTGAAAAGTCTGTTTTTTTCTGATTACTGTGACGTATCACTCGATATGTTCGAATCTCACCTGCTGGTCAAAATTGGCAAAAAATCCTTTTTGCGAAGAGTGCTTTGGATACAATGCCAAAAATTTTGTTTAACAAACTATAACTTCTGATAGTTCAATTATTGAACTTGAAAGCTTACTTGCATAAAAACCAAGCTTATTTTGAATTAGAAACGACATTTGAAGTTATAAAAGTTTTTTCTTCGCAAAACAAAACAGTCATAAAAGATGCTCGAATATCCGTGTTCTGGATAGCTCAATCTATGGGTACCTACAATTTCAAGAATCAGATATCAGAAGAAAGAATACTGGATCATCGTTTATGGGAAATGACGAAATATTTCTTAAAATTGTACCCATCGATGATATTGCTGAGCTGGGAAGAAGAACGAGTGAAATTGTTTCTAGAAGAGAATGGTGGAGTATTCAAGTATCTTTCATAACTTTGTTATATATTCAATAATTTTGTTTCGTTTTGCGGAGAAAAAACGTAATAGCTTTTCTGTCCGTTCCTAACTTTAAACCTTCGTTTTTAAGAAGGTAAGCTTGACAGAAATGTGAACGTTTTTCATCCTCAATTGAACTATCAAAATTTATTTTCTGTTGAACGAAATTGCTGGCGTTATTTTCAAAGCACTCTTCGTAAAAACGGTTTTTTCCTGATTGCGATTAGCATGTTAGATTTGAACATATCATGTGTCACATCATTGTATTCAGAAAGTGACAGACTTTTCAAAAATGCAAAAATCCAATATGGCGCCAATAAGAAAATCCGAAGTTGACTGCTGTACCCCTGACATCTAGAACGCCTTGACAGATTTAGATTCCTTGTGAAAAAGTGCCTCAAGAACGTCCTAGTAAGATACGTCCAGTTCCCATGGATTTCGCTTGAAAAAATAAAATCTAAATTTACAAAATTCATTTTTTTTCATTAATTCAAAAACTAAAAATGATACATAAAATTTTCTTTCACATAATTGTTCAGCATAAAAATGCTCAACTTTGCCCCAATTATAATAACTGAGATCCCCATGGTTAAGCCCGGAAAACGGGCACCCTGTATAATGAACAAAATATATTTTATGCTCTGCATAAATCTCAAGCTTCAAAAAATGTGAAGAAATAAGTTGATAGTAAATATCACATAATATTGATTCATATGATGAATAATTTATCAATAGGTGGATCTTTCAGGTTCAGCCTTACATGGTTAATTTCTGTTGAAATTATCATTCATACTGTATAATATCCGAGTTTGATGATTTGTATCAAGTGATAGGATTTGATGGGTTGTGAATAAAATTGTCAGAGAGTAGTCATTGAAGATATTTTAGAAAAATGTTTCTGCAAATTAATTCAAAAACTGTTCATATTTGATATTGCTTCACAACTGAGCCTTGCTACACAAACCTTTTAAGTTTTTGAAGAAATTCTTAATACAAATGAGTTGTTTTCTTTTAATTTGTGTACCTATATATGTTTATGCTAGCGAAATACTTTTCTTGTGGTTGGCAATATTTTCATAGATAGCTGGACCAATTTTGGGTTTGAATAGTAAATGTGTTTAGAAATTTTAATCAATTCAAAGAAAATAATTGTGACATATACTTTTTCAGAAGTGACAAAGATATTATTTGTTTCTTCGCCTGGTGCCTTAGGAATGATGGATTATTTACCAAGGTATTTTTATTTCAGAAGAAAAGAGAATTCACAATAATTATCTATTATCGTTTTCTTTAGAAAACATCAGCTCAAAGATGCTTTTTTGTATTAATTCTAGTGGATGTTAGTAGTTTCCATACGTTATTGGCTTTCCAGCAAAAATGTAGCAGATAATTCAACACCCTACTGTGCCAAAACTAGATTATTGGTTTCTTAATAGTCCTATTTATCTTACAATTGAAACTGTTAATTACACCACTGACAGACCTGATCTTTTGGTAACCTCTTCAAATTCCTGAAACTGAACTAAAACAGCTGAAATATTCAACATAGGGGATTTCAATGTCCACAACTTCGCTTAGCTGACAACTGGTGAATAAGTCTTCGCAGATTCTTGGTAAAAAAAAATTCACGCCAATACTCTTGACCCATTCGTTACTGACAGTTATGAACCGAATAAGTAGTCCACCATGAGTGATTGCGAGCTGGCCATCCTTTTAATGCCAATCTCAGGAACTTCTAAATTTCCTCTATAAGAATCATTTTCCTATCGAACGGCGAATTTGTGGTACTCATAACCGAGTGATGTGTTTCCTGAAACCCCCAAACATCAGAAAAAATGCAATAGATATATTTCCACTGGATTTTTACGATGTTTAGGGGAAGAAATGGCTTTATTATCTTCGTATTTGTTCGAAAAAAACTCGTATTGTTGAATTCCCATTCGAAAATAGAATTAAGACAAAAAATAAGAAGAAGAACCATAACCTAACTTTTTTTGTAATATTCAAGTATTTATTATTTGGGATTTGATTTGCACCAAAGCAATAGCTCTCGCAGAGCCCTGCAACCGGCAAGATCAAAAATCCATATTTCCTTTTTCAACCATTCGATGATAAACACATGTATACGAATTGTGAACTGACAGGTCTGTCGTATCCAACTATGCGAAAAAAAAATTCCTTAGGAAACTTTTTTATTGCCATTGAAAACAATGAGCAGATGTAACGATTTTTTAAAACTCTTGAAACTCTTCAAAAATGAAGTGATCGTAACAAATGAAAAAAGAAAATATATGGAATGAACGCAGTTCGATAATAAAATAAGAACTCATACGGTGTGATTGTTTTAAAATTGTGGTAGCAATGCACTCTTTTTGTCACCCTGTATATTTTGGCGATATGGCTAATTTATTGGAATTTCAACTTCATGTGAGATTTTTTATGTGTACATACGACATGAAAAAAATCAAATCAGACTTGAGTTAACGAAATTATTGTTGACCAAGCTAAATGATATTTTGAGTGGATCGATTATTTTGCTGGTGAATGCATTTTATTTTTGAAATTAAATTATCTCTCTCTTCGAATATAAACAATACTTGCCACCTTTTTCTCGAAACTTTCGTTTTATTGATGTTTTCAAATTATGTCAGATGCATATTGAAAAGCTTGGCGTGCCATGCTCTGTGTTTACTGCCACCATACTGAAATGAAAGCAAAACATAAGGCAAACAAACGTTATTTTATAAGGAATACCAAAGTGTTGAAGACCATAAACGTCAACCGTAATGTGATTATTGATCACGTACTTCATACTTGAAAACTTGCCAAATTCATAGATGAACATAATGCACTAAAATATTATATGTTACGGAATTCTTGCAGCAACTGAGTTACAAAGGTTTGACAGGCAAATCACAGAAATATTTATCAAAAGTGGAGGAATTCTCGACACATATTAAATATTGATATAATAATAATAATAATAATAATAATAATAATAATAATAATAATAATAATAATAATAATAATAATAATAATAATAATAATGAGAATTAAATGAAAATCAACTTGTTTTCGGAAGGATCTTCAATTCTGGATACGTCGAGATCTTTTTTCTTTCAGTAGTCAAAAATTATGAGTGAGAAAACCGAATTGAAACGCCATGTTCTAGAAAAAAAATGTATGGTCCGTAACCAACGTAACAAGAGTCATAATGAGTGACTGACAAGACAGGTTGAGAATTACGTTCTCGTGAAAATGAAGATGAGGACAGAAAAAATTATTCGTAGGTCTTTCTTTTCGGAAGATATAAAACTTCATAAAAAAAGTCAAAACGAAAAAGAATTCTGAATACAACAAAATTTCAGGATAACCTTCTCACCCCCTATACAAAGTCTTCCATCGAGTTTCGGATTTTTTTCGAAGAAATTAATTTTTTAGACCCAAAAAAAAATTTAATACGTACGCCTATGAATTTTTTTTTAACTGAACACAGCTATGGGTACCGCTTGTGTCGATTCTGAAAAAGAACTTTTTTTTGCCCTGTACATCAAACTATGATAATTGGAGTACCCGAGTTTGGGCGATTCTTAGTAGTTTTGTAGGAAACTCACGAGAATAATAGGTACCTACGTGAAAAAATCACAAAAATCTCCTTCCCCTTCATCCGTACCCAAAGTACCCCAAGGGATGAAGGGGGGGAAGAATTTTTTCTTGATCTCCGATCCCGATGTGGGGGTCAGGTGAAATATGTCTACCAATATATCTAACCGTTTTATCAGCAAAATTTTCACCCCAAAACAAAATTTTGGTGGGAAGGGTGTCAAAAAAATTTTTACCGTCTTTTTGGTTGTGATATTTTCGTTTCGATCAAACAACGTTTTGGATATTTTTTCTTTCTTAATCGGGATTTCGAGGGTGATTTAGATTTGGGTCACCTTTGCAAAAACCCTTGATCGTTAACATTTATTTTCAAGTCAATTCTAATCTTCATGTCTGTTCATCTAACGTTTCAGCTTCAAAATGATCCTGAGGTTTTGAAAATCGGTTGAAGAGGGAAAAAGTTATGACTGCAAAACCAAAAAATTGACTTTTTGAGGTCACTCTGTAAATAAAAGAGATAAGAAGACAATTCTGGTGATGGCTTAAGTTAATGAGATTTCCTTTATGCCTCTGCTGCTGAAGTTGAAACAAAACTGTTTTTCTTCATTTGGGATCCTTTTGAAAATTCCGAAATTTTGCAGTTTCAAAAAACATCTTGTAGCAATTTCATGGAAAAAAAAACTCATGTAACAAAAAAATACGAGATTATAGCTGAAGGACTGAGCTAGCGATCAGCGCAAACAGAATTCAAATTGTTCAAATCAGAAAAAAGTTAATCAAATTTCTACAGGGGCAAAATTTCGGGGTTTCCTCGACTACTGCAAAATAAAAAATGATGTGAAGCGTGATACGAATGAATGTTTATCGGCCAGATGAGGATGCTGAGGAAAATAAATTAACCCTGAGATGGTACAATTGGGGTGTCGATGAATCCTTGGAATCCCAGATGTTTTATCGACATGGTTGCCCTTGAAATATTCCAGTTGCATACAAAACTCGAAATTTGAATTTCAGTTCCGTTTATTATTCTTTTCACACCTCACGTTGACCATAAGGGGCGAAGTAGGTACCTATATCTCATGATAATGAAAAACGTGTACAAACTTATGAATTCTTATTCATGGGTTCCGAAAATATCTTGGATCCGATGTTTTTTTCGTCATCTCCAGAAGATCTTTCAGTTCATATCATGAATTTAAATATTGAAGTGAATCGTTGTGTTCGATCGGAAAGGGTTTGATAAATATTTAATGTTGTCACTTTCACAGTTTTCGTCGAGGAGTTGAATACGAATGAAAATGTATAATTCAACTTAACCTCTCATCCAAGATCTTGAATACATATTCGCATGTTATTCCTTTCTTCTTTCTGCTATGAAAGTCATGAAAGAATTAGTTTGACAGATCAGCAAGTTATTTTCGAAAAGTGACAAACGTAGTAATCAGTGGCGTAGCTACCATAGGGCTAGGCGGGGCAGTGCCCCGGGGCCCCCAAGTTCAAGGGGCCCCTCGGACTCTGACTCACAAACTATAAATTGAACTACTGAAAATTTATCCCACATGCGGAATATAAATAAAGCAGGTTCCAGAAACGCGCCTTTACTAATGGCAATTGAAAAAATACAAGGGAATTCCCAACTAGTCTCGTACATCTGTTCGAAATTTGCCGAAAACTTGAATGAAACATTCCTATGTAATAATTTATAATAATGATGGTGATTTCAAGCTGAGAAGTGAAAACCCTGAAATTGTGAGCTTTTTTTAGGCAATAGTCGGAACGCAATCGACTTTTTGGCAGATAACCTTGATACGCGCTCACAAAGATCGGCCAATGGAATCACAATACGCCATAAGCAAAAACGCGAAAAGCCAGCTTGTGAACGCGCCATTAGGCTGTTTTTAGTGGACAAATTTCAAAAACAATATTATACGCTCACTTCCAATAAGGCAATATTTATTGCAAAAGTAATATGTTATGTAAATTGAAAATTTATCCCAACAAAAACCTTTCGAAGCAAACTTTGTCACATTTTTGATTTTTTTTGTTTACTATTACTTGGGAAATAATATTTTTACTTGAGAAACGAAACACTATTCTTTAGTACATGACATTCCTACCACTTCGTCATACTCCAGATTCGTCGTAAAACGTATGGTCGGTCAAGAATGTAGTGATTGGTTTAAAAATATCTACTTAGTAATCAGGATTACGAACCCAAAGGGTGCTCAACTCAACGGGACCCTATTAACGTGCTTCCGCTTCTGAGTGTCTGTCACAAGACTGTATTTTTTGAACGGTAACAGGTAGATATTTTTTTTATTTCCATAAAACAGTTTCAATTTGTTAATAAAAAGTAAGTTACTATTTATATATATTTATAGAAGAATCCTTTAATTTCGGGTATGCAGTCAACAAGGGTATGGAAAAATAAGTGAACTCTTGTTTCTATTCAAGCTTTCGAGTCATTTATTGGCTCTTCATCAGGAATTCTACAATGAATTAATTTTAAAAAATTATTAGATCTTATTAAAAATCTTTGGCACGTGTGTACTTACGAAAAGTGAGGTTATAAATCCCTTTCACTCGCCGTAATTCTTCATGAAATATCATGTCCCAATGGAACAACACTCTTGATAAACAATTAAAGTTATACAAAACATTAATTAAATGATCTTTTGATTAACATAATAGAAAAAACACATTACAATTACACAAGGGCTCTTATGGAGGCCATGTTTGATTAAAAAAGGAAATGATGTTTATGAATGACTTATGAGTTATGACTGAAAAATGAAGTTGACAATTGGAGAGTAATGACATATTGTCCAAGACCTTGCTACCAACATACGGTGAAATAGAAAAAATAGAAAAATAGTACCACCAATTACTAAAGGGGGACCAACTTAAATTTAAAATGAAATATTGTCTCTCTCATAGGAATGGCGACTGAGTAAATATGAATAAATTACGCTTAGATTATCAATATCCGTTCTGGAATTCATTGAATTAGGTTCTTTGAAGATTTGTGTCATTTCAAGAAAAGTTCTCTTTTTTAAGTTGGATTCATGCTCCAAAATAGTCACATTATCATAATCTGGGTTATGGTCAAGAGAAATGGTGTGATGAGCTAATGCACAAGTTTTTTTTAAATTTCTGATATCACTTTTATGGGATATGATTCTGTCTTTCAATTTCCTTTTGGTTTGACCGATATATTTCTTTTCACATTGCGAACAGGGGATGCAATAAACTAAATTTGAATTATCTAATAATTGATCTTTGTCTTTTAATTTTGAAAAAATATTGTTCAATACAATTTGGTTTTTGTAAGCAATTTTGATATTAGGAATCCTGGAAAATAATTTATTGAATTTATAATTAAGAGGTTCAATATGTGGGAATGAAAGATAAAATGTTTGTTATCTTTCATTCCCACATATTGAACCTCTTAATTATAAATTCAATAAATTATTTTCCAGGATTCCTAATATCAAAATTGCTTACAAAAACCAAATTGTATTGAACAATATTTTTTCAAAATTAAAAGACAAAGATCAATTATTAGATAATTCAAATTTAGTTTATTGCATCCCCTGTTCGCAATGTGAAAAGAAATATATCGGTCAAACCAAAAGGAAATTGAAAGACAGAATCATATCCCATAAAAGTGATATCAGAAATTTAAAAAAAACTTGTGCATTAGCTCATCACACCATTTCTCTTGACCATAACCCAGATTATGATAATGTGACTATTTTGGAGCATGAATCCAACTTAAAAAAGAGAACTTTTCTTGAAATGACACAAATCTTCAAAGAACCTAATTCAATGAATTCCAGAACGGATATTGATAATCTAAGCGTAATTTATTCATATTTACTCAGTCGCCATTCCTATGAGAGAGACAATATTTCATTTTAAATTTAAGTTGGTCCCCCTTTAGTAATTGGTGGTACTATTTTTCTATTTTTTCTATTTCACCGTATGTTGGTAGCAAGGTCTTGGACAATATGTCATTACTCTCCAATTGTCAACTTCATTTTTCAGTCATAACTCATAAGTCATTCATAAACATCATTTCCTTTTTTAATCAAACATGGCCTCCATAAGAGCCCTTGTGTAATTGTAATGTGTTTTTTCTATTATGTTAATCAAAAGATCATTTAATTAATGTTTTGTATAACTTTAATTGTTTATCAAGAGTGTTGTTCCATTGGGACATGATATTTCATGAAGAATTACGGCGAGTGAAAGGGATTTATAACCTCACTTTTCGTAAGTACACACGTGCCAAAGATTTTTAATAAGATCTAATAATTTTTTAAAATTAATTCATTGTAGAATTCCTGATGAAGAGCCAATAAATGACTCGAAAGCTTGAATAGAAACAAGAGTTCACTTATTTTTCCATACCCTTGTTGACTGCATACCCGAAATTAAAGGATTCTTCTTTAACTTAGACAGTCGTCTAACTTTCACAACTTCTATATATTTATATATACAATTACTTCGAATTCGGAAAACGACGAATACGGAACAAACGATTTTGAATAGTTCACTTGGGGCCCTAGTTTATATTTTTGTCCCAGGGCCTTCAGTCACCTGGTAGTAATGAAATGTAAAATATCAAACATAGTTTGAAGTTGAATGTCTGGTAAACCTTGAACAGAAAACAACTAAACTACGCAACACTAATTACGTCGCACCCCAAAATTTTGCACATGTTAATATTTGAATAACTTTATTCTACTGTTTCTACTATTTCATACGTGGTCGTAGGAAAACGTCAATAATCACATTGTTTTTTTATTCAGAAAGTAGCTCATATATCAACATGGTATTGTTTATTTGAAAGAAAAAGAGTACTTGTGTTGATATGAAAAATATCACAACGGTCGCATGAATTGATAGAAATAATAAGGTATATAGTTTTAGTTCATTACTTATTTTATTTTTGGTGTATTTTGCGTTCATTTTGTGAATTATATGTTTTATGTTTGAAATTTGTGCTTTTATTTTCAAGATTTCAATAGGCTTCACACATACTTTTCTATTAAGTAGTCACTGCTATATTGCAACAAGGTGGTAGTAGGAATATTCAATATTTAGTTTTCATATACTTTACATGTTATATTGCAGTGACCTTACTGGAAACATTACATTCACAATATAAAAAAAATAACTTTCATTCAATTTATAAGTAATGTTGCAGGAACCTTGCTAGAATGTGTCATCAAGAAATATTGAATTTTTTATATTAGGGAAGGTCCGTTTCAGCGGTTGCTGAAATATTGCAGTAAGGTAGCGACGAACCTTACAACCTTGCATTGATGGGTTGCTGTAATATTGAACAAATATTACATTGCTCAGTGGGTTGTGAGGTACTCACTGTCAATGTAAGCGTTTCTCACATTACATTTATGTTATTTATCGGAATTTCTGGCTCCTTCCAGATTATACGAATACCTAATTCGTAACTTATTTCAATTAAACATAACCTCTGAATTCAGAGATGAAAATCAGGGACACATCTTGACTGGAACTATTTCTATACATGGCTGAAGATGTTGATGGCATTCACAACTTGCTACTAGAGAGTACGGCTACAGTTTTATGGGCGGCTTGCATCAGTTGCACGTTGCATCATATCACAGTCGAATATCGAATACGATTGTAAGCGTAGATATTAATCTTTGTCACAGTATCACTTTGGTCAAGGACGCACTTACTCGTACGCGCTTGCGCACTACATACTTTTGTGGTTCTGTATTCCTGGTTGCGTGATTACTGGCGCTAGCAGGCATATGTTGTCAATCATCAATAAAATCGTTCGTCGAAACAAAACTAATTCAATCAATCAGTAATTCACATAATAAGGAATTGTCGGAGAAGTATTAAAATATCATCTTGAATATGGAAATAACCAGTACCAGATATCCAATCAAAACAACGTGAAATTATAGAGACCGCTCAAGTTACATTTTTGACAACACTTCCCGCGAAATGAAAGTATTTGGAGTCGTAGGAAAAATAGTGTACAAAACTCGTTGGAAAGTGCATTTTCTTCACTAGTTACGTTTCCGCACTCACCGCTACGCGGCTCGTGCTAAACGACTACTTGTGTGAAATATGTCACTTTCCACACTTGTTGTGTAATGTACTATTTGCGAATCTACTGTTTATAACAAACTTCTTTATGTGTGAAATGGATTTGAGATGCCTCGGTGTTATTTTTGGCATCTCGGAAGTCAGGAATGTTTAGTTCCCACAAAATACTTGACAATGTGGTCATAAGTTGAAAAAATTATCGAACACATGTTATCAATAAATTTTACTAAATTATCAACCTGTGATATATCGTTGGATTGACAGAAAATGTTCAATCATCAAAAATAAGAAATAAAATAAAGTTGAAAGAAGTCTATGTGCTTCGGTTGTTGTAAAAACTTCAGATTTACTTATACCAGTTTATAATATTTCAACCATTCATTTTTTTTTTTATATCAAAAAGATTCATCTTGCAACATTTTCAGGATGAAAAAAAACCCTTCCATCTCCGTTTTTCTGTCTGTTTTTCTTGTTTCGACGTTTATTTCTAATATCTGGAACTGAATGGGATTGCATCAACATCGTTAATTTTTTTTGGTTGATTCAGAGCATCAATCAATGTTTTTTTTACATAAAGCAAGGCTTGCTACATTAATGAAACTGGAGTTGTTAACGAAACGACAAGAATGCACAATTGATTGTGTGGTTTTATTATCATTTACTAAATGAATTCACTCAATATATAGTATACGTATAGACCTGAAAGAAACCGACATGCCCTGATATGACTACAATGAAACCACCGTTCACATATGAGTCATTGATATTCCACCACGTGACAAAGAGCCAGACGATATCTATTCATGTTCAATAAAAAATGTAAATCCTGCCATGCGGCCACATTATCCTAATGAAGTTACACGAGATATTATAGCATTTAAACCTGAGAGCACTGTGAAATTAGTCATTTCCGAAATCCAATGCCATATTTGAGAGGCTGAATAGATATAAATAATATATGAGTTTGAAAATTTTTCATCGTTATTGAATCTGAACCAGATGTTGGAGTTATTTAAGTTAATGGGTTGAAAATTCATGAAAGCGTCTAGATGTCAAACAATATTAATTTTTTGGGAAGAAATCCAATATATTGAAAAAATATGAATATATTCAAATACTTTTAAAATATCCAATCAGTATATTGAAAAAACAATCAATTGATTGGCGAGGAGTTGAATGTAAGTATTGAATTTTTTCCGAAATAACTATTCAATAATTTTCATTATATCTATAGAGGGTGGCCCACGACAAGCGCGACGGAGATTTATAGCAAAACGGCAAAACTTCTCAAGTTTTTGTCACCTCAGTAGTTTGTATATCGATTAAGGCCACATTCAAAAATCACTTTAAAATATACAGGATGTACCAAAAAGTTGTGGCATATCAAAGTTATGTTTTTTCTTATGGAACACTCTATGTTTTATTGCATTTTCAGATTCTCTATCACACTTGTGGTTTCGAGGGAAGATACGGGTGCGAAAAATCGAGATTTTCCAACTTCTGGAATTTTTTGTGTGGAAACTATTCATTATTGGTCGAAAAGGCTCACATGTCCCTATCTTAACTTTCGATTAACTATCTAATTTGAATCACATACAGGGTGGCTTAGAATTCAAAAATTTTAACCACCCTGTATGTGATTCAAATAAATGTCATTAGATAGTTAATCGAAAGTCAAGATAGGAACATGTGAGCCGTTTCGACCAATAATGAATAGTTTCCACACAAAAAATTCCTGATGTTGAAAAATCTCAATTTTTCGCACCCGTATCTTCCCTCGAAACCACAAGTGTGATAGAGAATCTGAAAATGCAATAAAACATAGAGTGTTCCATAAGAAAAAACATAACTTTGATATGCCACAACTTTTTGGGACATCCTGTATATTTTGAAGTGATTTTTAAATGTGGCCTTAATCGATATACAAACTACTGAGGTGACAAAAACTTTTGCTATAAATCTCCGTCGCGCTAGTCGTGGGCCACCCTGTATATAGCAGAGAAAATGAAATTTTGTTGGGTCGCAATTATCATTATGTATATTGAATTTTCGAGAAACAAAGATAATGAATGAATCAGGTTGTCAGGAAACAATTTTTTTTACAAAATTTAGCTGCCTGGTCGCTAAGATATTCAACCAACACCGCGAAAAACTTATTTTATTTCTGACAGTGACATTATAAGCTTATATCGTCATAGTTACGATATCTATAATGAGGGTCATAACTCCCTTGGGATATTAAGGTTCAAAAACTCCCTCTTACCTTTTACAGGTGAAAATGATACAAGAAATGCTTATAAACGTTTATATGTAATGAAAACTAAGACATATTTTCCTTATTCACGTCATCACAAATAATAAATGTACAATTTTCAAATGTTCCCTGAAAATTACTTCCGCCGCTGGAAACAATTTCTTCTTTTTTATGGGTGGTGCTGTTGCTGTTCACTACAGTCGAGGTGCCTGCCTCTTCTGATGGCAAAGTAGACAGCATACGCGCCGTTTTATTTCTCAATTCAATACTGTCCTCCAGATACCCCTCTGCCACCGTGGAACTTCTCCAACCTCCGTGTCTTTTCAAGTTTTTCATAGTTGCTCCTGCATTGGCTAGGGCAGTAGCAGAAGTGCGACAAAGGCAATGTCCCGTATAGGTTAGTGGGTTAAGCAATCCTAAATACATTGCGATTTTGCTGGGAATTTTGCCAAACATATTCTTTCCAATTGGCTGAGTTGTACATTTATTTTGTCGGAAGCTCAAAAAAAAATCGTTTTGTACCTTCAGGACGCAAGGACATATGAAGTCTCA
The DNA here is from genome assembly GCA_029955515.1 of Chrysomela aeneicollis. Taxonomy (NCBI): domain Eukaryota; kingdom Metazoa; phylum Arthropoda; class Insecta; order Coleoptera; family Chrysomelidae; genus Chrysomela; species Chrysomela aeneicollis. Next base: position 1,460,872 of record JARUHQ010000024.1, read on the forward strand.
ATAAAGGCAAAGCAGAGAACTCTTTTTCATCCACAACTGTAAATTTCTTCGATACACCAGTTTTACTTTCCGGTACGTTCACTACCATAACAGTATCCCGGTCCTCTATATCTGCTATACTCATATTTAGAAGTTCCTGAGTTCTGCATCCTCCAAAATAACCCATAATTAGAACAACATATAACAAATAAAACGAAATAAACAAACGAAAAAGAAAATTATGAGAAAAAAATTACCTTATGCAATAAATGAATTTCATTAGGGGCGTCCTTTGGAAATTTGATGACATCTTTAGGAGATAAGACAGCAGACTTTTTCGGCTTATACCCCTTACTTTTCCGTTTCAAAAAAGCCTCTAGTTCGTTGAACTTGGTGATATCTCTTTTCTCATATATGGTCACCATCGATTTGAGCATTGACCATTTAGTCCATAACGAATTTGGGCTAAACGTTTCTGACTGCAACGAATAAATACGATTATTACCAAATCTACCAGAAAATACTGAAAATACTTTACCAGTTCTTGAAAATATGCCAGAAAGACAGTTTCGTTGGCATCTTTTGACATAACATTTCTCTGTGTCAGCCACTTCAGATATAAGTTGTATTCTTTTTGATATAGGGCTTCACTTTTCGATGGAAGTAAAGATTGTCTTGCTTTTTCCGCTTTTTTTATAATATCCTCCATTATATCAGAAAAAGATCGTCGATTTGTGGTAAAAAATAAACACGTTTTTTATGGAAAAACATTGATTGATAAAGAAAGTTTGCTTATAAACATGTAACATAGTGACAACCTAGCAACAACAACAATGCTACAATCAACGCTACCTAATTCAAATATACCAGAAAGGTTATGAATTTAAACATTCATTGCGGTCTAAATATGGACATATTGTTATGAAAATCGGTCAAAAATAAAATTATCTATGTACCACGGGAATTATAGAGCCTTAATAGCCTCTGGCAATTGCTGTCCCTCGGGCCAGAGGCCCTCGGGATGCAAACTTTGCCATCGGTAATTAAGGCCCTCATAATTCCCTTAATACATAAATAACTATTTCACACCTATGCTATAGCGCAATGAATTCACATTGTGAGTATAGTGTTTACGTTATCGACTATATAACTCGACTTTTCACTAAAGAATATTTTTTTTAATATAAGACCACAACTAGCGACCGAATCCGTAGTGGCCATAGATAATAAGCTTCAGGACGTTCAAATTGCATTTTCACTATACGGATATTTTTATCATACTTTGCATATATTCACAACATATCAAACTAACTTCTTTAATGGAAATAAGTTTCGAATCTACTGACAGTAATTATGTTCTAGAACTTCTGCTAATGACTTCTGGAGTTATTGTTTAAAATGGTTTACATCAGGCAATTCGATTATATGCATGGGAATTTTGGAAACCGTACAACAAAATTACCGAAAAACATTGATTAAGTTTTTTAGTTTTCACAGACCTAATTCGAAGTCAGAAAAGTTAACATTGTCGAAAGCACTTTCATTCACCTACCTTGTTTAAAGAGTGACCTGGATTTTTCATTGCCTTTTTCTGATCGGGGTTTTCTAGAATACCTATTGTTAATGTTTCATTGAAATTTCATTTTCACAGTTTTTCAAAGGTAAAAATCGTTAAAGTTTTTTATTAGATATAAACCCCTATTTTTCGCGATTTGAAAGCTTATCATCATAATGTCTAAGAAATAAATATATTTCAGAATGCTCAGAGGTAAAATTGACCCCGCTAGGAGTCAGAAAACCAAGAAACCCAAAAGAAGAAGAAGAATGCTCAGAATGAGATTAATGATTTTGATAAAACAAATACGATTTCTATGATATATGATATATTTTATAACCCCAATCAGGGAGCTTTCGGAAAATGCAAAGAAATATCCAGGTCCGTATTTTTAAAAATCAGTTTGATGATGGATATTCTATAGGTCACACAAAGTACCGAGGACAATGTTTAGATGTTGACTATTTTTCCTTTTTGTCTCCAAATAAAGGCGGATTTCTTGACGGCATTTTTCGTTGGGCTTATGTTTACGTAACGTTGCTTTCATCATAGGCATCGATAATCTGCGAAAAATGTGTGTATGTTACCTCAAGGTATATCAGATCAATGATTGCATGTCATACGAACAACCTAACAATTGAATTCGATGATCGATGCCAATAAACCTCCTTGATATTTCTATCATACCCTTTTTATTAACGAATACAATAATTGTTATCATGGTCATGTTGCATGTAATGATCAACCTGATATTCAGGTGTAATAAACACTATTCAAGAAATTCTGTCGATACTAAGAACCCCCTTTTATATTTCCGATCACCCCGTACATCAACTAATATCTATTGCTACTGTGGTTATGCAGCACGCAATCATCAGTTCAATATACCTTGAATAAAACATACTAAAATTCTAACAAAATCTATCTAGAAACACCTCTATGCAGGGTGGTCAACTTATACTCAGGAATTTGATATTTTATTATTTTTTATTTTATTGTTTACACAAACAAGAAATTCAGTAACAAGTGAGCTATAAGATACATATAATAATAGAAACAGAAACCAAAACCTATAAGTATGTTTGAACATGAAGTTGAAAGTGTGCAAAGTGTATAAGATGAAGCCTGAAAATAAGGTAATAAATATATAGGATATTTCATAAGGTAACAGAATATTAAAATCAATAAATGTGAAAGAATTTGGTGAATAGTTTTGTAAACTGGTAGAAACTATTATATATAAATACTTTTATGGAAAACTTTCTATACTGTTTTCCATTAAAAAAATATTCAGCAAAAAAAATAAGAGGGGGAAACCTTGGTTGACTCCAGAAATAATTAATGAAGGACGCTTATTGAGAAGTAAATTTAGAGAATGTAAGATCTCCCAAAATGAAAATATTCATCACGAATATAAGAATCGGAAACGAGATCATGCTAAGAGAATTTCTGAATCAAAAAGAGCCTATAAAACAGTTTGTTTATGACATCAAATAATAAATCAAAAACATCGTGGCAAAAAAGAAAAAATAAAATAAATACAAACAAGGTCGCCAAGCTACCAGAGTTTTTTTATTGACGATACGAACAAACAACTTCGCAATCCAAATGAGATTGCTGAAAGTTTTAATAATTTTTCAATCAACTCGATAAAAAAGATTACGGAAAATATGCCTTTAGCTGAAATTTCTAATTCTAGAAAAAATGTACAATCACTTTTTTTAGCACCATACACAGAGGAGGAGGTATATTACACTATAATATCAGTAACAAATGAAAATTCCTCCGGTTTTGATAATACACCATGTTCTTTATTAAAACAAGTGGCAACTTATATCGCTGGTCATCTTACTCAGCTAATTAATGATTCATTTTCAGCAGGAAGTTTCCCTGATATTTTAAAAATGGCAATCATTCAACCGATTCATAAAAAAGGGGACGTTCACGATATTTCTAATTATAGGGGGGTGACCTTGTTATCAGTATTCTCCAATATTTTCGAAAAAGCATTCTACCAGAGACTGGTGACATTTCTTGATAATAATACATTTTTCTGTCCCTTTCAATTCGGTTTTAGAAGGGGAATTTCTACCAATCAAGCAATCATAGCATTGTATAATGAAGTTCTTCAAAACTAAGATAAAAGTAGGTTTGCAGCCTGTATTTTTTTCGATTTACAGAGAGCATTCGAAGTAATTAACATCGAACTACTACTTCAAAAGTTAGAAAGCTATGGGATACGAGGAAATGCTTTACAGTGGCTTGAGGGATTTCTATCGTACACAACGTGTTAGATTGCGATATAACGGTATTTCGTATTACTCTTAAGTAGAAGCGGTAAACAGTGGCGTCCCCCAAGGGAGCTTGCTGGGGCCTCTGTTATTTATAATTTTCGTAAATGACATAACATACAAAAACATGTCTGGAACTTACATATCGTTATACGCAGATGACACTTCTGTTGCCTGCTCTGGTGAATCACTAGAAAATCTTAACAATACATGTACTGAGGCTGCAAATAATATCAATTACTATTGTCAAAAGAACAACCTTATATTAAATCAAAGCAAGACTGAGTTAATCATGTTCTCTTTGAAGGATTTGAATAAAAGTTTTATGATAAAATTAAATGATGAATCTATTGAACAAAAGCAAGTAGTAAAATACTTGGGAGTCTTAATAAACTCTAAACTTTCATGGACGTATCAAATCGATAACGTTCTGAAAAGATTAGCGAGCAATAGTTTTGTAATCTGACAAATTCGATCAAGAATTGATCACAATCTCTTGAAATTGTATTATTATTCATACGTTTATTCAACCATGAATAATGGGATTCTAGCCTGGGGGACCAGTTCTAGGTCCAATGAAGTTTTTATTCAACAAAAAAAGATTGTTCGTAATATGATGTTCAAGTCCAGAACGTTTTCCTGTCGCCAGTTGTTTAAACAACTTTAGCTTTCAACGTTTCCTTCTCTCTTCATTTATAATTGCATGTTATATACAAAAAATAACCCAGCTATTCTCAATCAGTCTCGTAAAAATATTGTACACAACTTAAGACAAAACTTCAATATCAATATACCATCCCATCGTTTGTCAATTATATTATATTTTTATTTAATTGTATAATGTAATGTACTAAAAATTTAACTGAAAATATCCTATACTTATGTATTTATAAGTCTGACTGGAAATAAAGAAATTGAATTTAATTGAATTGGATGTTCCAAATAACAGAGAAAATCCTATAGGTGTTAGTTATGCTTAACCTTGTAACAAAATTGAAATAAGCTATCAAGTACGTAATGAGTTGCAACAAAACTAAACTTCTATAAAAGGGCAACCTCCCATTGTTGATGTCGATTATAAATGATACAGGGTGACCATTTCACTAGGATTTTCACATAAAAGTGGTAATATCTTCAAAAGTACCCTGTAGAACCATAGATCTTATTGCTTACGATAGATCCGGCATCCTGCAGTAATTTTTAGTTCTAGAGGGGTCTGCAAGAAAGTAGGTACTACATGATCACGTGGTACAACACATATGTATGGACAAAAATGAAAACGACCAATCAATGGCCTAGTACTTTCAACCCCCCCGGACCTACAAAACAAGTAACCTGGATACCGGATCTAGCGAAAGTAATAAGATCTATGTGTAGAACCGTGAAACCCCAATAAGGAAAATATAAGAGGAATTTACATTCATGATGATATAGTATTCAATTTGAAAAAAAAAATAGTTCGATATTCTGTAACTTTATAAAGCAACCCGTGGATTGTAAATATTTTTGAAATGCGATGACAACAAAGGAATCGAACTCCGGAGTTTAAGTTGATCACCCTCTACATATGTGTCCTTTGGCAGTTATACAGCGATCTATAATTTTTTAGAACATAGGTTATATAGGAATAAAAATCCACGTGTTTTTGAATTTTATTTAACAGCACAAGTTTCATGAATATATTCGATATATGTTTCGTTTTCGGTGCCCCACCCTGTGCATTGCCTCAACTCGCTGTATTTCTAGAAAATATTTTCATTCAGAAGACATCTCATGATGTAAATTTGGAACGAAATACCCAGGAGAAAATATCTGACCTGCTCCATTGGATGTATTCAGAAATTCTAATTTTCTATTCAAAACTATAAACTACAACTTTGTTTGCAACCCAAATGTTCTTCGTTTCCTTGTTGTGAGATAAACATGAATTAAATTCATCTGTTCATTGGCACGGAGAACTCTCTTAATGTTATGGAGGAGACACGATTACTATCAAGACGGCAGTAATTTGATGAGATGACTGTGTCCTACAATAATGTTATTCAAGACGGGCATTATCCAATTAAGTAATAAAATCTGTAACATAAGTTCCATCCAGAGGGAATATTATTCAGGCGGACCACCATGGACGGCGTATGTCCCTTTCTACAAGAGAAAACTTTCAACTTATCATATATTTTAGAGGGGTTTAAATATGTGAGATTGGAATGACAAATTCAGGGATTGAAGATATGTTAAAGTACTACATATTTATAGCCCAACAAACTCTACAGAAAATGTAATATTTATGCTAGCGATACACTCAAATTATAGCCGTGGCTATTCATCAGGGCGACCGACATATAGGTACACAGTGAAAAAAATACACACCAGCTAACAAGGGCAAAAACCCCCCTTCATGAATGCGATTAGAAAAGAGGTTCTTGATTTAACTCTTGCGTATCCATTTATGACAAACTATGTTTGCAACTGGCATGTCTCTGATGATTCTTCAATGTCGGACCATCAGCATATAAGGTTCGACCTGAAGACGTCAGAGACACGCTTCGATGGATACAAGGTACCAAAGTTAACCAACTGGGATGCTTATCTTGAAAGGCAGACGGAGGACCAACTTACATCCATCGAATCAATAGAGAAACTTGACACAACCTCAAGACAACTTCAAAATGCTATAATGAGAGTGTCAAATATAATTTGTAAACAGTTACAAGTCATCTTGATTCCATATATATAATAACAACTATATGGATAACATCTATTCTTCTCTTTACGCGAAAGTGAAGCCAGTTTTGGAAAAACAAAAGACTGTCTGGCTTGCTAATGATGAAATGTGCGCATGCGCTGATTTTGATAAGTTGAAATACACTGACGTTTTTAGAATTTCATAGGTTAGGTATATTTGTTAACCGAAATTATGTAAAAGGGCGTTAATATAGTTATAAATGTACTTACTGATTGTTTACAGAAGTGATTAGTGAGTGATAACAGTGATTGATCAAAAATTAGCCCACGAATCTTGTTCCGATGACTTTATCGTCACAGGTTTCTATGCAAATCGCAAGTATCGCTTTGTAGATCACATCCATTTCTGCATTTATCATCAACTATCATTCAATATGGTCAAACAATCCATCAATGAATTAATATTTGAAAAATATATGTCATGATGAAATAAAAACATCGAATTAAAGGTTATCTGACACATTTGATTGATTTTTAATAATTATCATACGTTTGTCGCTCACTAGAAAGCTACTCTCCTCCATGATGAAAACGAATGTCGATTCTTAATTCAAACTTGCGTATGCGCATATTCGCGATTGGTCCGGCAGACTGTCATTTGTTTTATTTTTCGGCTTCATCTCTGGTATCCATGTTACCTATATAGTTATTATTAGATATATGCTTGATTCTTGATTATATTCCATGTATTTCCATTATCTGTGGTATGACATATGTCATATCATTGTCATCTGTCTGTAATTAAAAATATAAAAATAAAGCAATACAAGTTTATGCAATATAAAATATATTTATTTCAATTATAATTGAAAAACAATACAAGAATACAAAACTCAAACCAACAGAGAGCATATGAACTTAGCCGTCCTGAAATACAAAAGGCTACTACCAGAGATGTCCCTTGGTGAAATGAGGAATTAGCAAAACCCAGAAAAAAAGTTAGTAGGTTTTTCAATAGAGCTAAGAGTCTGGTATACTGGGAAGACTACAAAACAGCGTTTTCTGAGTACAATAAAGAACTCAGAAAATCGAAAAGAAGAACATGTATCATACAGAATATAAGAGTCATTATTTTTAGTGATCTTTAATATATGACAAGTGAGATGCAGTACCCTGTATATTTCGTATAGTTATTCAGTATGATAGTATGAATCCTTCGGATTATTTTCGCACGGTTCAAAAATATTCCAAAAAAACCCATTAGCAACATTGAAGCAATTATGAAAACAACTTTCTCCTTCAAAAACATCAATGAAATAAAAAAATTATAGCCCGGAATAGACCAACATAATTCGAGAAAATGTTGTGATAATAAGCAAGAGAGTATTCTGAACCACACATTGAAAACAAAAGAAAACACATTCACTTTGCAAAGAAAAATATTTTTATTATTGTTACAACGATTTCAGTCTTCATATCCAATATCTATTGATAGCCCAAATTATATTTTGATTCGTTTTTTTATGAGATCCGATTTGAAATAAGTTAAGTTTGAATATTTTATTTTCAGAGATAAGGAATAGCTATATCAGCGAATACGAATAGATAACTAGTTTTTGAGTGAATTGAACACCTGAATGAGCACATTGAATTTACTTATGAACTGTCCTCATCAAGTAGGTTATTATACTTACTTATATATGTGAAAACTAGAATATATTGGGGGATTGCAGCAAAGTGAAAGAGGTACTCTTTAAGTATAGCCAAGCTTTCGGAAATTTTATTTTTCCATCTTCAGGGAACTACAAAATTGTATCGTTAGATTACAATGTTTACAATGATGTTTACAATGATGTTACTGATACAATGTATATGGACATCATTGTAAACATCCTCACCAAAGTTGTAGGTAAGTATTTCAACATACATCCACATTGTAATATAACGATACAATTTTGTAGTTCCCTGAAGATGGAAAAATTAAATTTCCGAAAGCTTGGATATAATTAAAAGAGTACCTCTTTCACTTTGCTGCAATACCCCAACATGAATATTCTAGTTTTCACCTTAAAGCCAAATTTATAAACTCCGCTTCCGTAGCTACAGTTGACGCTGCAATTACTGTACGTAGATGAAATGTGCTAAAAATAAACATCAGTTCATAAACTCCGCAGCTGACGCAGGTGCCGTCTGATATCTTTCTCTATACATTTTAGAACGGCAGCGTCAACTGTAGCTATCGCAGCGGAGTTTATAAATTGGGCTCAACTAGTCAGCAACGACTACCCTTCTAACCATACTTATATATACAGCGTGATTTACGTAGGCCGTGCATTAGAAGTTTTTCAACTTGCAGTTGGACTAGAAACTTGAAATTTGGTATGCTGTCATAATTGATCATGTGCGTTCTACCTCAAATGTTTTTAGTCCTACAGTTATACAGGGTATGCCAAAAGTCAGTACCAACTTTCTTATTTTAAAAGGAAACCTAATGTTTTTTTGTCATGGTTCGATTGGCCTTCTGATTATGACTTTAGACAACCTAAGTTATGTTTACTTATCTATCACAGTTTTTGAGATATGTCCATTTTTCCGAAAAAAATTACGGCTGTAGTAGCTTACGAAAACACGTGTAACCCGCAAACTGTTCAAAATTAGGAAACCAAATTTATGGAGCAGTTAGCTGGTAGTCCAGGCTAACACCTGATGTCCCATCGACGGTCCCATTTTGTACCATATGGGCGCAGGCGATTTTTGAATGTCGCAATATAAAATTGTCAAAAACTCTCAAATGGCACCTACCATTTTGAATATTGAACATTTACGCTAGAGTTCTGTCAATATTGTTCAATATTTTTGATTAAATTATCACAATTTTCTTTTGTTTCCATGGCATACACACATAATCATTCTGCAAGATAAGGCATTTCTTGATTTTTATTGAATAACTCGATAGAGGTGGAACTTGGGTATAGGGAATGCTGAAATAACTCATCCTAAAATTCAATTTTCTTTCGAATGGTTAAAAAAATGGTAGGTGCCATTTGAAAAAATTGAATTTTTGACAATTTTATATTGCGACATTCAAAAATCGCCTGCGCCCATATGGTACAAAATGGGACCGTCGATGGAACATCAGGTGTTAGCCTGGACTACCAGCTAACTGCTCCATAAATTTGGTTTCCTAACTTTGAACAGTTTGCGGGCTACACGTGTTTTCGTAAACTACTACAGCCGTAATTTTTTTCAGAAAAATGGACATATCTCAAAAACTGTGATAGATAAGTAAACATAACTTAGGTTGTCTAAAGTCATAATCAGAAGGCCAATCGAACCATGAAAAAAAAACATTAGGTTTCCATTTAAAATAAGAAAGTTGGTACTGACTTTTGGCATACCCTGTATAACTGTAGGACTAAAAACATTTGAGGTAGAACGCACATGATCAATTATGACAGCATACCAAATTTCAAGTTTCTAGTCCAACTGCAAGTTGAAAAACTTCTAACGCACGGCCTACGTATAAATCACGCTGTATATACGGAATATTTTTGTTGAATGATGTAGGTACGTTCGTACGTACGTTTATTGGTTTCATGAAATGTTGTGAGTTTTTCTCTTATAAGGAATATACCAATGAGAACTATTGTTTTCATTGCGATATTCCCAATATATTCATAATCTGAATTCAAAACTCTCTACTTATTGAATTAGTTAGGTGGTTTGTAAACAGAAAAAACAAATCTGGCGCTGTACATACATTGTTAGGTTTTTTTGGTGTCACTATATAGAATTGCATTGGTATCATAATTATCATATTTAATATCTTATTAATTCATACTCTTTGAGTCAATTTTTATTCATTATAAATGAATTTTCGCACGCCTATGATAAGCCACTATCTTTTTACAAGTTTTTACTTTTGGGGGAAAAACGTGGCTGCTCTGGTTGAAATCGAAACGGATATTTTCGCTAGAGATTTTTGACGAATGAATCGAAGAGAAATTTGGAAGAAAACTAATTCTGATACTGCAAGTTTTGCGTTACTCAATATTTGAGGATAATTTTGGTTTCTTCCATTGAATACCTCCGAGAATATATTGTGGGAATATTGGATTGATTTATTCCGGAGGCTATCACCAGACGAGTCTGGGTTCTTTTTTTCTCCCGTCAGATTGACCACTTCAGGCCACCTTCCACAAATCTGTAAGTTATATCGATTATCATAATTTTTTGTGTAGTTCTCAGTGCCTAATCAATTTCAAGTGTCGTTTGTTTAGTTCATCGCGTGTATACCGATATCCGGTATTATCTCCCATTTTCTTATTAAAGGGCCTAGAGTGACTCAATTGTCTTCTTCTACCTACTCACTCATTTGGAAAAATGGAGAAAGCAATGAATTTTGAAATGGCGAGTTGTTGGCTGTCCTAGGAAACAATAATCAAAGTTGGTAGTCATATTAGTTCGCTTGCGAAATACGGCGTTGCAAAAGGTACCATATATCATTTATATTATTTTCCCGCTCTGGATTGAAGATAAGAAGATAGATGGAACTCAGTGACTTAGTGTCTACCGTTTTGTTTTTTTCATTCCTTTCACATTATTCACATAATTATTTCTTTCGCCTGTAATCGGCTATTTTGGCTCGTATTTTGGGTTTAGAATTTCCTGCTATAAACTCGGAATTTTCTTTTATTGTTAGTAATAGGTTATGAGCTAGACATTGCCGATTCTTGACATAAAATATAAACAGATATTTCACACCTATAATATATTGATAAACATCGATTTATGGGTATATAACCTCTTATTATTATATGATGTTCATATACGTAATGTGAGCCTCACGTGATCACGTTAGGACGAAATAACATATGGAATTCAGTATGATAATGACTAAGGGCCAATTTATGCATCATTGTCTTTATCCTATAGTCTTAGTCACAGTCTTCGTCTTAATCATATAATCAAGTTCAAAGCATACATTTCAATGAGTGCATTTATGCAACATTTTTAGTCTCAGTCTTAATCATAATCATTGAAGCAGGACCTTGAAAGTTACAAATTTTCAACTTTCATGCTTATGATTGAGACCACATATGAAATACGCATGCGTCGACCACGACCTGTCAATACAAATGACATTAAATTTTGTTTTTGTCACCAGTATCCATGTCTGTGGCAATAATTGATAACAAATATAATATTCAGATATAGGTATAATCTCGAATATAATAATTGATAACAAATATCAATCGCTATCGATGGATTGTTAATTGTCATATCATAATTCTTAAGTCTCAAAACTGTGATGCATAAACGTCCAAAATGATTGAGACTATGATTGGGACTGAGTTAAAACTATGACACAAGATTAGGATAAAGACAATGATGCATAAATTGGCCCCTAATAACAGTATGATAATGACTGATGTTGGTGATATGATCTGTCATCTTTGAATATTTTAGAATTTCATTAATACAGTTTTAACTCGAGTTTTAATAAATGAATGAAAGCTTTATTTATCTGATGAAAGTAGATTTATATTGATCTTGGAGTACCTTGAACATAAGGAACTTCTGGCCAAGTTGCATAAATGGCCAGTGGCGCCCATATATTTTTTTATTTGGTACCTAATTGGTAATGTAGGTATACATTGTTTAAAGGTAAGTTTTCTGTACCTCCCCTACTCTCCGACGAAGCTGAGCTAGTTTCCTTCGGCATATTCTTATGTAAGGGGTTACTATATATATGCTACTCTAGATCAGTTCGATTATTTCAAGTGGAAGTTGATTATCAATAAAAAATTGATATTATTTCATTAGTATATTGGTTAAAACTCTCTGAACCTCGTGGACCCCTTACAACATATTTATTCGTGTTCATTCACTTCTCATATTTTTATCGTGATCGACATAACTTTGTATCAATCATGTCGCAAATCGTGTGACTGTACATCAGGTTCGTCATTGACTGTTGGATTCTGAAGTTTATGATTTGTTTTTTGAAGTTGATTAATGTTGAGAATCCAACACGTCATCTACATTTGTCAATAGATAATAACGCATATGTAAGTAACTCTTCCTCGATGGAAGTTACTTAATATGCGAAAATTCAAATCTATTACACCATTAGACTTCACAAAATATGTGGTATCAATAACAGAATACCTATGCTAATATGAACCATAATAAGAAACAATGCGACCATCAATGATGTAAGACGTAATACATAATAATGAATTAATAAATTCTGAATTAGGAATATAGAATATACACGGTGGATATAAGTTGGATTTGCACATATACCTGCTGATGAACAAAACTCTGGTGACTCTGAATCACCCATCTTCGATTGTTTCTCAATTGAATAGTATATATCTATCAATTTCACTAATATATCTCGTAATTTTCAATGATACGATGAACATCATAAACGTACTTACCCATAATACATTAGTTACCATAAAGATGAAAGCTTAATGTTGACTTTTCCAAATGCCGCCGAAATGAAATTACATAAAACTTTGTTTCTTTTATTTTCGCATCGTCGATGTCAATAATACGATGAAGCTTTGAATGTAACTCGATTATTTGCGATTTAACACCGTCTCGGACATTGAGGATGACTCGGCTGTTGCCTCGTCACCTAGCATGATAATCCCGTTATATTAATAGCTATTATTTGTTTGTGACCATGGCAACCCAATTCAACGTTAAGTTAAAAGAAGTATTGATGGACTTCATACAACTGGCCAAATTAAATGGGAAGATCGTCAAATGATGTATCATTTGAAAGCTTGTAAATTTCTCTACACAACGGTGTATTGTTTTCTCGATTGAAATTATTGTTGTTGAATTCACAAAGGGGTGTATATCGGAAAAAGGTGTAATTTTTTTTTAGGGGTAACAATTTGCGCGTAACCTAGTTTATTTTTTCTCGAAGTTAGGGCGTATATATCAATTCCTGATCGTTCTGAAAATGGACCTTTTTTTCTCCCGATACTGACAACATGAAAAACTATACATTTTCCAGTTTGTACTTCAGAAAGCGTCAAGTTAATTTCAGATTAGTCACTTGAATTTCAGAAAGTATCAATTGTATTTCAGAATAGTGAGTTTAATTTCAGAAATCGTCAATTGTATTTCAGAAAGCGTCAATTGAATTTCACTTTTTTTTCAGAAAACAGGAGGTTTATTGTGAACACCCCATCTTTTGTTGGTCTAATTTCTGAGAAATTATGTGAGTTGCTAACGAGATTGAGAGGAGTTAGTAGGTCACAACATTGTTCCCATGATGTACTTAGTCTAAAGTGAGCCGAATCAGAAAATTTTATAGTAAATTAATGTTTATGGAGACTATCCATCTATTAACATAATATTCTCAAGAATGTAAAGGTAGCACTTCCGATTGTATCAGAAATGGACCTCCAATTCGTTATTTTGAATGAGACCCTCCATATATGATTATATTTTAATATTTTCAAGTTGAAAATTGCGTATGCAGGTAGATTTTTCTTTTTTCTGCACAGGATCATATATCGATTTCCTATTCGTAGAAGGAACCTGAATTCTGTTTCTGAAATACAAATTACGCTTTCTTCATTTGATATTTTCTGATATACAAATGACAATTCTGAAATTCAATCGACGCTTTCTGAAATTAACTTAATGGTTTCTGAAAAAGAACTGGAAAAGGTGTAGTAAACATTGAGGAATTGATCAAATCCACATACGCCACTTAGCAACGATGGTATGATTACAGAGATGTATGGTGTAAAAAATCGAGATGTTCCAATGTTAGTAAATTTTTCTGTTGAATCTATTGATTATAGGTACTTATTGATACCTCAGAACTGCAATTTAGATATAAATATATTCATATTCTATAGGCAAGTTTGAATAAAAAAGAAAATCCTGGTTCGTACTGATAAAAATAAAATAATGGCAGTCCTCGAATGATTATGAAACATCAATATAGTAAATTCTATATACTACCAAGTTGAAGAGCATGAAAACAGCTGTGAAAAAGTTTCAATTTTTTTCGTGTCTGTTAAAATGGAGCCAATAAAAATAAATATCAACATTCTTAAAACCGAAAATCTGTTTGATAATTTTTTGCGGCAAATTGTTGCCCATATAAATCCACAACTTTTTCCTAATTTAACCGACCCTGTATATCTAACCGTTACCGAGTTTCCCATGTTGGCCCGGCGTGAATTTGGAAAATCCTGTATTCTGTAAATGACGGTAGATCTCGTGAGTATCTCAATAATATAATCCGACTTCCTTATTTACAAATCTGAGGAGCTACACCTTTTCCAATTTTAGTTCAAAAATGGTCAATTGTATTCAAACAGTCATTTGGATTTCAAAAATAATTTAATTTCAAAAAGCACCAGTTGAGTTTCAAAATTATCAATTCAATTTCAAAATGCGTCAACTTCATTTCAAATTAATCATTTCAATATCAAAAATCATCAATTGTATTTAAAATTATCAAATGAATTTCAAAATCAGACACTTTTTCAGTCATTTTCATTTCCAAAAATATAAAATATTGTTACGATATTTCTACTTATGTTCGTGATTTTGAAACAAAACTGATAAATTTATTTCAGTAAACAATTTGAATACAACGCAATAAACACTTAGTTAAATCACAACAATATTCGCTTTACAAATCTCGATGGTCACAATACTAGCTTTCTTTATAAACTAAACTCTTTCCAAACTAAAACTAACTGTACGCTCCACTGCGCTCCTTTTATGTAGACAAAATACTCATTCTAGCAAAATCTTCAGATACCGTTCATTTTCGAGAATTTGCGACGGTTATGAGTCACCCGCTATTGTCCTCTAATTGATACGTCGGTGACCGATGTTATCGCGAGGCCATAAATCACGGCTAGTCACGACGTCGAGATAATGACTTCCGGTGTTCTTTGAAGCACAGTTCGTAACATATTTCGTAATGCATAATTTGAATTTCAAAACTGAAAAAGCACAGACAAAGGTAAGATGTATGTTAGGTGATATTTTTATTTACCCTGTTATTGATGGAACGCTTCTGGTTCCTATCATATCCTATCCTATATCGTATTAGATTTCAGTAGACTGATTTTGAAATGAAAATGATTAGTTTCCGAATTGAAATGATTGATTTTGAAATTGAAATGGAATTTTTTCGAATTGAATTGAATAGTTTTAAACACAATTGACGCATTTTGAAGTTGAATTGATACTTCTTGAAATCAACTTGACGCTTCTTGAACTACAATTGGAACAGGTGTAGTTGGTTATGATATTTCAAAAATTTCTTCAGATGGTGCCACCCATAATATATATGGTAAGAATATGGTATCATTTCGATATAAGTTGCAAAACATATTTTCCAGTGCCTGCGGAAGATTTGAATAAACTTCGTATTCCTAAAATCAACAATAAACGATGGAAAGACAATGCCCCATGCGTATCCAAATATTTTCGATGTTGTTTGAGGAAAGTCGAAGTCCAAATAACCCCGTCTACTGGAGAGAACATGATTCGAAAGAAAATATTCATGAATGCTTTTTTGTTTACATTCACTTATTTCTCCTCTTAGCATGCAAATAGAGCACGAATATGTGAGTATAATTATTACATATAGACGAAAATATCGATGCGGAATAATGATCCTTCCTCGTTACAAAACAACCACACACGTTGAGCAGAAATCATAATTATGATGAATGAATCATGAGCCAAATATTCTTTGAATTTTTTAAACGTTTGCGATACTTACCAAACAAAACACGCTCGAGCTAAACCGCTTGACATATGTTCTACGGAATAGAAGATACATTATGTGGTTGATGATAATCGATAATGAATCGTGTGGTTGTTTGGTTAGAACTGTTCAAAGGTGGGTTTTCCAATCTCTGGTTGTATTGATTACTCATTATTTATTTTTGTATGTATAACGGTGTCTAGAGTCGGATAACTTCTGCTATAAATACTACAATGTGTTTATGTTCACAGAAATCATCAAGAAATATGGCAACAGGGTAGGTACTAAAATGAAATGATAAGTATTGGGGTATTTATTTATTTTATTTATTTATTTTATATAAAGGAATACAAACAGGACGAGCCCAAAACAGTATTCACATTTGGACATAATGTATAAGAATAATATGAACTAAACTAAGAAAAACAGTGGTCTATGCGGTTTATACAGTTACATACATAAGTTGTAGGAAACATGAGAAGGCGAGAATGAAGATGTGCAACATTCTCATAATGGTCAGAGGTTTGTAAAGAAATATGATTTGAGTTTATTTACAAAGGTGGTAAATGAATTACAAAATATGTCAATGTCAATCATATTTGATATGGAATTGTAGTTTTTAAGACAACGATGATGAGGGGAGTTCCGATAATAATTTGTATTTGCCATTGTTGTGTGGAATAATTGTCCACGACGGGTGGGATATTGCGGAACGATAAAGTGGATGGAATTATTTATTGGCACTGAGTCTATCATATTATTCACCAATTTGAAAGTAAATTTTGTATCAGCAATGTCTCTTCTATTTTCAAGAGATAGTAAATTTAATTTTTTTCTAATGCAATAATTTTCTATATGAGGGGTGTCACGGAAGTATTTATTCTTGATATAATGTATAAATTTGTTTTGAATATTTTCTAATTGTTTTATATATATAATATATTGAGGGTTCCATATTGTAGAGGCATAACTCAAGGTGCTATTTACGTAAGCCATGAAAAGGGTACGAACAGTTGTTGGATCTTTGAAGTTATAACATGTTCTGATAATGAACCCTAGCATTCGATTTGCTTTTTTGGAAATGTAGGCAATATGTTTATGAAATAGCATTTTTTTATCAAAGATAATTCCCAGATCTTTCACTTCCTCGCGAGTGTCGAGATAATGATTTGAAAGTCTATAATTAAAAATAATTGTGTCATTATTTCTACTAAAAGTCATTTGATGGCATTTGTTGAAATTTAAGTATAGAGCGTTTTCAATGCAATATGAATAGAATCTATTTAGATCTAGTTGGATCAAGGAAGTATCCTGCGGGTTCTTAATACTGTGGAAGATCTTCAAATCGTCGGCATACATTAGGAACCTTGAAAATTTGAAACATTTCGATATATCGTTTATGTAAATATTAAAAAGGAGGGGCCCCAGGTGTGATCCTTGGGGTACACCTGATGTGATGGGGATTGTTTGTGATACACAGTTACCGATAGTAGTAGCTTGAGAACGGTTATTTACATAAGATTTCAACCAACTCAAAAGTGTTCCGCTAACACCGACCTCAGCAAGCTTGAAGGCAAGCAAACCATGGTCTATCTTGTCGAATGCCTTGCTGAAGTCGGTGAAAATCGCGTCCACTTGATGCCTATCATTTAGATTCTTGAGTATATACTCAGTATAGCCAAATAAGTTCGTTTCCACTGATCTTTTTTTGAGAAACCCATGCTGTTCAACATTAAGAGAATTGATAATGTCGTAGCTAAGAAATTCAAAGATTATTGATTCAAATAATTTAGCCAGGATACAGAGTTTTGATACTGGTCTGTAATTCTGTACTAATCTTTTGTTCCCGGACTTATGGATTGGGACGATAAATGCCTGTTTCCATATACTTGGGAAATATCCTTCTTTCAAAGATTTATTGAAAATTATAAACAACGGTGTTACTAGGTTTTTGGCACAATTTTTGATCATGTTAGTTGTTAAATTATCTGGTCCAGGTCCTTTGTTTGGAAGTGCCTTTATTTTTTCATAAATTTTGTCTTCTGTTATATGATAGTTATCGATATTAGGCGTGTGACAATTTGCGGAAATTTTGCTACTTATGTTGGTCAAAGGTTGATTGAAAGTTGACGAGAAGTGATCTGAGAATAGATTACAGATTTCTTGACCATCAGTAACTGTGTTGACATACAGAGGTGATTCGACAAGAGGAATTTTTTTTATTTTTTACATACTGCCAGAATTTTTTTGGTTCCGAAACGATATTATTTTCACATGACTCAAGGTACTTTTGATAGTCTGAAGAAATTAAGTATTTTGAACGTCCTCGGAGAATTTTGAATGTAAGGTAATCCATATCATTCTGATATCTTTTCCATAGAGCATGATATTTGTTTTTTTTCCTTTACCACCTTTATAGTGCTCAATGAATACCAATGTGGGAACTTTTTATACAGTTTCAGATTTTTTGGAACATAGTTATCTATTGCTTCATTCATCACAGTGTAGAAACATGTCAAACAATCTTCTATATTTTTATTCTCAAATATATGTACCCAATTAATTTTAGACAAGCGATTATTTATCGCATCATAATTTGCCCGATTGAAATTATATGTATAAAACTTATTTTCAATATTCTTTTGGCGTTTAATTGCAGGAATATTTATACTCAATTCCAAAGTATTATGGAAATTATCTTCACGGACTATTGGAGATTGACATAATTCTAACACCAGAAAGGAGGGTTTGAGTATTTAATTCAAAAAGTGAGGTTACTCAAGCAAGAATATGGTTTACAGAACAATAATATCAATATTACAGACTTCTAGGAAGGACCACATGTGGAACTCAATCATGTCACAATTAATTCCTTCAGATATTATGCTTTCCCCATCAAGTAACTCAAGATAAATCAAAGTCTGTGAAACGATCTGGCAATTTTACCGACCCTTCCCCCTGATGAAATTCACTGTGTAGAAGTTTGAGATCCAGTTTGTGACTCTTCAGTTTGTTCTACAAAATTTCTTGTCAAGGGTTACTCCAATACAAGCTTCGAGTCAGAATAATAATAATGTGATTCTTACTTGCTTCGAACTGTTGATCCACATTCTTCATTTGCAACATTATTGAAATTGCATACGAAAATAATGACAATGATATACATTATTACAAGTGAATCTAGTTTCAAAATCAATGGGTGCAAGAAATGCAAAGCAACGGGTCTATTCATTAGGCCACCTCTAGTCTATCAGAAGGCGAAATATCCCACTCAAAAACAGAACAAAAAGTGATCGCAGTCGGTAGGATTCGAACCTACGCTCCCAGAGGGAATCTGATTTCTAGTCAGACGCCTTAACCGCTCGGCCACGACTGCTCATGTTAATAAGATTGAAAAGGATATTCGAAAGTAGATTTCGTATTGACAGTATATCGGAAATGATAAATATATAGCATTCTTCATCACATCATCTCAACCAAAAAGTTAAGACCGGCCGCACACAGAAAGACCAAAACTGTTTTAGTCAAAAACGTTTTTGTCTAAGACGAAAACGCTGTTTTTCGGCACCCGTCCGGAAAGTACGTAAATCTTGGTAGTATGGTTTTGATAAATGCAGTTGATCATTACCATAGCAGCAAAATAACGACTGACAGCTATCTGACATAAAATTAGCTAACATTCAAAAATTATCAGATGAAAACAATCAATGTGAAACGCAAACTTTACCTTCTTGTTCTGACTTCAACAAAAGGCACTTAAATATACCAAGCATTTCAAACAAATTGAATCCATTCAATATTAAGAATTGTTCTAATTTTAATATAAATATTAATACAAATAAGAATTGAATTGTTCGAAATTTTGTTCTAATAAAGAAATGTGTTTCCTTGATTTGTTATTCTACACGGTTGCCGAAAAAATTGTGTACGCAACACACCCGAAAACAGTTTTTTTGGACTCGCAGACTTCCAGGACTCGCTACGCTCGTCCTAGAATTTTGTCCACTCATCCAAAAAAACAGTATTTTCCGGACTTGTTACGTAAATTACTATTCTAGGCTAGCCGCGAAAAATAATGTAGACGACCAAGCTTGCGACACGCGACAATTGAGTTTGTGTCGCTGACTACGTGTCGCGGCGACAAGGACGCAACCACACGGCCTTAGCATTAGCAAAGGTAGATATGGTGAAACGACATTTCAATTGTTTTTCGTTAAAACCTGATGTAGACGGGTTTAGCCACGGTTTAGCGAAGATCATAACACCGGTAATATATCACTTATCGTTCGGAGATGGCGTTAATATCGTATTTGATATCAATATCGATAATTCAGTTATCTATTAATATCCGTATTCTATGGTTTCGTGTTCAAGTGACAGTGACAGATCATTCATAATTGTGGTTTTGGCTTGGAATGTGAATATTGTTCGATTATTCAATCATGGTATTGATTGAATAAATCACACAAGATAAAGATGACTGAGAAATTGTGAAAACTAATATTCATCATGCGGAATCAGCAGACGTGGCGCCATCCATAGGAAGTCGTGAAAGTACCTATTACTAGTGTTTGAAACTCTTATTGAAATTCAACAAAATCGAGTAGGCAGAAGTCTACAAATATTTTTAGTGCCTTTTAATGGGACTCGTTACAACCATATCTATATCCACCTTGGCCTTAACCTATAATAATTTCATCTGTCAGGGAGTCAACAAGTTTCCTTACCTCCAGTATTTTTATTTCATAATTAAAATTATATAGATATAGATATATACCGGCCGACAACGATGAATCGGTGGAAATTGCACTAGTTTATCTGGAATTGGTTGTTATATAATAATGATATTGAACTGTCACACGATTTGCGAGTTACTTAATATTGGTTTTAAATGAGTATAGGTATACCCAAGGTGAATATAGGATGGTGAAACAGCTTCCTATTAACAAGCACTAGAATAAACTGTAGACCTTTGCCTACTTGATTTCATAGCGTAGTAATATTTCCTGAAGTTATCAGAGATGGCGACATACCTTGTGTCGGTAAAATAGAATATGTGCATCTGTCACCTTTTTATCAGTTTCATCTATTCTAGATGAAAAATGACTGAGAAGAGTCAAGATATCGATAATAATTCCAGATTCACTGAAATTATTATGTTTTGATGTCATTTCAACTCATGTCTGTCAGATGCGAACCACAGAAATACATGAGCAACAGAAATCTTCTTCGATAATCGATCTCACCGCCATCTTCATTCAAGTCGTGGAAATATTAGTACCTTCTCAAACGGTCTACAAGTTTTTCGCAGAAACAATTGAAGAGCTGTTTCACCATCCTATATCCACCTTGGGTATACCTATATTGTAGGATAACCTATATTCTTTGTTATTATTCTTATTGCATAGCAGTCACTTGAGATTTTTCCACCCAAACGGACTACGCATGTTTTTCAAACTTCAAACAATACCTAAGAATTCAGTGTGTATTATTATTATTTTCTAAGGAATGGCTATCCCATATAGAATTCTGAATTTGAGTCACACCAACATTTGATAATTATTTAGATCTACTCATGTGATATTTTCTATTGCATCAACATATTGCTCCATAGAATAATCATAACCTGTCAAGTGATTTAAATAGATCAAAAATGAAATTGACCCCAATACGGACCCTTGAGGTACACCATGTTTCATTTCACAAAGTTGTGACAATTCAAGCGACATTCTGACCATCTGTCTTCTAAACCATCAGTTCAAAATCAATTCCTTCATACTTCATATTATAATGAAAGAGTTTTTGTAACAATACACAATCGAATGCTTTTGAGAAGTCACAGAACACTGCTGCTATAGCCTCATCGTTATTCAATCTTGAATATGTATTTTTCAGAAATTCGAAAGAAAGCATCTTTAGTACATTTGGAATTTTGAAATACGAAAATTTAAAAGTATATTGATTTCTTCGCAAAAAGATATCAGCAACCTTTTTTCTACCTAACCTATCATTAAATAATTTTCAATAGGTTCGATGTGAATTGAAATGATATATTGTTTTACTTTTCTATGTGATAGACTCGGTTTGTGAATCTCATTCAGTCCTTATTTCGACAAAACACAGACTATTTTTTGCATATCGAATTTTGCATGGAAATACATCATGGTTATATTCCACTTTTCGAAGGTGTCCATTCTTTCCAAACCGAGGAGACCTTATAGTTTGTATTGAAGTTTTTTCACAATATAAATGTCCTCGTTGCTAGAGAAAAAAGTACACGGAAAATTCAAACTCATCATCAAATTGATTATAAAAAAAGGAGACGAATCAACCACCTGACAAAACAATATACTTGATTGAATGTACTATCAATAACTAAACTACGCAACACTAATTACATCGCACCCCATAATTTTGCCCCTGTTTAATATTGAATAACTTTTTTCTTCTTCGAACAATTCGAATTCTGTTTGCACTGTTCGCTAGCTCAGTCCTTCAGCTATAATCTCGTACTTCTTCGATGAATGAGGTTATTTCCATAAAATTGCTACAGGATGTTTTTTGAAACTGTGCAAAATTTCGGAATTTTCAAAAGGATCCCAAATGAAGAAAAACAGTTTTTTAACATTATCTTTGGCCATCTCCAAAATTGTCTTCTTATCTCTTTTATTTACAGAGTGATCTCAAAAATCAATATTTTGGTTTTGCAGTCATAACTTTTTTCCTCTTCAACCGATTTTCCAAATCTCAGGCTCATTTTTAAGCTGAAACTTCATATGCGAAGATTTAAAGATCAGAATTAACTCAAGATGAACATTCAGAATCGAGGGTTTCCTCAAAGGTGACCCAAATCTGAAACACTCTGTAAATTTCGACTGGGCGGAAAATTAAATGAAAATCAACTTGTTTTCGGAAGGATCTTTCATTCTGGATACGTCCAGATCTTTTTTCTTTGAAACGCCATGTTCTCGAAAAAAAAATCAGACCAAAAAATGCATGGTTTGTAACCAACGTAACAAGACAGGTTGAAAATTACGTTCTCCTCAAAATTAAGATCAGGACAGAAAAACTTATTCGTAGATCTTTCTTTTCTGAAGATATAAGACTTCATAAAAAAATTCGGAATAAAACAAAATTTCAGGGTAACCCTCTCACCCCCTATGCAAAGTCTTCTATCATGTTTTGGATTTTTTCAAAGAATTTAATTTTCTAGACCCCTAAAAATAATTTATACGTACGCCTATGGGAAAAAAATTTTCATCTCTCTGATCAACTTTTTCCGCTGAACACAGCTATGGGTACCGCTTGTCTCGATTCTGAAAAAGACCTTTTTTTGCCTTGTACATCAAACATCAAACTGTGATAAATATTCGTTGATCTTTCTTTTCTGAAGATGACTTCATAAAAAAAAATCTGAATAAAACAAAATTTCAGGGTAACCTTCTCACCCCCTATACAAAGTCTTCCATCATGTTTTGGATTTTTTCAAAGAATTTAATTTTTTAGACCCCTAAAAATAATTTATACGTACGCCTATGGAAAAATTTTTTCATCTCTCTGATCAACTTTTTCCGCTGAACAAAGCTATGGGTACCGCTTGTCTCGATTATGAAAAATAACTTTTTTTGCCCTGTACATCAAACATCAAACTGTGATAATTATTGGAGTACCTGAGTTTGGGCGATTCGTAGTAGTTTTGTACGAAACCCATGAGAACAATATGTAAAAAAATCACAAAAATATCCTTCCCCTTCATCCCGTACCCAAAGTACCCCGAGGGGGGAAGGAGGGGGATAATTAATTTTTTTTCAATATCCGATCCCGATGTGGGGGTCAGGTGAAAAATGTTTACCGATATATCTGACCGTTTGACCAGCAAAAATTTTACCCCCAAAAAAAATTTTGGGGGGGAGGGGGTCAAAAATGTTTTCAGTCTTGTTGATAGTGATATTTTCGTTCCGATCAAACTACGTTTTAGATATGTTTCTTTTTTAATCGGGATTGCCGAGGGGGATTTAGATTTGGGTCACCTTTGCATAAACCCTTGATCATTAATATTTATTTTAAGTCTAATCTTCATGTCTGTTCATCTAACGTTTCAGCTTCATAATGATCCTGAGATTTTAAAAATCGGTTGAAGAGGAAAAAAGTTATGACTGCAAAACCAAAAAAAATGATTTTTTGAGGTCACTCTGTAAATAAAAGAGATAAGCAGATAATTCTGGAGATAGTCAAAGATTATGAGATCACCTTTATGCCTCTGCTGTTAAAGTTGAAAAAAACTGTTTTTCTTCTCTTGGGACCCTTTTGAAAATTCCGAAATTTTGCACAGTTTCGAAAAACCTCCTGTAGTAATTTTATAAACAAAACCTCATGTAACGAAAGAGTACGAGATTATAGCTGAAGGACTGAGCTAGCGAACAGCGCAAACAGAATCCGAATTGTTCAAAGCAGAAATAAGTTATTCAAATTTCAACAGGGGAAAAATTTCGGGGTGCGACGTAATTGACCATATTCAATAGATATTGGTGGCAGCTTCTTAGCGTTCTAGGGTTGGTACTAATCTGTCATAAATGTCGACTGTCATCAATGTCAACTATCATTAATGTCAACTGTCATTTAATTTGATCGTTTTGATATTCTGGTTTTATATTATATTTCATTATAAATATGAAATAACCAAACATGTATATGAATAGAAAGATATTGATGACATGATGGGCTCATCTGAACTCATTCACAACTGACATTTATGACTATTGACGTTGATGACAGATTATTGCCAACTTAAGAATGCTCCAAAAGCTGCCACCGAAAGCTGTTGAATATGGTCAATTAGTGTTGCGTAGTTTAGATTGAAATTCACAATTAATAATATTTTTGAGAGCTACCTATATGACTGCTTAGTTCTAAATTCATCATTTGCATGTCTCATTATGTATACCATAATTCCAACTTCATCCTGCTCTGAAACAAAAAATCTTCTTGTATTGATTATCATTCATCGATGCAGAACATATTATAATAATATTGTGTCGAATAAAAATTCTGGTGTTGTTTCAGGCCTTTGACAACGATTTCCTAACACCATCAACAAACTAGAAGTGGCTGAGCCGAAGAAGAGGAAGTTCTAATGACCGTCGCCAGTCACGTCTAGAAAACGAGTCAAAGAAGGCATCAACGTAGATTAACAACAATGGACATCGGTTCGTACATTATATGATTATTATACGCGGACGTTTCTTATTTTATTCAAATTCATCACGATAACTACGATGAATGATAGTGGAAATATGTAGATTGGGGTTCTTGAATCTTCAGGACAAAACATTCGAATTTCTCGATTTTATAAAATTGAAATATGTTTTATTCATGTCTCACCTATCGATACCTCTGTTTGACATGTAAAAAAAATTCTCCTGATGTAAACACGTCGCTGGTTAAGTGTATAATATATCCAAGATGCATCGACAATAATAGAATTATATTCTCAAGTCAGGAGTTTCACTATGAAAGGACCTTCAGGTTGTTTCAATGCATATAACTCATATTACCTCGAAATTTATCAGTGATAAATTAACTCCTATATAAAATGTGTAAAGATGACTGTTTTGTCATTTTGACAGCGATTAAAAAGGTGCATCGTTTTTTATCACCGATAAATCAACTCCTCCATAGAAAACACCATTTGACGATGACGTGAGTCATTTTGACATCGATAAAAAAGGTGCATCCTTTTTTATCGCTGTAAAAATGCCTGTTCCTCGAAACCTTCTCCATCTAGTATGCGCCCGTCACTTCAATTTCTGTCGTGTCAAGTTTGATTGTTGGGTATTATTCACACGAAAAATCGCAGGATGAGCCGTTTTGGGGAAATTTCGTCTGTAGAAATCACAAATAATATAAAAAAATCAATTCCGCAAACTACAAGAAACACGAAATCGTCGATTTGGAGACAATTCATGGAGTTTTGTAAAGCCAGAAATTACGAATTGGGAGAAGAAACACCGGTACAACATATAGCAGATATATTGAAAGACTGGGCTTATAACATGAAAAAGCGAAATGGAGAAGATTACAAGGAATATGCTCTGAAAACAATCTGGAATTCGACTGCAAAGATGATTCAAGAAAAATATTTCAGTGAGTACAATATTAAAGTTGATCCTTTTGCCGATATAACTTTCAAAGAAGCTCGTGATGCGAGAAATAGTAAACGGAAAGAATTGCAAGCTATTCCGGATAAAAGAAAGTTAGGTTCTGTTGCAATAGATAAGAAAGATATTATAAAAATGGCAAAACTATGGAATATAAATGAACCAGATGGATTGCAAAGAAGATTTTTTCATATAGCTTCTTATGAATTAGCTTGGAGGGGAGGAGAAGCTGTAAACTGTAGAATATACTATTTCAAAGAAGAGAAAAATCAAGATGGAACTCCTACAGGAAGAATAGAATATAATACAATATTTTCCAAGACGGCACAAGGTGGGTCAAAAAGATTGGCAGACAGCAAATGGATAACAAAAAATTATATTGATGAAAATATATGTCCAGTGAGATTATTAAAACTACTCTTAGAAAGAAGAAATGGAAACATAACGTCTGAACGACTTTTTTTAACTCCAAACCCTTTTTGGAAGCTCGAAAATTCTAAAGGATGGTTTAAAAATGTTCCACTGGGAATTAACATGATTTCTTCTTGGACCAAAATTTCAGCAACGAAAATTGGCCTCGACACCACAAATAATAAAATAACCAATCATTCAAACCGTGCTAGTACAGTTACACAGTTAGCCAAAGCAGGAATAAGTGACCAACAGCTTATAAAAATAACTGGACATTCTTCGTCGGCATCGATCAAACCCTATCTACAAATTGACCCTGAACATCACGAAAATCTTGTTAGTAACTTGCGATCTTCGGATATAAAGAAGTGTTCGAACGAATATTCGACATGTGTCGAAACCATCAGAGAAGAAAATATCGAAATTTCGACACCGAACCAAAACATTTTCAAAAATTGTATTTTTAATAACTGCTCCTTTAAATAGTTATTTCAATAAAGTTAATTATAATTACTGTTCATTTATATATTGTCGTTGATTTATCTTGCCAAAAAACACTCGAACTTTTTTTTATTGGATAAATTTCTTTACTAACTCAAAAATTTTCCATCAGTAATTTCACTTGAAAATCTGACATTAGACAAAATTGCTCGACCTACGGTCTCGCAATTTTTTCATGTCAGTTTTTCTCGTAAAATTACTGATTGGCAAATTTTATTCGTTAGAAAGAGAAATTTATCCGATAAAAAAAAAGCTCTTGTGTTTTTACTGTTGATAAAAATGCCTGTTCCTCCTAAGCGTCTACATCTAGTATGCTTACGTTACTTTAATGTCTCTGCCCTGTTAGTTATTTAGGTATTGTTGATAATTGTAATCGATACTGAAACATTAAAACATGAGTCGTTTTGGGAAAGTTTCGACTCAACAAATAACAAAAAATATAGAGAAAGCAATCCCGCAATCCACAAAAAATACTAAAGCGTCAATATGAGAGAATTTATGGAGTTTTGTCAAGTACGAAATAACGCACTGTCGAAAATAACTCCGTTACAAAAAATTGCAGATATATTGAAGAATTGGGCCTATAATATGAAAAAAAGGAATGGAGAAGATTATAAAGAATATGCAGTTAAATCAATTTGGAATTCAACTGCGAAGATGATTCAAGAAAAATATTTCAATGAATACAATATTAAATTTGATCCTTTTGCCGACATAACTTTTAACGGGACACTCATCATATCCTATTAAACCCCATCTTCAAATTGATCCTGAACATCATGAAAATCTTATTAGTTCCTTACTAGCCTCGAGTGAGAAATATCAAAATGAATATTCTACATTTGTGTTAATACCAGAGAAGAAAATTTTGAAATTAGTACACCAAATCAAACAATTTTTAAGAATTGCAACGGTCCATTATTAGTATTAATGATTTAATGAATTGAACACTGTACGATAAATATAAAACAAAGGTATCTTGAAAGAGTTGCCAAGGAAATTAAAAAAAATGATAGGGAGAATAATAAATAAGGGGAATAAAAAGAACAGATATAGAAGGGTTTTTTTTGGAATACAATATATATATATAATACTGGTTGAAGTAATTGAAAAAATTATAACTCTTAAAAATTTGGAAGAAGAAGGGTTACATTGGAATAGCAGATACCACATATATATATACTAGAAGAAATAATAATTATCCTGATCGAGGCAGTTACTATTTGAAAACATATATTCATGGTACTCACTAGGAGATGGTTTGTTGAAAAGAAATAAGAATCGTATGCAGAGCAGAAGGTAGGAGTTACTATAAGTTCATATCGATCGAGCGGTAGACCTGTGTGAGCAGTCAACGTACCTACGACTAGATTCATCTTCGAGATATTATCCGGCCAGAAACATATATAAAAAATAAATTAATATAATATATTGAATCTTGATTGTAAAGGGTTCTGGCCAGAATTTCTACAAAAATAAGAAATCAATCAAATGTGACATTTGTCAAATGAAGTTCAATAATCATTTATATTGTATCTACAGAGTGTTTATGAAGATTGTCAATAAATTGTAAAAAAATAATTGGTATACAGAAAAAAATATAAAAGAAACAAATTGGAAATACCCTGAGATCGTTACAGAATTGTGTATTTGATGAGTGTTCATTTAAATAATTCAATTGTATCAATAAAGATAATTATTGTTCAATTCATCTTGCCAAAAAACACTCGAGCTTTCGGTCTCGCGATTTTTTCATGTCGGTTTCTCTCGTAAAATTACTGATTGGCAAATTCATTTCGTTACGAATAGAAATTTATCCGATAATAAAAAAAGCTCTTGTGTTTTCACAGTTGAACAAAACACTCGGGTATTTCAATTAATCATCAATTGTCCAATCAACGAATTGATTGTAAAGGAAAATGAAAGGAACACAATTTTTGACTTTGGGACTTTGTTTGGACCAGTGAGGAGGTGAATATACTCAAATTCCCCACTCCTAGGAGGTGAGCGGGGAGCAAGGGGGTACGTAGACGCCCCATTTTTTCATTTCTTCACTTATATCTCGGAAACTATGCATTCTAGCGATAATATCAACTCATAAAGGTGACGAAAGATGCTACAAGTGTGATTTCTTGAATTTTTCAATCTTTAGGCAAAGTTTCAGAGATATTTGCGCTCGAAATTAAACAATTTGAAAAAAATAATGTTGCCTCGCGTTTTTTGTCTTATTTATCTTGCTAATTCTTTGCCCCTTCGTCCTATGGAAAAGTAAAAAAGAGATGTAGATCATCAAATTTCCTTCAGAAATATGTGAGATTCTTTCTCCAACAGATCTAAAGTAAAACCAATATTAACTTCATATGTTAATTCCGAGATTTTGTATAAATATATTACAATCGTCTTTATAGATATTCCATTGATGCTCTGGATCTATACTTATATGAGCCAGTTTATACGTTTAAATAGTATATACAATACATAAAAGTGGTATATAAAGAAATGTGTATATATCGCACCCTCAAAGTTGAAATAACACAATCAATCAAAATTGATGAGATATGACGTTTCGAGATATTCAAAATTTTATTTATCATATAGGAGATACAGAAGTAGTTCTCGAAAATTACAGAAGAAATTGTGTTTTGTGTCGTTGAATACTATTTTCGATATGTTTTTTCACCCTTGTACCTAACATTAATTAACACATTTATAATATATACTTGTAGATTGCAGGGGGGTCGTTAAGGCTGTGCAGCCTCTCAAGCACCTCGACCCATCAGATCTTTTGTGCATAACCCAGTAGCGGAATCTATCACTCTCTGTTTTACCCATCTTTTTGAGGTGATATCTCAGAGAGAAGAGTCCAGTGAGGAGTCCTATTACCAGTTTCAAGTCTTTTTTGTCCAACTCGAGAAGCTGTTTATTTTCTGACTTCGTTGCATAGGTATACTCCTTTAATCAGATAGGTAGGTACATACAGTGTCACACATGAATTTCGCGACATATGGAAGTTTTTTTTAGATGTAAAGAAAATTTGACTTCGCAGTTTGTTTGTGCTTGAAAAATGAGTAAAATACAGCATCTTTGCTTTTTTCATGTGCTACTCTAAACCTGTCAAATTTGACATTTTCTTCGAAAATCCTCAAAAAATCCTCAAAAAATTTCGAAAAATATCAGAAAAAGAAGTTGCTGTCTCCAATTCTATAAATTTGGACTCTCTACTGTCACTTCGACTTTTTTTAATTTTTTTTAATTTTTCGAATCTTTCGCTCTATCGATTCGAACGAAAGATGATTCAAATTTCATAATTTTGATGATTATGAGACTTCAATATCATATCTTGCCCAGGAAATACCCACGGCCTGTTACCAGAAAATAAAAAAAATGCATCTCCAGAAATTCTTCTTTATTGTTGCAAAGTTCATCTAGTTTTTTCATTTCATTGTTAAACTGGATTTTCAATGTATGGACGTTAATATGTCAGTAATCGAATAAATGAATTTCTCTTCATTCTTATTACACTCGTATTTTTTTTTTAATAGATCCAGTTTGATTATTTTTCTGACCAATAATTCAGTTACAAACAAACCCGAAATATCATACTTTTCTGTGAACAAAACAATGACCTACCGTTTCATAACTATTCAAAATACTTTCGTTCTAGCGATTTGTACTAGACATGACATAAAATTTCGTGACTTTAAACAATACAAGACTAATGCAACAACTCGGGATGAAAATAGTATAGATACTGATCAAATCGAAATAAAATTTTCACTCAGTGGTAGTCGAAGTGACAGTAGAGAGTCCAAATTTGGAACAAATGAATCAAATTGGAAACTGAGCATACTGATTTTTTGAGGATTTCTGAAAAAAATGTCAAATTTGACAGGTTAAAAGTAGCACATGAAAAAAAGAAAGATGATGTATTTCACTCATGTTTCAATCACAAACTAACTGCATTGTCAAATTTTCTTTATATCAATAAAAAAAACTTCCATATGTCGCGAACTTTATGTGTGTCACTGTATATGAAATACCTTGACAATATTGAAATAATTAACACTGATTTGATTATTGATATGTTCAATTATACCCACCAGATACAGTAATAAACAACCCCGTGTGCAAATTTCAACGGTGAATTAACAGTGATATGTAGGAACAGCTGTTGTTGAGCAGATGGAATCATATTTCATATTCGTTCGTATCGCACCTCATACTAACTCAAGACCATCACAATTCCATTCATGAATTTTCATTCATCTCAATTCTATAAGATCTCTAGATAATATTGCACCGCTTCAGTGCATAAAGAATATCGATGATATTTGATTATTTATTTCAAGAGTAGGAGCAGATCTTCAATGTAAATTCAACAAAATTTCAGCAGAGGGAATAAGAACATGAAATATATTCGGACTTTTCTATAGAGTTCAAAATATAGGTACCTAGGTATACCTTCAGCTTGCGCGATACGACCAATTTATCGAAATATGTTCGATATGTCGATATTTATAAGATATGGAAAGTTTGTGAATAACATAATAATTATTTCGCTGAAATTTTTATCAGGTGGATTCCTAATTTCATTCACCGTGATTTCGAAATAAAAAAATGCATCAGTTCCAAGGTCACCTGTGTAAAACTGCATAAAAAAACGTACGAGCAATGGACATCACCTGAATATCAAAAACTAATTCTCACGGTTATTTTTCAATAACAGATGTTTTATTTATCAACTATGTCATATATACGCGTTATTATCAATGGAGCTGAACACCACTTATTTACTCATTCAGAAAGGAATATTGATCTCACAAGTATCATCGAAATTCTTGTATTGAATGAACAATAAGTATGAAGATTATTGCATCTCCTTTTCACAGGACCGCACTCAGATGTTCACTCTTTTGAGTTAATTCAAAACTACGATTTTCAGTTCTACACCTTTTCCAGTTGTATTTCAGAAACCATCATGTTTATTTCAGAAAGCGTCAATTGAATTTCAGAATAGTCACTTGTATTTCAGAAAGCATCAATTGTATTTCAGAATAGTGAGTTGAATTTCAGAAAGCGTCAAATGTATTTCAGAATAGTGAGTTGAATTTCAGAAAGCGTCAAATGTATTTCAGAATAGTCAGTTCAATATCAGAAAGCGTCAAATGTGAAATTAATGAAATTAAACTCACAATTCTGAAATACAATTGATGCTTTCTGAAATCGAACTAGCTATTCTGAAAAACATTTAACGCTTTCTGAAATTCAACTCACTATTCTGAAACACAATTGATACTTTCTGAAATACAAGTGACTATTCTGAAATTAACTAGACGCTTTCTGAAATAAAACTGGAAAAGGTGTAGTCCTACTCATGGAAAGTTGCAAAACATTGAATAACAGGTGATTTCCATATATGTCTTTCTCGACCTGAATAATAAAACACTCACACTGATCAATGTGTTATTTTTCTCTTCTGTGGTTTCTTCTTCCAATGATAGGTCCTCTTAATGATAGGAATCGGACATTACTATAAAAAGCAACAAACATTCATGCAGAACTCGAATGATTGTTCCAATTATACAGCTATAACTATAAAGTTGCATTTGATCCTGATATGTAGTTGCATTGTGTGCAGTCTGAAAATAAAAGATCCGATTAACTGAATCCATGGAAAATAAAAATGCGCTCTGTTATCGGTCGTTTTCGCGTACCTACTTCTAAATCACAAACCCCGTTATGAATTTTCTATACATGCAATTGTTGCATGTATTGTATCACCAACACATTCAGATATAGTACAAATGTAGCAAAATTGACTTGCCCAAAAATAATTGAGTTATAAAGATATCGATTGAGTTGGGGATTTGACAATACCATCTTATTGCAGTGGGTATAGCTAAACTATACATATACGACTTGGAATTAACCAAAGGATTTTTTTCAGAACTCTCATCCAATTTTAGGAGTTGCCAAAGGTCAAATGACGTATATTAATCATGAATCCTAAGTTCAGATGAAAATATGTCCATTGAGAATCCAACCTATGATTCCTGATTGATTCACATTTTCAATATCGAATGGTAGATCATCTGAACTTTAAAACATATTCTATCGAGATGGTAAAAATCCTTCATTAATCTCTTCGTTATATTGTGAGATTCCTCGATCTACTTCGGTATATACCTACTAAACAATCCACCCTCTTGGTAGGCTCGTTCAACCGTGGTCTCTGTAACCCTTGAACCTACTACACCTTCTCCAGTTGTATTTCAGAAACCATCAAGTGTATTTCAGAAAGCGTCAATTGAATTTCAGAATAGTCACTTGTATTTCAGAAAGTATCAATTGTATTTCAGAATAGCGAGTTGAATTTCAGAAAGCTTCAAATGTATTTCAGAATTGCGAGTTTAATTTCAGATAGCGTCAAATGTATTTCAGAATAGTCAGTTCAATATCAGAAAGCGTCAAATGTATTTCAGAATAGTCAATTGAATTTCAGAATTTGTCATTTGTATACAAATGATATATTCTGAAATTCAAATGACGAATTCTGAAATTCAGTTGACTTTTCTGAAATACAATTGACGCTTTCTGAAATTAAACTGACAATTCTGAAATACAATTGATGCTTTCTGGAATCGAACTCGCTATTCTGAAATACATTTGACGCTTTCTGAAATTCAACTCACTATTCTGAAATTCAATTGACGCTTTCTGAAATAAACTTGACGCTTTCTGAAATACAACTGGAAAAGGTGTAGCATATATTGTACCTTGCCTGATGTTTATAGAGCCTATATACCAAGCTAGTGTGTAATTTTTTTTTGGTAGCCGAGCCCTGCTTTATTTATTTGCTCTTTTACTGGCTGGTAACCAATAATAATGGCCCCGTATGATTCTAACACGATCTTTTGAAGGTATGCGATTTTTCTTCACATGAATTGATATATAATGTGTTTTCCCGTGTATTTCCTGGGACTTTTTTCGAAAAATCCTTTTGATTATCTGGAACCCATTTCTTACACCCGCAATGTACGTTTCGTTACTTCTTATCTGTTCCGGGTTTTGATCAGTATCTGCCCCTTTCGTTCCTCGTTACTTCCTGATGATTTGAGTCCCAGATCAGTCTGACTCTGTTTCAATCCGACATTTTGGTTGCGATCCGATATTATTGATTTTACTGATTACGGTCAGCAATAATTAAGGAACGAATTCAGGTCCAGTATTGCTACTGCTGAAGGAAAATAATGGAACGGATGACAGTAGATGCAGCAGTGGTAGGGATTTGGTTGGCAGCAAATTTTGAAAATACGGATAAATTGCAGACTGTTCCCGAGTTGTAACTTCCACGGAGCTTTATATAGTTTCGTCAATAGAAAATATGGAGATATATTTTAATCCAAGTGGTAGAACATCAATCGAGTTATAACCATAGCAGACAAGAAAAATCCCATTTGAATGTTGTAATTTGTATTGCAAGAATTTATTTCTATTTCCACCATATATGTGATGTCAGATCATTCCTCTTTCAAGGATGGATATGTTCCTTTAGATAGATATATCTGATAGGAACACATTTTATTTTCAGTGTTTCACCTCATACATGTCATCATTTAGTTGCAATGTTGAAAAATGAGCTACATGAGGAAATGATGAGGAGGTAGACCTAAATATCATTTTAATCACAATAAGGTACTTATTGCCCTCTGATACATCTAAACACTTGTTTAATGCCTTCTGAATCTTCCAAAGAGGAAGTTAATTCCATTTCATTCATATCATCAGGAATAAACTGCCTACACACATAAAAACAAATTCTCAAATGAAAACGATATATTCGTTCAACATCCAATTCTTGTTTTGAAAAAGCGCATTCTTCTTCTAAAATAATTTATTTGAAATGAATTTATTGAATATGTCAATCGTAGAAAATTATTTCACTGGAATATTTATTTGGTATAACAAAATTTTCTCAATTCAAGAAATTCAAAGTATCCAGAAAAAATAATGGAGTTCTTGAAAAATATGTCACGAAATGTCTTCTTTCAAAATAACATATGTAGCATTTTCTTCAATAACGAGATTTGCAAGACAATTAATCTCTGAATAAGTAAATCTCTGAGAAAGTTTCTTTGGATTGACCATAACATTTTCTTGAATATAATTGCGATCCCTTCGAGCCGAGAATGTTACCAAACGATGTGAGTGTGTTGTTTCGGTGCTTTTGTCGTGCATCCATCATTGTTCAACCAGTTCAACCTATTTTATTGGCATGGAAATATTGGCTTACCATGAAAGAAAAACTAAGGTCTTCGGAGATATCTGAGGATATAATTACCACTTTTAGAGGTAAGTTACATGCCTATATCTTATCGACGTTCATTCTTGGGTAGGTATTATTGTGTATCCAATCAATTAACGTAGCTATATAATCTCGAAAACTGATAATTCGTGAAAAACTTGAGTAACCAGGATCGGCATAGTGAGTGAAAATTGGGGTTAGGTACCTATGTGCGGATGAACGTTTAAATTTGTCCAAACACTGATTGAACAGTGTAGAAGAGCTTCTTGAACTTGTAGACATCTTAGGTATTCTGATATTACAGATTTGAAGAAATATAATAACCATACATTGTGCTAAGTCAGATTATCTCTCACATTGTACCTACATGGAGTTGTGAATGATATATTTTATATTTTTCAGTAGTTTGAAACCAGAGGAATACAACTTTATTGCGAGGTAAACTGGTGGACAAGTTCAGAAATAATCTCTACGAATAGGGGGAAAGGTTGTCAAGAAGAAGGTCTGCAAGTGATGATGTGATTGATGAGAGCCCCAATAAGAGAACGGAAGTTGAGGATGATTCTCATTTCAAGAAATCGATATAATTCCTTTAATTTGATAAAATTCTTGATACAAGACAATCTACAGCTAAAAATGAAAATCTGATTCTTTTTGTTCAAGAAAAATGCGAGTCATTGAGAGATTATGATTGTCTTGATTTGAATATATTGTGTTCTCAATCTGAAATATTGTATTATTCTCACGAAGAACTCCATTCATTTACGATTCAAGAAATCTATAATATTGGTATGAGTGTATTGAGTTGGAAACAATAGTCTTGAATTGAGCAGACATTTATTCCAGTATATATAAACAAGCCATACTCTTGAATCAAAGCATATCAAATCAAATTAAGTAATTCTTTTTATGTGTGTACGCAGAATTTTCAGGTAATCATTACTTGAATATTGGGTTTCTGAAAAAAAATAGAGTCAATTCTTGTATACTTTTTGCCGTTTCGGCTTCTACACTTGGTTTGAATCCGACCAACAATTTTTGAAATATAATTTTCGTATTTTGTAATTAAACGAAAACAATCCCTAACCTCATATGTGACATGCATGTCCTTTTGCAGGCGGAACAGTAGATTTCTAGCCTCATAAAGGGTGATGTTCAGTTTCCGGGTTTTTCGACTACCTACACTCCATCCTCAGTACTACTCGCAGTCCTAGAATCGTATTTATACTAGATCTCCTCTTGAAAAAATAGTAGATACATAGTTTTATTCAAGTTCGTCCCGTATGGATACCTTCAATAATCTTCCTTGTCCTGACGCAATATTCATATTGCCCAGCACATCTTAGCGTATTCACCAATTCATCAAAAAACTTATATGTTTGAAAAAGGTAGACAACGAGCAGAAAACAACTATTTTCCTGGCTAATGTCACAGAGAAAGTTGCAATATATCTACTCTCAATCTATCAATACAAAAGTATGTTAACCAGCAGAAAACAACTATTTTTTTGGCTAATGTCACAGAGAAAGTTGCAATATATCCACTCTCAATCTATCAATACAAAAGTATGTTAACCAGTGGCGTAGTTACGATTGTATGTCGGCTCATTTTCCTTCATATTTTTTTTGGGCAGATGATATTTCAAATTGGTGTGTGACATATGTAAGTCTGATTGGTACCTACTCAATCTGAAAGTACTGACATTCCACATGCCTTAATTTAAAGGTTCCTAATATATTTGGGAAAAAGGTATTTCTTGAGGTAATTCAAAGTAGGGAATCCAGAATACACCAGGCATATTCCAAAACGTGCGACATTCCATGATAAGAATATCGGTCTGATTCTCTAAGGAAGTGGTTATCTCAACAACTGTCATTTGGGTGGCAAATAGAAAGGTCAGTTGTTATTTGAATCACTTTCCGAATTTTCAATTCTCTAACGTCAAAATGGAAACTTGTCGTTGGTTTACCACTGATAAAGTGACTAATTTATCCACCAGATTTCACTGATGGAAATGAACTAATAATTCATCATTAAGGAGATGATGAAGAGGCAGTTATGAAGGAAATTTGTTACAGTTGTCAGGATTTGAGACGCTCAGGAAATAATTATATGGTAGGATAATCGATATTATTGAGAACCTATACCTTCCCCGGTAAACATTTTTTCCACGAATACATAAATGATACATCAATTTTATGTCATATAAATGATGGTCAACATCATTAATACGTATCTGAAAGACGTATTTTCTGAGGCGATAAGTCCCAACTTTCAGCGTTGTATATACGTCAGATAAAAACCGTCTTATTTGCATCTTCAGAATGATGTAACGTAACGAATGTTCAAGAAACATATTCAAATATCCGTCACTAAATGGATGCAAATCTTATGTTTTGAATAAAATGGTATTTTTTGAGGCGATAAGTCCCAACTTCCAGCGTTGTATATACGTCAGATAAAAACCGTCTTATTTGCATCTTCAGAATGATATAACGTAACGAATGTTCAGCTTACATATTCAAATATACGTCATAAAATAGATGCAACTCTTGTAATTTGAATAAAATGGTATTTTTACAGGCGATAAGTCCCAACTTTCAGCGTTGTATATACGTCAAATAAAAACCGTCATATTTGCATCTTCAGAATGATGTAACGTAACGAATGTTCAACATACATATTAAAATATACGTCATAAAATAGATGCAACTCTTATGTTTTGAATAAAATGGTCTTTTTTCGGGCGATAAGTCTCAACTTGCAGCGTTGTATATACGTCAAATAGAAACCGTCTTATTTGCATCTTCAGAATGATGTAACGTAACGAATATTCAACATACATATTCAAATATACGTCATAAAATAGATGCAAATCTTATGTTTTGTATAAAATGGTCTTTTTTGAGGCGATAATTCAAAATTTTCCGCGATTCACATACGTCGGTTCAAAAATGTCATATTTGCATCTTCAAAGTGATATATTATAATGAATGTTCAGAACACATAATTATAATTACGTCAAAAAATGGATTGAAAAATTTCGTTCCAAATAAAATGGTAGTATATAATCGATCATAATATTTATTTCATAATGGGTAACTCTAGAAACTATAAAGATACTCAATGATAAAGTCAAAATTATAGAAGTGAATAAATAAAAATTCAAAACCTACCTATAAATAATAACAAAAAACAATAGAACCTCAATCCATCTTTCTAGTAGGTATGTACAATACATTGATATTTTCACAGAACAAAACATATGTTTTATAATAAGTACCTACCAAAAAAAATATTAAGATACTAATTAACGAAAACTCAAGATTTCAGAATAAAAATTGAATGAAATTTATATCAACAGCTGCAATATTTTTCAATTTCTTCAAGCCGGGCAACCATTCCGTTATTCTGGTTTTTTGTGGCCACTTAGTAGGTAATAGTCATTTTTCAAATCTGAAAATAATGTCGAGTATGTATGTATATGTTTTCAAATTCTTAGGTTGGGTTAGGTTCTACAGAAATAATATACTACAAATTGAAAAATTCATTGATTTGCTTTGAAAGTTTTCAACTTTTTTCGACTCAGTATTATAGTATGAACTTATCTTTCTCAACTTCTGAATTCAATGTAATTTCTCAAACATTTGGAAGTGAATAATGAAGGTCAAGTGAATTGTCAAAAAAAGCATTTTCGTCACATTCATAAATTCTGAATTTTTTTGAAGAAAAAGTTGAGAACTCATGCTACTTTGAATTAACAAATAATCTGAGAAAATTTAAATGTACCTATTCATACTGGATGATGGATTCAATCAAGGAAATAAACTTACCATTTTGAAGTGTCAGTTATGAAGATATCATTGTTTTGTTGGCCTTGTTTTCTATCTAGCGCAAATTATATTTTTAGAAGGTTCTTGATCACATTAATTTCATCAATACATATTCCTCGACCCTCCTGCCCGACTCTATAACCTGTTATTGAGTGTAACTGCTGAAATTAAATAACATATACAAGATAAATGATACAAACAATATTTTAGATGCATCGAGAAAATATGAACCTTGATAGCAATATTCTATTGCCTGCAATTATTGAGAATATATTTTATTCAAATTATTGGGAAAAGTTTCATCTTACCACACAAGTCTTTATTATTTTTCTCAAGGAATCAACTGGGCCCAAGAACTCTTCTTCCCTCTGACTGAAGGCAAGTCTTCATTTCCACTCAGTATATCCAAAACCTGTCCAGCCAACTTTATTTTCTTTGAGGCCCTGGTGAAGTCATCTAAAAAATAGTGATATTTTTCATATACTTCTATAAATACCTTGATGATTTATAATTCCCAAATTATTCATCATTCAAAAAAATGCATTGACTATTTTTTCATATAATCTGACCTAATTTTTGTTTAGGGCTTTTTGTTTAGGATTTTGAAAAAATGATACCAGTCATGATTACATCAGGTAACTTCAAATAAAAAACGAACCACCCTGAGTTTTGTTGATACATAGAAAATTGAGGTCACATTCATAAAAAAATTTCTCAAGAGAAGTTTTCGAATGACAAATATATGTTGATGATAACAAAATCATTGGGGTTGACACCTCATTCAGATTTATATCCACTGATTAGAATATGGAAAGATTATTCTCCACATGAATAGATCAGTCTCACCTTCCTCATAAACAGTTGTAGCTACACTATAATATATCTTACAATTGGCTGCAAGAAGGAATCACTTCTTCTGGGTGAACTTGAAAAATATTATTGATTTAGTGGTGGTCAGGCACTAAACTCAATTTATTTTTTCTTGAGGGTTGGCCAATTTTTATGGATTGTAGGCACTCCATATCAGCATCTGCAAAAAATATATTGCCACACAAACCATTTTCTGAATACTAGCAAAAATAATAAATTATTCTACATGCTTTTGCGTTGTCTCAAGGTCAGTACAGTACAAGAAGCGTCTGGCCACGCCTGGCGTCATGTGAATTCAATAATGGACTGGCCCAAATCAAAAACTTTTGAATTTTGTAGCCTTCGATGTAGGTAGGTATTCAGACTATTCAGAGGGATAGGTTTTATTACATAAAATATGAGACAACAGCCTGATCGGCTCACAACAGCCCCAACAAAAAAAACTTAGGTTAGGTGTGTCTTTTATGGTTATGGAAATCATTGTCATCAAATGAGAATTCTTTTCATAACGATCCAATTCAACCAAACAGAAGTAGTCAGTACGTACGTAGTACTAGTTTTCTTTGATTCAACGACGGAATTAAGCCAGAAAATGCCTATGAATGCGAGTTACGGTAATTGTTCACACCGAGGTTCACACATAGGTATCATTTTCTATTATACTATAAGCTAGCCAAAGTTTGTGTAGCTCACCTGATACTATTTAGACGAATTATTGCTCACACTAGCACCAAAAATTATACAAATAACCGTCCAACGCTGCGTTGTTGTGATCAAAATACAAGAACCATGGACGACC
This sequence comes from Chrysomela aeneicollis, assembly GCA_029955515.1. Taxonomy (NCBI): domain Eukaryota; kingdom Metazoa; phylum Arthropoda; class Insecta; order Coleoptera; family Chrysomelidae; genus Chrysomela; species Chrysomela aeneicollis. The sequence continues at coordinate 1,502,027 of JARUHQ010000024.1, forward strand.
ACGCATCTGAGATGCTTTTGCTTTGCATTGTATCAAGGTCAGTACAAGAAGCGTCTGGCCACGTCTGGCGTCATGTGAATTCAATAATGGACTGGACCAAGCGGGGCGGGCTCGGGCTCATGTCATCTAACGGGTATAGATATGATGGCGGGAACTTTAAATATGAGAATTATATGAGAATTTTCTACACTACAATGGGGGATATATCATTTTGTGAAGAGGGTAACAGCGAATTCGATTGGAAATAACGTAGGGAATTCCCTATGCATTCCGTATATTTATCTAATTCCTTTTCGATATGTAGTGAAAAGAAAATGTACCTATACACTCTAGAGTCTGGAGTGCGTACTAGTTTCTTGAATTGATTTCTCTATTATTATTCAATTTATTGTTTTGTCGTGCCATTTCTTGAATGAAATAGGTTTAATTATTTTTATCGGACGCATCAACGTTATAAAGACGTAATAAAGACGTAATAAAGACGTTTTATAGACACATCTGAAATATGTAAAAAACCCAACGTTCAATTGACGCTGAGTATTGGTCATCAAATTATTCAGGGTATTTTTCTACGAGAAGTCATCACGATGTAGACGTCAAATACACCTTGATCGACCATCACTGTGCTGCCTGGGTGGTAGCTTTCAGTATCAAGACTTATATTATTATAAGTGGTAGACTAATCTTGGAAATATCAAGAACACTTTCGTAGCGACTATGTATTTCACATAAACCTACAAGTTGAGTTGAGAAAAAAAGTTCTGAAGCAACGAAATCTGCAAAATATACTATCTGATTTCTCGAATTTCATATACCTATTACATAAGTTGGTTATGGATTGATGCACTTGAAATCGCCTGAAACTAATTGATCCCCAACTATATAGTCACCATATAAGTTATTATGTATATTTCAGTTCACCTAGTAAACGTATCGAGTGTGTTGCTCGTGAATTATAGCCATAGATGTCTAACGAATGGTATTCACAAGAAATAATCGTCTTTTGGAATATTGAGTATTCGAACAATCTAATAATTACATATATTTACGTATACGATTTCAATCGATCTTTAATTTCACCATCATATCAGAAATATATGAATGATGAAAAAATTATGATTGAAACTTTCATTCAAGAACTTGACATAAGTTTGATGTTATATTAGTATATATTTAGTCATGGATATGATCGACTTCTGAATGCTGACCTCGCTTTTCCAATTCCCAATACCGCTAGTTAGAGACCAACTACCAAAAGTCAAAACTTGTGCGAGGTGAAGGAGAGCGGAACCCTACAGCTTATAGTGCATTCCAAACCACTTCTAAGGCGTCGGTCGAAACGACGACACGATCAAAACCGTGAACCAGTTATTTTTATAACATGATACACTTCTTACAGGACTCGAAACACTATCACTGAACAACTGTCGCTAGTGGGGGCTTTGGCTATACTCGCCCCTATGAAACCTCAAATCTGATGACCTTTATTCTCCGTATATCACCTCAACAATGTAATAATTCGATATTTGGTAGAAATCGTTAAACATTTTTTTGCTGCCATTCAATAACATATCAAATATATTCGTTTTCAATATTCAATATTATCATAATTCGAGAGATACATTCATGTCCGAAAAATCGTTATCGAAGATTGAACATGACATGAGTTTGATATGTATTGGCATATATATCAAGTCACGGATATGATCGACCTTCAACGTCTAATGCAGGAAAAAAAACATCATTTTTCGATTATTGAATTGATTATCTTTGGAAAGTGATTGTTGCAATAGCATCTAAACAATGTAATAATTCGATATTTTGCCCGTTCTAGAACGTTTTCTTGATGATATTCGATAAATTATCGAAAATATACGTTTTCAATCGATCTTCGATATTATCATCAAATAAGGGATATATTCATGATAAAAAAATCGTGATCGAACATTTCGATCAAGACATAAGTTTGAAGTCATATGACAAATGACTGGACTGTGTTGAACATATATTGGCATATATTCAGTCATGGATGTGATCGACTTTCGGCGTCTAACGCGGTATAGAAAAAACATATTTTTTCAATCATCAAATTGATCATCTTTGAAAAAAGATGTTGGCAATATTGTCTAAACAATGTAATGATTCGATATTTTGCCAGTGATTACTGGAACGTTTTCTTGATGATATTCGATAAAACATCGAAAATATACGTTTTCAATTGATCTTCAATATTAACATCATATAACGGATGTATCTATTTCCTATATTACGTATGTACATCACTTTTCTCGAAACGAATGTTTCATCACTCATCGAGTATAAGTTTATTTCACCTAATTTATTATTTATGATCAAAGAATCGTAATCGAAGATTTTTATCTTGAAATTGACATAAGTTTGATGCTAGTTGATGTCATATGGCGAACGTCTGGAGTGTGTTGATCGTTAATTGGCATATATTCAGTCTCGAATATGATCGACTTTCAACGTTTAACGCGGTATACAAAAATACATATATTTTCAATTTCTAAATTGGTCTTCTTTGAAAAGTCATCCTTGCAATATCATCTAAACTATTCAATTGATACGATATTATGTTGCCCATAATTTCTGGAAATTTTTTGATAATATTCGATAAAATATCGGAAAATTCAATTGATCTTCAATATTATCATCATGTGAGGGATGTATTCATGATTGAAGAATCGTGATCGAAGATTCCAATCAAGAACTCGACATAACCTGATGTCATATTATGGCAAATGTCTGGAGTGTGTTGATCATTAATTGGCATATATTCAGTCATGGATATGATCGACTTTCGACGTCTAACGCGGTATGAAGATGAACATCATTTTTCAATCCTCAAATTGATCGTCTTCAAAAAAACATGTTTGCAATGTCATATAAACGATGTAATGATTCGATATCTTGCCTTCAATTTCTCGAAACATTTTCATGATGATATTCCGATAAAATATCGAAAATATACGTATTCATTCGATCTTTAATATTATCATCATATAAGGGATGTATTCATGATCAAAGAATCGTGATCGAAGATTTCAATCAAGAACTCGACATAACCTAATGTCATATTATGGCAAACGTCTGTAGTGGGTTGATCATAATTTAGCATATATTCAGTCATGGATATGATCGTTTTTCGACGTCAAACGCGGTATAGAAAAAACATCATTTTTCAATCCTTAAATTGATCGTCGTCAAACAAACATTTTTGCAATATCATCTGAACAATGTAATGATTCGATATCCTGCCCGTAATTTCTGGAATTTTTTCTTGATGATTATTCGATAAAATATCGAAAATATACGTATTCATTCGATCTTTAATATTATCATCATATAAGGGATGTATTCATTATCAAAGAATCGTGATCGAAGATTTCAATCAAGAACTTGACATAAGTTTGATGTCATATGGCAAACGCCTGGAGTGTGTTGATCATAAATTGGTATATATTCAGTCATGGATATGATCGTTTCTCGACGTCAAACGCGGTATAGAAAAAACATCATTTTTCAATCCTTAAATTGATCGTCGTCAAACAAACATTTTTGCAATATCATCTGAACAATGTAATGATTCGATATCCTGCCCGTAATTTCTGGAATTTTTTCTTAATGATATTCGATAAAATATCGAAAATATACGTATTCATTCGATCTTCAATATTATCATCATATAAGGGATGTATTCATGATCAAAGAATCGTGATCGAAGATTTCATTCAAGAACTTGACATAAGTTTGATGTCATATGGCAAACGTCTGGAGTGTGTTGATCATAAATTGGTATATATTCAGTCATGGACATGATCGTTTTTCGACGTCAAACGCGGTATAGAATAAACATTATTTTTCAATCCTTAAATTGATCGTCTTCAAAAAAAAATCTTTGCAATATCATCTAAACGATGTAATGATTCGATATCCTGCCCGTAATTTCTGGAATTTTTTCTCGATGATATAAAATAAAATATCGAAAATAAACGTATTCATTCGATCTTCAAAATTATCATCATATAAGGGATGTATTCATGATCAAAGAATCGTTATCGAAGATTTCAATCAAGAACTTGACATAAGTTTGATGTCATATGGCAAACGTCTGGAGTGTGTTGATCATAAATTGGTATATATTCAGTCATGGATATGATCGTTTCTCGACGTCAAACGCGGTATAGAAAAAACATCATTTTTCAATCCTTAAATTGATCGTCGTCAAACAAACATTTTTGCAATATCATCTGAACAATGTAATGATTCGATATCCTGCCCGTAATTTCTGGAATTTTTTCTTAATGATATTCGATAAAATATCGAAAATATACGTATTCATTCGATCTTCAATATTATCATCATATAAGGGATGTATTCATGATCAAAGAATCGTGATCGAAGATTTCAATCAAGAACTCGATAGTTAGTTTGATATCATATTGCAAACGTCTGGAGTGTGTTTATCACCAATTGGCATATATTCAGTCATAGATATGATCGACTCACGACATCTGACGTGGTATAAAAAATACATAATTTTTCAATTCTTAAAACGATCGTCTTTGAAGAAACATTTTTGCAATATCATCTAAACAATGTAATGATTCGATATTTTGCCCGTAATTTCTGTAACGTTTTCTTAATGATATTCGATAAAATATCGAAAATATACGTTTTCAATCGATCTTCAATATTATCATCATATAATTGATGTATTCATGATCAAAGAATCGTGATCGAAGATTTTAATCAAGAACTTGACATAAGTTTGATGTCATATGGCAAACCTCTGGAGTATGATGATCGTATATTGGCATACATTTAGTCTCGGATGTGATCGATTTCTAATGTACGTTTATATGTACTTCATTAAACGTCGTTCATGATACGTTTCACAAAAACCATCATATGACTGAAATGTGTGAACACAAATGTTTACCGGGTCCTACTGAAAAAAATATCATAAAAATATCTACATATATATGCACAAGATACAGATAGCATCCAATTATATAGAGCCTTATAAAATTATACAAACCAAGAATATTAATGTTAATGATGTCTCTGATAGAACCAATGATATTCAACATGGTAGAATGTGTTGCTGCTGAAAAATTAGATACCTAGCTGAATCAATGAGCAATGATCCTGTGTAATAATATGCATTCTAGGATATATTTATACCTACCTCACTAGGTTTATTAACAAAACATATAATTATTATTCCTGCAATTATTCACGAAAAACTTGTCAGTCCCGGACACAGAAGACCAAAAATTAATCTGTGTGCCGATATTTTCTATGTGCTAATACTACATCGAATCCAAAAAATGAGGTTAGATTGACGTTGAAATTGCAGAAAAACAGTAAACTATAATAAAAAAGAAGAGGAGTTACTAACTTTTCCGCATTTATTTACCACTGAGTGGAAATGTAAGAAATTACCAACCTTGATAAATTTCGTATTTGAAGAATACCACATATGAATAGTGGAAAATCTAAAGTGGTTAAAAAAGTAGTTGTTAACAACGTTACTAATTTATCCACTGTGTTAACCACTTTTTAAAGAATCGAACCGATAGTTATATACAGTTGGCTACATATAGAAAACTATTTCATTATCGATTTTATGGAAAAAGTTAAAGTTCTGCATGGTCTAAAACCCAAGACGCAACCATCAGATATCAAATTGTTCGAATATTATACGAGGTATGCCAAGAAATAAGAATTCTACTCGAGAGTAAAGTTACTCTATATTCCACAATATCGAATGTTGTTATGGTGAAAAGTTTGTCGAAAATAAAAACTTTTTTGATATGCAATTACATCCTTCTATTTAAAATATTCTTTCAAAAATGTTCTCATATTGTCAAAAAAAAAATTCAGGGTATCCCAAATTACTTGTAAAATAATTTCTGTCAGACATGTATTGTCACAGCATTCTAGATTACATGTACAATAATTACAGTTTAATTTTCGTTGTCATTATAGAGATCTTTCGAGAAATGCATAGAATGCCTTGAATTGAAGCAACTGCATATTTGAACATAGTTTTGAATTTTGAACTACTTTTCACTCTAACAATTTTAGATATTTCAAAATATGAAGGTACACTATACTCTTTGGTAAAATTCATTTTTTTACATACCTCGTATAAGAAGGATATAATCTGATATATGATGGTTGCATCTTCAATTTGAGACCATGCAGAACTTTTCATGTAGAATAACTTTTTTCGTGATATCAATAATAAAAAAGTTTCCTTTATGTAGCCAAGTTAAATAAACTCACTGTATATAAAAATGAGAAAAAAAGTCATTAACATTCCTGAAAAACTCTCATGGCGGTTCTTTTCGGCATGTCTGACAACCAAAAAATCCGTTGTGACTCATATCACATGACCTTAGATATACCCGCCAAATTTGAAAAAGTTCTCTGTGGTGACGACAAAAAATGAATTTAGTAGGGTTAAATAATGCATTCTCAAGTTTTATTTACATATATTAGTTGGTTTAAATTTAATCAACGGGTTGAGAACATTGAATGAGCTTATGTGCAACAATATAAAGGGCATGACTACACCTAGAGACAAGATAAATCGTGTGTACATAATTAATCTCCCGCAAAATGTATATTTCACGACCCAAACTTGTTTGATTTGGGTAATTGAACCTGTTTCCAGATGAAATAAGAATGTTTTATGTTGCTGAAGTAGGTAAGTACTTTTGTTTCTTTCTTTTTCAATATAGTTCAAAATTGATACATGGAGTCCTCGTTGGATTCTATGCACATTTTCTCGATGAAATGTTTCAATATCTTGTTGATTTGGTCCATTTTCCACACCACAGACAAGTTTTTTCAATTTCTCGCCAAATCAGAGGTCACGTGAACGAACCGCTATTAGAGTTTTTCTGAAATATAAATTAGTAATTTTTTGTTCACATACCCAACTTTATGACGGACGCTGTATAATGACCAGAAATTGGATATTCAGAAACAATACTAGAGAAAAAAGGTCCGAATATAGGCCTTGTATTCAATATTGGCTCCACTAAGTAGTTACTCAACACTAGCCTGCGCTATCCCTCTTGAAACAGATTAGTGATATAGGCTAGATACAGCCGATATGTATTTGTTTTACCACTTGCGTTCATTGGTCATTATTTTGTTATAAAATTGACATCATGCAAAGGTAGATATTAAACTTTTTAGAAGTAATTTGATCGACTTGATTTTCAGGTTACATTATTCGTACTCAAGAACAAAGTGACGACTAGCTCTTTTTTCGTCATTGTTCTGCTTATTTAATTTTGGCACAACTTCAAAAAATCTCCTATAACTTGTGAGTTTGTATGAAAAATGGACACTATGCGTTCGTTGAATATATATTTTTTATGTTCTGTTTCTCACGAAAAGGGATATCCTGTAATGTTCAGAGAATATCGTGAGAACCAAGGGAAAGAAGGTAGGAGTTGGTGACCACGAAGGGATGTGAAAACTGAACTTGGCGGGTTAATCTCGAAGAGACTGCTAATATAGGAACGATTGTTGATATTTCAGAAGAGCATCGCCCATGAAAATATATATAGAGATAAATCGACAACTTTTCTATACGGTATTCCAGAGAAGTGAGCGACTTTGTATAAGCGAGGCATCACCGACGAGACGAATTGCCCTTTTTTGGACAGAATTCAATGGTTTCAGGATATGTTTAGGTGCGTACTCCAAATATGGGAACAGTATTCCAGGACAGGTCGGATCTGTGCCTTATAGATCATAAGCAGCTGACTGGAAGTGAAATAGCTCTTGGCTCGAAACAGAAAACCAAGTTTTTGGGATGCACTTTTGGCAATGGACCTCACGTGATTTTTCCAAGAAAGGTTATTGCTGATAGTAACGCCGAAAGCGTCGAAATGGATAACTCTAATGGCATGATTACTCCTGACTGAATTATGTTGGCACAGTGAGATCGGCTTTTCTAGAGAAAAGATATGCTTGTGTTTTGTTTCCATTGAATTATACCAGGTTATTAGATCCCCACTCGAGAATTGTTGCTATGTCCATATTTATTTTGTTAACATTTCTTCCTCGTTCATTTCTGGTTTGACCTCGGGTTTGAGTGGCCGATATAGGAGCCCTGGAAGAGAAGAAGGGTACTATCATTCGCGAAGCTGTGTATAGGACATGAAGTTGCTTCCAACAAATCGTTGATGTGAAGTAGAAACAGTGTTGGTGCTAAAATTGATCCCTGCGGAACACCACGTATTTATGAGTAGAGTATCAGATCACACTCCATCGACCACTGCATTAAGAGACCTGTTTGAGAGAAAACTAGCAAGCAGAGATGACGGAAGCCATATTGCCTATCGTTGACAACTCCTGAGTGTTCCAGATATTTCATGAACTCGATGTTGATGGCTTTTTCCGTGACGTTTGAAATAATTGATAGCAGTTCGACAGGTCTGTAGTTGCTAGGTATGGTTTTTTTGCCTTTTTTGGGCACTGGTTGTACTTTCGCAATTTTCCAGTTGGACGAAAATACCCCCAAATTGTAAGAGTGGTCGAACAACTTGCAAAGAACAGGTGTTAATTCGGGGGCACATTTCTTGAGAACAATCGGTGGGATTCCGTCAGATCCACAGGCATTGGTATTTATTGCCATATGTGTGCTCATGTGGAATGTTCTGGTGCCGAATATTAATCTTGTGTCACTAATTCTTCAGAATTCTAATTATGATCTAATTATATTATTGAAACATTTCCATTTCCGTTTTTCAAATAATATAGTGTTCTTCAGTTGGTAATTAGTAATAAAACTATGTTTTTTTCTATTTTGATTCTATAATGCAGGCATTAAGAAACGCAAATGTGTATCGGAGTAGCCTCTGTTTCGATATGCATTTTTTATCATTCGGGGGTTGGTACAATCGAACTGTCAAATGAAATACAGAAGTGTAAGGCCCAGCTCACTTCTGAGCGATTTTGGATTTGGTGATACTAGCATTGAAAAAATCAATGTTTTCATTGATGAATTTCAATTCAGAGTGTGATCTGATTCAAATTGTCCAATGAAAACAATAAAAATATTGCATTTTTCACAGCTGAAATCGTAAAAATCAAAATCGCTCAACAGTGAACTGGGCATTACGCTCGTTATGTGTCGATATTAAATCAATTTTTTTCGATGAAATACTTCAAATCAATGCAAAATAGAAAAAAATTTATATGACAAACGTTTTATGACATGTTGTCGCATTTATTCAACAATAACGCGTGCGAAAAAGTAGCGTCTTATAAAACTTGTATCATAATATACTATTATAATACTATTTATGGGAGCCCATATTCCAATCATTCTGCATTAATCGCAAAAAGTGACAAGCCTCCATTCAATTTTCGAAAAATTTGATTTGGTGATCCATAGCGAGACATATTGACAATGATTTGGCATCGTTGTGAATTCCCTGAAACCTATAATTCATTTTTTATCACAAGAAACCAAAAGAGATGCCCAATTCGGACCTTTTTCTCTATAAGTACTGGGGCGCTCTATTCTCGAAGTTATGCGACTTTCTCGAGTATACGAAAGACGTATGAAAATATTCCTATACATCAATACAAGTGCATCCTAGAACTCCGAAGTAAAATGTATGAACGTGCGAACTTTTTTAAGCGGTCTCACGAGAAATATGACAACATTGCAAAGCTACCAGTGTTCCCAACCATACCGAAAGAATATTTCTAGAAAAACAATAAACTCCAATAGATTTAGTCATAATATTTTGGCGGATAGTTTGTATCTCACTTTGAGATCTTTTTATGTTGATATAAAGAGAACTACATCAGCAACTGCAAGATATATGGGTTCCACATCTCCAGGACAGAAAGCGGAGTTGGTGGAGTTTTCGAAAAATCATCTAGAACTCACAAGTGGGAAGTTCACAAATGATTTCACATGTGATAATGTTATATGCCGGGAGCAAAAAAGTATTGAAAGAAGTGGCGAAAGGCAATTAGAAACAGTTGATATAGGTATACCCAAACATATAACAGAATATTTTCTTTTATTATGCAAACTTATTTGGGATTCGCAGAACCATATTATATAGGAGATATATATTATATAAGAAATGTATCAGATGATTGAAATGGGCCATTTCACAACACCACAGGATAAATATCAACCAAAATAATGATCAATACTCAACACTCTACATCAAAACTTGAACTGAACACGATTTTCTTATATGTATTATGTTAGCGGCTGAAATTCGTATGAAAATTTCATAAATTTATTCTCAACCAATTAGAAGGCTCCTTTTTGTATACGTTGCTTATAACAACTAAGAATACTGCGACTATTTCACGCACTTGCCGAATGAACCCAATCAGGAGTTTAAGTCAAGTTCGCATTATCGATAACACAAACTTGACTCTTGACTCTGATTGGCCTGTCAAGTTTGGTGTTTTCAGAGTTGTGCATGTGAAAGTGAAACGTCAAATATAATTGTGATTGTAGTCTACTAAAATTCCAATCGTGATTAGATTTATCTCACGAGTCTGTTTTTTATTTCATAACTCAACTGAGTTGCTTGAAGGAAACTCAGTTTCGTATATGTAATAAATCATCAGACGGAATTAATAAGTGATAATTTTTCTGTCAAAAATGAAGCGCCTTATATCTATTGACAAAAGTCACTCAGAATAAAATCTGGGTAGACATGTGATGTTATGATTGCGGAAACGGATTACTGCTTCAAATATTCCTGAAATTTTAGTAATAAACCTTAGTTACTATCTTCTCAGGGTCCATCTTCTCATCACATTAAAAGCAACTCCAATTTATGAAATTTTCTTACCGAATCTCCCACGCAGCAGAATAATATAATTGTTTTCTTGCTTTCACTCATGTTTTTGTTGATAGAAAATTATCCAGAGTCGAAGACGTGACCTTGAAGAAAATTATCGGTAATAATTCTGCTGCTAGGGAGATTACAAATGATTATTTTTCGACGTTTCTCGAAACCAATAGAAATTTTCAATTTCAGTAATTCATATACGTTCTAGCCAATCAAAACATTTTTATAGTGGGAATAATCTACTTACATTATTCCAGCGAGAATAATTCAATATACATTGTTTTTATTGAATAACAACCACATGACAACGGATTTTCTTGATTTGACGCGTCTGTCATAAATTTTCAAGAAATTCGTAAAATGAATCTCAAAAATTTTAGTGAATCCTCAGTCGATGATATAATAATATGATCATCGAAAGTGCATGTGAGAATACCAAAATAAGCAGCGCATCGATTTGGAAACAATTCCAATTATTTTGCGACGAGAGGGGATATAAATTGGAAGAGAAAACATCAACAACAAAACTAACCGTTGTTTTGAAGGACTATATGGGTTCAATATGAAGAAACAGAATGGAGAAGACTATAAAGAAGACAATGTGGAATAAAACCGCAAAATTAATGCAAGAGTTGTGCTACGACCAGTTTAATAGAAGATTCGACCCATTCAATGATAAAAATCCTCCACACAAGGACACAACATTTTTTATAATAATTGTATTTTGCATGTTCAAAACTTCAATGCATCCTAATTTGAATAACTCATTCTGTTTATATTGAGTCGAGATATAAATTTGTTGAAATAAAAATATAAAATCTTAAAATAGTAATTTACGTAACAAGTCCGGAAAATACTGTTTTTTTGGATGAGTGGACAAAATTCTAGGACGAGCGTAGCGAGTCCTGGAAGTCTGCGAGTCCAAAAAAACTGTTTTCGGGCGTGTTGCGTACACAATTTTTTCGGCAACCGTGTAGAATAACAAATCAAACAAACACATTTCTGTATTAGAACAAAATTTCGAACATTTCAATTCTTATTTATATTAATATTTATATTAAAATTAGAACAATTGTTAATATTGAATGGATTCAATTTGTTTGAAATGCTTGGTATATTTAAGTGCCTTTTGTTGAAGTCAGAACAAGAAGGTAAAGTTTCCGTTTCACATTGATTGTTTTCATCTGATAATTTTTGAATGTTAGCTAATTTTATGTCAGATAGCTGTCAGTCGTTATTTTGCTGCTATGGTAATGATCAACTGCATTTATCAAAACCATACTACCAAGATTTTCATATTTACAATGACAACAACGATGTGATTCTTCCCGGCCTAGTCCAGGAAGTACGTACTTCCCGGACTAGGCCGGAAAAATGCCACTTTCTCAAAAAAAAATCGTCTGGAAAGTACGTACTTTCCAAACGGTTGCCGAAAAATGATTTTGATTGTAAGGTCAAAAAATAATCGATCGAATACCACACGAGAGTTTGATAAATTAGATAATAATTCTCCAGGCCTTCGGGCTCTCGTGTCTATTGCCTGGCAACAAGTTTTCTAAAATCTGTCGAATTATTTTCAATTTATTCTCACTCTCTTGTGATATTACTACTGAAAATATTCAATTCGTGCACACACCCCATACGCGTCAAAACGTATAAGATTTTTCGTATAAGAAAGACGGTTCGAGAATACAATCTTGTCAGAACCATGCGCAATTTGCCAAAATTGGTACGAAAATCCGGAAAATACGTTACGTATGACTTTGAGAATAGCACCCCTGGTCGACCTAAACAAGCAAGCACGGAAGAAAAAGCGGACCCGTCCCTGCCGAAACGTCCCACCTTAAAATGCACCACCGAGCACTGCACATCCTGTCGGAATCCTCTGACTTTCTCCTCCTACCCCCCACCACCCACCCACCCACCCCCACCCTAGCCCGGGTGCACGCTACTTCCAAAGCCGCCTAAGCGTAAGCGCGACCCGCACACAACTACTCAGCGCCCACAGTGCCGACAATTCTCAACGGGCCAACACATGCTATGCTGTCCACAGACAACCCCTCGTACTTCGCGGTGCCAGAGGGCGGTTCGCGAGCCGCCCAGAGGAGCAAGGGCGGCCTCGGGCGGGCCTTCCTGCGTTCGGTGAGCTCCAACTCGGCGGACTCCAACCAGGAGATGTTCTTCATGGGCGAGCCAAGGCTGTGCGACATCGCGCCCGATCTGGTCATGAAGGGGACGTCCACTGGGAGGTCGAACTCGCTGAAGGAGCGGAAGGAGCGCAAGGTGGAGGAGGTGGCGTATATGCCGTTGGCGACTAGCGAGGAGCAGGCTGACGATCAGTCTGATGGGGATGAGGTTTTCGTCGGAGAGGACTCGGCGAGGTTGGTGGTGATTTTTTTCTTCTTGGAATGGTTGTGTGCTCCGGTTTGTTTTGTTTGTTCGTTGAAAATCATAAGGGATATTTCACACCTAACATTCTCGACCAACTAAAAGCCTTTATTTTGTAACGTTACCATAGAAACTACACCTTCTCCAATTTTAGTTCAAAACTGGTCAATTGTATTTCCAAGTATAGTCATTTGGATTTCGAAAGCATCAATTAAGTATATTTGAAAATTATCAATTCAATTTCAAAAACTGTTTGTTTTTTTAAAAATATCAAATGTATTTCGTACCTATAATGCATCATGTGAATTACAAAACTGAAAAGCATATGCAAAAGTTAGATGGATGTTACAGGTAATATTTTCATTCACCCTGTTATTGGAACGCTCCTGGTTCCTATCATACATCACATATTAGATTGTAGTACACCTTTTTCAATTTTATTTCAAATTAGTCAATTCAATTTCAAAAAGCATCAAATGTATTTCAAAATTCTCAATTCAATTTCAAAATGCGTCAATTGTATTTCAAATTAGTCATTTGGATTTCAGAAAGCATCAATTGTATTTAAAAAGTATCTATTTAATTTCAAAAACTAACACTTCAAAATCAGAAATGGTGATTTGTATTTCCAAAAATATCAAATATATTTCGTAATGCATCATTTGAATTTAAAAATTGAAAAAGCATAGGCAACGGTTAGATGAGTGTTATATTTTCATTCACTCTGTTATTGGAACGCTCCTGGTTCCTATCATAAATCACATAGTAGAATGTAGTAGACTGATTGTGAAATAAAAATGATGAAATTTGAAATTCAAGTGATGGATTTTGAAATTGTAATGGAATTTTTTGAAATTGACTTTATTAATTTGAAATACAATCGACGCATTTTGAAGTTAAATTATTGATAACTTTGAAATACATTTGATACTTTTCGATATTAAATTGACTAATTTGAAATACAATTGACGCGTTTTGGAATTGAATTGATAATTTTGAAAAACATTTGATACTTTTTGAAATTAAAATGATGAGATTTTGAATTGTAATGGATTTTTAAATAGAAATGAACATTTTTTTTAAATTGAATTGATTAATTTGAAATACACTCGACGCATATTGAAGTTGAATTGATAAATTTGAAATGCATTTGATACTTTTTGAAATCAAATTGACTAATTTGTAATAAAATTGATACTTTTTGAAATCAACTTGACGCTTTTTGAACTACAATTAAAAAAAGTGTAGAACAATTTCCGTAAATGTTTCTCTCATCCTTAGGGGAAGTAGCATGGTATTAGACCGGGTTTATACAGCAAATAAAATAAGGCATAACAATAAATAAAGCTAGGAGCGCACATGCGATTTTGTGTCGCCCGACTGAATGATTGCAAACGCCACAGAAGTTATTTGAGAGTGCGGCAAATAAATCGGGACTTATTTCAGTAACAACATTGATTGATTCAACTGAAATCGCTTGCGTGGTAGATTTATCATAACGAGGCAAATCTATAAAATGGCGCAAAAAGCAGAATTGGGTGCATCCAGTTGATAAGTCAAAGGCTGTTGAAAAATAATAAAAATATATATATACATACTCAACAAACTATCCTAGTAAAATTTTTTAATACTATATGATTCGTGTGAACACGAATTGTTTTCACTGGAAATACTTTAAATAATTAGACCAAAAATAAGATATCAATGTTGTTCGTTCAGCAATTTATTTTTTCTATTTTGGTTGTGTAATGAAGTCCTTGTGCAACGCAAATGCGTGTCGAAATAGCCTCTATTTCAAACTAAAGAAGCTAGCAAAGCCACACACGAATTTCGACTCGGGATAGATCACATAATTTTAGGCTCATTTTAGGCTAATTTATTACCCTATTCCCAAATTTTTTGCTCTTCTCTTTGACAGAAAAAACTGTGGCTTCGCTAGCTTCGGCCGAACTCAGCAGAGCCATTTTTGAAAAACAATAATTTTGGTGTTTTGAAATAGCCAAATTGTAGAGCTTATTTTAGGCTAATTTATTACCCTATTCCCATTTTTTTTGCTCCGTCCCTTAATAGAAAAACTTGTGGCTTTGCTAGCTTCGGGCGAACTCAGCAGAGCAATTTTTTCAAAAACATTATTTTTCTGTCATTTGATATTTGGATATTTCAAGACTAATTTTAGGCTAATTAATTACCCTAATTTGATTTTTTTTGCTCCACGCATTACAAAAAAAAACAAGATTTTTCGATTTTCGCCAAGTCGATGATGCAATCATTTCAAATTATAATTTTTTGACGATTTAACTTGTCAAACCGATGATACTTATCGCTGGATCAATAAAATGTCCATGTTGGAATGTTTTATTAGACGTTTTTTAGAAAAAATAATGTGTCATTTGATATAGTGATACATCAAGACTAATTTTAGGCTAATAAATTACCCTTATTCAATTTTTTCTGTACCACACATTACAAAAAAAATTAGGTTAGATTAAGCGATTTCCGATTATTATAGCTTCAGGCATATATCTCAAATGATGCACTTCCCGCCAAATAAAATTCCATTTCTGATATCCTGCGATGCATCGAAATAGTCGACAACATCTATTTCATCAGCTTAGATCACGTGCTCCAAAAAATCGTCAAAAAATTATAATTTGAAATGATTGCATCATCGACTTGGCGAAAATCGAAAAATCTTGTTTTTTTCTGTAATGCGTGGAGCAAAAAAAATCAAATTAGGGTAATTAATTAGCCTAAAATTAGTCTTAAAATATCCAAATATCAAATGACAGAAAAATAATGTTTTTGAAAAAATGGCTCTGCTGAGTTCGCCCGAAGCCAGCAAAGCCACAGGTTTTTTTTAAAAAAACGTCGAATAAAACATTCCAACATGGACATTTCATTGATCCAGCGATGGGTATCATCGGTTTGACAAGTTAAATCGTCAAAAAATTATAATTTGAAATGATTGCATCATCGACTTGGCGAAAATCGAAAAATCTTGTTTTTTTCTGTAATGCGTGGAGCAAAAAAAATCAAATTAGGGTAATTAATTAGCCTAAAATTAGTACTTGGATATCGTTATATTGAATCGCAAAAAAAAGTGAATTTTCAAAAATGGCTCTGCTGAGTTCGCCCGAAGCCAGCAAAGCCACAGGTTTTTTTTAAAAAACGTCGAATAAAACATTCCAACATGGACATTTCATTGATCCAGCGATGGGTATCATCGGTTTGACAAGTTAAATCGTCAAAAAATTATAATTTGAAATGATTGCATCATCGACTTGGCGAAAATCGAAAAATCTTGTTTTTTTCTGTAATGCGTGGAGCAAAAAAAATCAAATTAGGGTAATTAATTAGCCTAAAATTAGTACTTGGATATCGTTATATTGAATCGCAAAAAAAAAGTAAATTTTCAAAAATGGCTCTGCTGAGTTCGCCCGAAGCTAGCAAAGCCACAAGTTTTTCTATTAAGGGAGGGAGCAAAAAAAATGGGAATAGGGTAATAAATTAGCCCAAAATAAGCTCTACAATTTGGCTATTTCAAAACACCAAAATTATTGTTTTTCAAAAATGGCTCTGCTGAGTTCGGCCGAAGCTAGCGAAGCCACAGTTTTTTCTGTCAAAGAGAAGAGCAAAAAATTTGGGAATAGGGTAATAAATTAGCCTAAAATGAGCCTAAAATTATGTGATCTATCCCGAGTCGAAATTCGTGTGTGGCTCTGCTAGCTTCTTTAGTATCTCTATTTCGATACGCATTTTTTATTATTCAGAGATTGGTACAATCGAACTGTCAAATGAAAGTCAGAAGAGTTAGGCCCAGTTTACTTCTGAGCGATTTGGATTTGGTGATATTAGCAGTGAAAAAGTCAATGTTTTGATTGGTAAATTTCAATTCAGAGTATGATTTCATTTAAAATGGACCAATAAAAACAATTGTTGAATTGAATTTTTTACCGCTGGTATTGCAATAATCAAAATCGCTCAACTGTAAACTGGGCTTTACGCTTGTGCGTCAGATTTGAATTATTTCAATTTCATCATTGTTACCAATCGAAGATGTGTCTGTTATTTATCGATATCAAATCCATCTTCTTCTTCAAAAAAATTCAAAATAGAAAAAATTGCATATGACACACGTTTTATAAGACACGTTGTCGCACTTGTTCACTTAGAGCACTCCTCGCTTCGCTCGTCGTACTCCGAACAACGCGTGCGACAAAATAGCGTCTCATAAAACTTGTGTCATACTATACTATTATTCTAAAGAATGTCCAAATGAAGGTTGTAGGCTTCAAGTGTGGATATTTATCTTGATTATAACAATTTCCATATAGAGCAAGAGCCAAAAAAAAAAAGACAATACAAGACAAGCAGTTAATCATCACAGTGAGTGAAAAGATCAGTTTATTTGTCAAGGAACTGCAATGCTCGATCAGATCAATAAATTGAGCACATATATTTTTTATGACGCTGACTGACGATTTTACCACTGTTATAAATTCAGCTTATTTGGATAGTATGAAAATTCATCCAGTTTACAGTTGCAACTGTATAAGTGAGGGCATTAATACATATTATAGGATTGCATAGTGCGTAACTTCGAATATTTGCATAAACGTATTCGTTTGTTTGAGAGTTGCTGGTAATGTTTCGTGTGATGCATGAGAATTTAAATCCCGAGAAAATAATGTTTAATTATGCAGTACGAATTATTTATGTTGTACTAATATATGACATCTCAGAAAATGAAGAAATTGCCTATTTTATAGTGAACAATATAACACAATGTATTCACATCGGAAATATCAAAAACCGTTTTCAAAATACCTATAAGAGTACTCAAGTAGGTCAAGTAGGTACAGTCAGACAGACAAACAAGTGTACATGCAGAAAATAATGAAAAATAAACTTTTATCCGATCATCGAGAAGAAGACAGAAAATAAAAACATGTAGTCACATTTGTTAACCAAAGGAGAAATCATTAAACACAGATATTGAACCTGTCACATTCTGTATCGTATAGGTGATTTTTCATTATTATGATCGAAAATTAACATTATTTTCGTACCCTGTACAGTATTAAATCATCGTAATCGTAACAAGAGTTCTAGGTGAATGAGCACAACCAGATAACTTTGTCATCATAACAATGTTTTAATGTTGTTACCATATGAATTGTCATATAATAGTATATTATGATACAAGTTTTATAAGACGCTATTTTGTCGCACGCGTTGCGAGGAGTGCTCCAAGTGAACAAGTGCGATAACGTGTCTTATAAAACGTGTGTCATATGCAATTTTTTTTATTTTGATTTGATTTGAAGAAAAAATGTATTTAATATCGATAAATAACAGAAACATCTTCGATTGGTAACAATGATGACATTGAAATAAATAAAATCTGACGCACAAGCGTAAAGCCCAGTTCACAGTTGAGCGATTTCGATTATTGCAATACCAGCGGTGAAAAATTCAATGTTGTTATTGTTTTCATTAGTCAATTTAAATCAAATTACAATCTGAATTGAAATTTAACAATTAAAACATTGAGTTTTTCACTGCTAATATCACCAAATCCAAATCGCTCAGAAGTAAACTGGGCCTAACTCTTCTGACTTTCATTTGACAGTTCGATTGTACCAATCTCCAAATAATAAAAAATGCGTATCGAAATAGAGGATATTTCGACACGCATTTGCGTTACACAATGACTTCATTATACAACCAAAATATAAAAACAATATTTTGTGTCGAATAACAACAGAAATTTGTTGTGGTGAAAAGATCATGATTATGCCTAGAACACTTTTTTATGATGCAAATTTTTATTCTCTCTTTCTTTTGTTTGAGACACGATTTATGGATTCTTTTGGAAGATTTTTTTCTGAATGAATGTGTTTTCGATTGTGCGCCAACCAAGAGAAAGTCCATATGATTGAACTGCTAGATCTCCAGATTCAACACCAATAGATTTTCATATGACTTTATGTTGAAAAAAATTGTTTATGATAGGCCTCCAACGATTGTTGAATATATCGAGAGTCAGGCTCGATAATGCTTTTCACTCTATCATACCAGATATTTTGAGGAATATTCGAATGTGCAGTCAGATATTGAAAGTTTTTTTGTTGGTACAGTCAGGGATAAAAGGATTAAAGATATGTATATATGTATCAACTCATTTATATTGCTTGCTATGTCGGAATGCATGAAATATATAAGGTAATGTTTTTGTAATAAAAAAGACATATCGATTTGAAAGTGATAACATTATGGCATCATCATCTGTTGTATCTTCAGCTATTGGTTTTTTAGTAGTAAAGAACTCCTAGTCAATAAATTAATAGCTGAGGTAGTTGTATCTTGTTAGATATTAAACCATGAGTATTAATTTATCAGCATGTGTGCACTTTTTCATCTGAACAGTAAATAATAAATTGCTCATTCAACTAAATAATGTCAGCATCGTCCAATCACAACAAAATTGTATTCATAAGTGGTTTTACTTTTCCGAAATTCTCAATCTCCCATTGTAAAGGAGCCATGTCAAATAAAACCATTATTTTTTTTTCTGTTCAATTAATCTGGTTGATGCTAGTGTTGATTAGGATGCTCAGGAGTGACATGTGGATACGTTTCGAATGAATGTCACCTTTTGAATGTAATTTGTTGTTATTCCTGATTTCATTTTTTGCTGAAGAATCGTAAATCATCAAACAAAAAAACATGGGCTGTAATTGTGCACTTATCATGCGATGAATATTTTGTATTAAAAAAATTTGAAATTTCGAACTTTGGCATCGATTATCTCGAAAACTAGATATATGTTCACGATGATATCACGAAATACGTGTTTTTCAGGTCAGAATTCGTAAGTACCAACAAAAAATATCAAAATATTCATCGCAAGATAAGTGCAAAATTACCACATAGGCAGCAAAAGAAATGATTATACATAAGATAGATAGATAGATAAATTTATTGCCTCTTAAATTAAAATTTATGGCAAGAGTGCGAAAGTAGACATGTACATTACGTAAGTGGAGCAACAGGTACAAATGCTGGTTATTACAAAAACAAATTAGTACAAATTAGTCTTATGAATAATACTGAAAAAAGAAAATATGAAACAAAAAACTATAGACCCGGAACAGCAAAAAAAATAACTTAATTTAATATTCAACTAAAAAGAAAGGAAACAGATAGTAGCGGTAGGTAATGACAACAAATCAAAGTATATGGATTCATTCATTGAACAAAAGAGCGCAGTTTCAATACATTCCACAAATAATGGGCAATGATCTTAACATTTTCTTCTGTGGGATTATCGAGGGCGTGGGCTAGAGCAACCATATCTGGTAATGAATTAAGGTATGCTGGTTTGATTGAAGAGTATATGGGGCAGTTGAAGAAAATATGTTCAATCGTTTCTAGCTGTTCATGATTACATATTGTGCAGCGCTCATTAGGATTGATGGTATAACTTGAACCTCTATAAAAATGCATATCTTCAATGAAGTAGTCTATTCGAGGTTCGGAATTCCGAGACTTCGTAAAAAGTTCATCAGTTTCCTAGAATCTAATATGGGAGGGCTTGGAGGAAGCTCCTTCCAGGAACTTGAGCCTCTTGCAGAAGAGTGCTGGGCATTCGCAAAGCAAATATTCTGCAGTTCCAGCAAAGTTCAGTAGCGGCAACTATCACTCTCTGTTTTACCCACCTTTTTGAGGTGATACCTCAGAGAGCAGTGTCCAGTGAGGAGTTCCGTTGCCAGTTTCAAGTCTTTTTTGTCCAACCCGAGAGGCTGTTTAGCTTTCCTTGACGAAAGGCTTTTCGCTTGTCATTGTCCTGGCAGTTTACTCCAGTGAAATTTCATTTCATCAGTTTACTCCAGTGAAATTTCATTTCATCAGTTTCCCAGTTTCGAACATCTTCTTTCAAGTAGACTTCAGAGAGTCCACAGAAGGGTTCTGGGCCGAAAAATTGTGTATTTGTCCTTTCTTTGGCAATGCAGTCTGTTTCCTCAATGGAGTAAGTGTAGATTCATGCAGCACCAAGTAACAATTATCAAGTAAGAATCATCAATTAACAATTATCAAGTATTGAAAATGTGGTATTCATTTATCCAAATTTAACAATTGTAAAGGAAAAAGTAATCATGCGAACAGCATACTTTTTCTAGGATTATTTTCATAGCATTTTTCTTTCTGATGTAATCAAAATATAACATTTGTTTCTATACCAAATCAAATCAAATTTATTAAATCCGTTTTCCTTTTATACATGGATTGGACGTGTCTTAACATGTGTAAAATACAAACATTGAATACTATAGGATAAAACAAGACAATATATAAGACATATCATATAAATATATGGTACAATTTATAATAGGTAGTGTAGGACTATTTTTAATACAGTCAGGAAGCCTATTGAAATAAGAAGTTCCAGTAATCAGAGGTGATTTTTTGTGGAAAGTGTGGTTGGATTTTTTTTGCAAAAAGTTATTTTCATGCCTTATATTGTGGTCATGTATATCAGAACATTTCAATAGTTCATTTCGGATCCGGTAAATATGGCATTATAATTTAAACAAGTAAATGGAAGTAACGGTGAGAATTTTTTCATTTATGAATACATCACGACATGAGGTTTGAAAAGGTAGGTTGAAAATAAATCGTAATATTATTTTTTGTAAAACAAACACCCTTTGAATATCACGTCCTTGCCCCCATACTATGATACTATAGGAAATTGCAGAGTAAGTATATGCATAATAAACGCTCAATAGAGTCACCTAATTCACGATGTTTAGTGAAATGGAAGAGGTTATTAAGGGTCTGTTTTTTTTTCATTCTAACGAATAGTAATAAAGGGAGATGATCCGTCAATTCCATAAATAGGTATGTGCAGAAAAGAAAAAACTGGTGTTTGATAATCACATAAAGTATATATGGTCTTGCAAGACCAAGGTGCATATTTTACATGTACAAGGAATTCTCCTCAACCAGAATTGCATCATTAATTTAAGGCAAAATAAATGAAATAACGAAAAATATATAATGAGAGGTTAATTTCCTCCATTGGACTGACCAATCCGCGGTCACCTGCGCACTAGAAGAAAATCTGATTTAATTAATTTAAAAACATAAAAGTTGGCCAACTTCAACTTGTTACTTGTTAATTGATGAATGCATGAATACAATCATAGCAAATCAAGAAGTTCAACTTATACTTGCTAATTGTTAATTGATAATTTTTAATCGTTAATTGTTACTTGATGCTGCACGAATCCACACTAAGTAATATGCTAGACTGACATTAACTGCATGTTTCACTCTGGCAATACAGGGTAATCATACTATTCGTGCAATACATAGTGATAAAAAACATGAGAAATAAAAAAATATGAAAATGGTACAACACCATGAGGAAATGTAATTTCTTCAACATTTCTGTCGAACATCACGAACACATAGCTCAGATACTGGTCTCCTGAAGACACCATTTATTTTTTTCACATCTGCGACTCGTACGACCTGTCCGTCTTTTCCTGGACATGTGGCTAAAACTTTCCCCTTCAGTTATCGTTATCGATTACGTGCACATTGGTCATCAACCACAATCACAACATCGTTTACTTTGAGATTTTCGCTCTCATGGAACTATTTCTGATGTCTGTGAAAGGTGTGAAGATACTCTTTCATCCAACGCTTCCAGAATTTTGTTACTCATATCTTGAACGAGTCCCCATTGTTTTGTCAAAACATTTTCGTCGGGTAAGAACTAGGGCTTCGCGAGACCAAGAGACTATTCTTGGTTTTGTATTGGTTTTGATACAAGACAAGACTCAATTGATATTCTCAAGACCAAGACTTGACTTTCCCCTTCAGTTATCGTTATCGATTACGTGCACATATTGGTCATCAACCACAATGACAACATCGTTTACTTTGAGATTTTCGCTCTCATGGAACTATTTCTGATGTCTGTGAAAGGTGTGAAGATATTCTTTCATCCAACGCTTCCAGAATTTTGTTACTCATATCTTGAACGAGTCCCCATTGTTTTGTCAAAACATTTTCGTCGGGTAAGAACTAGGGCTTCGCGAGACCAAGAGACTATTCTTGGTTTTGGTATTGGTTTTGATACAAGACAAGACTCAATTGATATTCTCAAGACCAAGACTTGACTTTCCCCTTCAGTTATCTTTATCGATTACGTGCACATATTGGTCATCAACCACAATGACAACATCGTTTACTTTGAGATTTTCGCTGTCATGGAACTATTCCTGATGTCTGTGAAAGGTGTGAAGATATTATTTCATCCAACGCTTCCAGAATTTTGTTACTCATATCTTGAACGAGTCCCCATTGTTTTTTCAAAACATTCTCGTCGGGTAAGAACTAGGGCTTCGCGAGACCAAGAGACTATTCTTGGTTTTGTATTGGTTTTGATACAAGACAAGACTCAATTGATATTCTCAAGACCAAGACTTGACTTTCCCCTTCAGTTATCGTTATCGATTACGTGCACATATTGGTCATCAACCACAATGACAACATCGTTTACTTTGAGATTTTCGCTGTCATGGAACTATTTCTGATGTCTGTGAAAGGTGTGAAGATATTATTTCATCCAAAGCTTCCAGAATCTTGTTACTCATATCTTGAACGAGTCCCCATTGTTTTTTCAAAACATTTTCGTCGGGTAAGAACTAGGGCTTCGCGAGACCAAGAGACTATTCTTGGTTTTGTATTGGTTTTGATACAAGACAAGACTCAATTGATATTCTCAAGACCAAGACTTGACTTTCCCCTTCAGTTATCGTTATCGATTACGTGCACATATTGGTCATCAACCACAATGACAACATCGTTTACTTTGAGATTTTCGCTCTCATGGAACTATTTCTGATGTCTGTGAAAGGTGTGAAGATATTCTTTCATCCAACGCTTCCAGAATTTTGTTACTCATATCTTGAACGAGTCCCCATTGTTTTGTCAAAACATTTTCGTCGGGTAAGAACTAGGGCTTCGCGAGACCAAGAGACTATTCTTGGTTTTGTAGTGGTTTTGATACAAGACCAAGACTCAATTAATCTTCTCAAGACGAGGACTGTCTCCCAAGAGTCTTGGTCTTGATATCGAAAAAAAAAATAGGGAACTTAAATCTACTCAATATAAGGAAAAATCAGATATAAAATGTTATGTCATTTTATTTCAATTATTTATTATTCATATGGTATGTTTTCAATTTATGTTCACTCAAAATCGAGAATAAATTATTCGAATTTATTATTGCATTTTTACAGTTTACAACAAATAGGTGTATGTTGTAAGGTCGCAGTGGTCCATATCCACTAGAAATAGAAAGATAAAAAAAAAATATTTGGTATGAATTTGAAATGTTTGGAAATATTTCTGATACTGAGTTGTTGTCACTTTCAGCTAAACTTGGCAACTATTTTTTTATTTCAAATACATCATCCTGTATATTGATGCTCGTCTATTAGACTTCCAGATTGAATATTTCACTAATATTTCTGGTCCTATCTTCAACTGTTTTTGAAATAATTACAGGTGAAAATTGAAATTTTGCAATTTTCGGCAGCCTATTATCGCAGCTTCATTAACTCAACCTGCATATGGGTTATATTATATTAAAAAATACCACATAGTAGATAGATAACATATTCATTTATTGAAAAACCTTGATACAGATTAGTACAAGTTAGAATACATATATGGATATTAAATAGGTACATACGAAGAGACTAGTCTCGTCTTCGTCTTGAAACATCAAGACCAATGTACCAAGACTTTTTTTTTGAAACCAAGACTATGATTAATCCGTCTTGGTCTTGAGATATTTAGGTGTCAAGGTTTCTTCATCACTACTTTCCAAATAGTTTTTACACAAAAAGTTCCTAAATTAGAAAAATCACGATTTTCACACGCTATATTTCTGTAATCATTTCCACTAGACTTCAAGTGTGATGAGTCGATGAAATAAGACCTTCAATGAGAATCTGAAGATGCTATAAAATACAGGGTATTAAACAACATAACTTTGATGCGTACCTTTTTTATTCCATAGTTTTCCATATAATCTGTCGTATGAGCTGCAACACCCATATAGTGTCTCATTGTTCACAGAAGCACACCATCAGTAACTGGGTCTGTTCGCTGTGTCTCCATTAACTACACTATTGTACAGAACAGTAGATTGTGTAACACTGATACCGTTCGGTGATTTCCCGTGTACACTTACACTATGTTCGTTGTTAAAATGTTGTAGCACGAAAAAAACAGTTGTTACAATCGATTTAGAAGAGGTGTGATCAGTGTAGTGCAAATGGATATCGGATAATATGAGGTTAGATGTATATAATGATATATTTTGAAAACTTCTTCAACAAAGTACGTTATGGTTATATTTGTTACCCGAGAATCTTTTGTCCGCATTTACGAAAGCATCAAAAGAATTGACATCAATGCCATTGATTGATCGTCAGATGAACTTGTCAACAATTCATCGTCCGAATTCGCAATGATATTCTCTATTATTTCATCATCACTGTGCATGTTTGATACATTCAAAAGATTCACAAGCAACAAATAAATACAAAATAATTATAAGCATTACCTCCAAATCAGAATCCTAGGATTAGCATAAAGCAGAATAAAAGCACCGAACAGATGTTGAACTAATTACACTCCACTTCACTACACTCATCTACAACGACCAGTGGGTGTAAGAAAATGTAGTGTACAATATAAATTTCATGCATAAACAGCGAACAGACCTATAGATTAATATTATCATGCGCCACCTTAAAGAACCCCAATTGCCAAAACTTCATCAATTTCAGTTAACAGGAATTTAAAATTCCAAAATAATAATAAAAAACACTTTGTTATTCACTCTGTAACCTGTTAAATAGTTTATATTTGACCAATGGACATATTTGGATGTCACGGAAAGCTCTGTGTATAATTCATTATGAATCACCCAGTGTATACCATTTCACCATGATCATCCTGTAGGAAAAGAAATTGAATATATTGGAAAATTATTGAAGAAAAGTTGAATATATTGATTTTGGAAAAAAAGTTGAATATTTTGGATATTTTTTCAATATATTGTATTTTTTCCAATATATTGGATTTTCTCAAAATATTCAATAATTTTTCAATATATTGAAGAAAGAAAGATTTTATTTCTGACAGTGACATTATAAGCTTATATCGTCATAGTTACGATATCTATAATGAGGGTCATAACTCCCTTGGGATATTAAGGTTCAAAAACTCCCTCTTACCTTTTACAGGTGAAAATGATACAAGAAATGCTTATAAACGTTTATCGTCATAGTTACGATATCTATAATGAGGGTCATAACTCCCTTGGGATATTAAGGTTCAAAAACTCCCTCTTACCTTTTACAGGTGAAAATGATACAAGAAATGCTTATAAACGTTTATATGTAATGAAAACTAAGACATATTTTCCTTATTCACGTCATTACAAATAATAAATGTACAATTTTCAAATGTTCCCTGAAAATTACTTCCGCCGCTGGAAACAATTTCTTCTTTTTTATGGTGCTGTTGCTGTTCACTACAGTCGAGGTGCCTGCCTCTCCTGATGGCAAAGTAGACAGCATACGCGCCGTTTTATTTCTCAATTCAATACTGTCCTCCAGATACCCCTCTGCCACCGTGGAACTTCTCCAACCTCCGTGTCTTTTTAAGTTTGTCATTGTTGCTCCTGCATTGGCTAGGGCAGTAGCAGAAGTGCGACAAAGGCAATGTCCCGTATAGGTTAGTGGGTTAAGCAATCCTAAATACATTGCGATTTTGCTGGGAATTTTGCCAAACATATTCTTTCCAATTGGCTGAGTTGTACATTTATTTTGTCGGAAGCTCAAAAAAAATCGTTTTGTACCTTCAGGACGCAAGGACATATAAAGTCTCAATAAAGGCAAAGCAGAGAACTCTTTTTCATCCACAACTGTAAATTTCTTCGATACACCAGTTTTACTTTCCGGTACGTTCACTACCATAACAGTATCCCGGTCCTCTATATTTGCTATACTCATATTTAGAAGTTCCTGAGTTCTGCATCCTCCAAAATAACCCATAATTAGAACAGCCTATAACAAATAAAACGAAATAAACAAACGAAAAAGAAAATTATGAGAAAAAAATTAGCTTATGCAATAAATGAATTTCATTAGGGACGTCCTTTAGAAATTTGATGACATCTTCAGGAGATAAGACAGCAGACTTTTTCGGCTTATACCCCTTACTTTTCCGTTTAAAAAAAGGCTCTAGTTCGTTGAACTTGGTGATATCTCTTTTCTCATATATGGTCACCATCGATTTGAGCATTGACCATTTAGTCCATAACGAATTTGGGCTAAACGTTTCTGACTGCAACGAATAAATACAATTATTACCAAATCTACCAGAAAATACTGAAAATACTTTACCAGTTCTTGAAAATATGCCAGAAAGACAGTTTCGTTGGCATCTTTTGACATAACATTTCTCTGTGTCAGCCACTTCAGATATAAGTTGTATTCTTTTTGATATAGGGCTTCAATTTTCGATGGAAGTAATGATTGTCTTGCTTTTTCCGCTTTTTTTATAATATCCTCCATTATATCAGAAAAAGATCGTCGATTTGTGGTAAAAAATAAACACGTTTTTAACGGAAAAACATTGATTGATAAAGAAAGTTTGCTTATAAACATGTAACATAGCGACAACCTAGCAACAACCAACAATGCTACAATCAACGCTACCTAATTCAAATATACCAGAAAGGTTATGAATTTAAACATTTATTGCGTTCTAAATATGGACATATTGTTATGAAAATAGGTCAAAAAAAATTATCTATGTACCACGGGAATTATAGAGCCTTAATAACCTCTGGCAATTGCAAACTTTGCCATCGGTAATTAAGGCCCTCATAATTCCCTTAATACATAAATAATTTTTTTACCCCTAGGCGCTTTCGTACGAATGCAAGAGAGTCCATAACCATCATTTTCCAGATACTACAATTTTCCTGCCGTGAAACGAAGCGGTCAAAGACGCCACTCGATCGGCACGTTCGTTGCGAGAGACAGAACCCACAGCGTGGCGTCCTCTTCAACCAAGAGCTTCAAAGAAGACTTCCCCCAGAGGGAGACCGATCAGACAACTTCGGAAGGCGTCGACATCGACGAGCACTCGCTGCGACACGCTTCCTACCCCAGGAAGAGGTGCACCAGGTGTGCAAAAGGTGAGTGTGGACCCTTTTATCATGAAACGTTTCATAGATTTTGATTTGTGACGACGTTCCGTCGTATTTATCACATTGGGAAATGGAAGATACTTCTTCTACTTTGCTGAAACTCGTTGAGCGATTTTTGGTGGGGGTAAAACTTATAGGTTCGCGTCAGAGACATGCGACAAGTGACGTGCGACACGTAGCGGCTCTACTATATCATATGCGTGTTGGACTCTAATTCGGTGGGTGATATCTAGTGAGTTCGCGTCACCGATATGCTGTTTATATTTTGTATTATTCTTTTCGTATGATTTTCAATCGATCGGAACATCCAATTGAATCGATTATTTCATTCATGCTAAAATACACGTTTTGATTGGTTGAAATGATTGTGTTGATAAGCAATAATAACACCATGTTTTCGATTTTGTATTTCGGCTCCTGATTGGCTATTGGATATTTACATGCTGTGTTTTCGTTTCTGTACAATACAATATTTTCAAAGACGACACAGGGTGGGTCGAAAAAATTGGCAGACAGCAAATGGATAACAAATAATGAAATGGATAAAGGTATTTGTCCCGTTGCATTGTTAAAATTACTGTTGCAAAAAAGAAATGAAAACATAACATCTGAACGACTTTTTTTAACTCCAAATCCCTATTGGAAGAACAAAAGTTTTAAAGGTTGGTACAAAAATGTTCCACTGGGTATTAACATGATTTCTACTTGGACCAAATATTCTGCAACTAAAATTGGACTCGACATTACGATTAATAAAATTACCAATCATTCGAACCGTGCTAGTACAGTTTCCCAGTTAGCCAAAGCAGGAGTAAGTGACCAACAACTTATAAAGATAACGGGACACTCATCATCATCTTCTATTAAACCTTATCTCCAAATAGATCCTGAACATCACGAAAATCTTATTAGTTCCTTACGAGCCTCGAGTGAGAAAAATCAAAATAAATATTCCACATGTGTGAATACCAGAGAAGAAAATTTTGAAATTAGTACACCAAATCAAACAATTTATAAGAATTGTGTATTCAATAACTGTTTATTTGAATAATTCAATTGTATCAATAAAGATAATTATTGTTGTTGTTCATTCATATATTCGGTCGTCAATTTATCTTGCCAAAAAACACTCGAGCTTTTCTTTTAAGGATAAATTTCTTTTTAACCCAGTTTCATGTCAGTTTCTCTCGAAAAATTACTAATTGGCAAATTTATTTCGTTACGAAAAGAAATTTATCCGATAAAAACAGAGCTCTTGTTTTTTTACTGTTCACTGAAATATTTTGAAGAGATCTGAATTAATGCTCAAGGTATGAGATCTTCTACCTACTGCGTTTGAAGTCGTAAATAGACAGTACCGATTGAATCATGAGCCCTTCATAATATCCTTAAGTATCAAGACTATATTACTTATATAATTTATTTCCCTACTGTAATCAGAGCATATTGTACCATTTTTATCTTCCAAGATAATTCTGTGTAATAGAGCTTAACTCGACCATGCAGACAATAAGTGTAGTGCAAGGGCGTAGGTAGTAGATATTTCACGGCAATTAGGATTAGTTTATGCAATATTTTGTACGTAATTGTTGCATTTAGATTTAGGATTATACAGAGTGTACGGAAAGGTTATGTCAAAAATGATAGGGCTGATATTGGGAACCAAAAATCAGTGAAACCCGCAACTCCCTGTATACTGAGAAAAATAATCCGTTATGAATACCGAAAGATGACTATATTATACCAAGCGTTGTGGTCGAATAGGCGCCAATCACTACATTTATTAAAAATTACCACTACGAAATAGTACGATTCAAACAATAATAAATAATGAAGCCTCAAGTATGAAGTACTTTTCCTGTTTGGTTATTATTTACCACTACAAACAAGTAACTCCCACTTGTCGATTTGTTCTTATTTATCGGTGGCATGTAGTACTACATACCGAAATCAGAATATTACCTAGCATTCACATGACAATGTATAATACTACCTATCCTTTTTGGTTCATGAATTTATGAATATTGTTTATCTATACTGATGTAATATTAGAGGTTTTGAAAGGTTAATTATAACTTCACTACATGAGTATTTCATAACTATATATTGTTTTTCGGTAACACAATCAATTGTTATTATGCTGGTTCATTCAACTTCAGTAATCAACATACCGTCTGGATATAATGCGAAAACAATCTATGAGTAATAAGAAAATAATGCCAAAAAGTTTAAATTATTCTTCATAGCAAAAGAGCCTTGAATTCCATGGACCTTCTAAAGATGTCCTTCTGTCTCAATGTTTTTGCTTCTGGATCCTGAAAATGTACAATTGAAAAAATAAAAATATTCGAGAATATCATGATGAAATAAGCTGTCACCGAGGAAATCGTGAAAAAATAACACGTTTATTCATTGAGATAATCATTCGAACCATATGCACCTTTTCAATATATCATTATCAATGTAAGAAAGGCTCCAACAAAAATGAATAAAGAGTATTATCATCATAATATAATAATAATTCACCATTAACTTCCATGACAACAAATTAATACATAATCTTCATAACAAAGATTCAAAGTTATGATTTCCTTTCATTTCACGGCATTTAGGCTATAAAAAGTATTTATTTCAAAAATCCACTCTGAAAGGCCAATAAGCCTTATATTAGTGAGTTTTGAAAAAATTATGGACACTTTTGGCAATGTAATAGAATCACCCTCTCAATTTTTAAGGCACAATTTTCGGACATCAAGTATTTCTAAAGAGAGAAATTCGTGTACGATAGATAGTTGTTAGATCATTCAGGGAGAAATAATTAATCACTGTTAAATGTTGATGAATATTCAATGGTCTCATCAGGTTCTGGGAAAATAATCAAATACAAAAGTATACAAAAATAATCACATATTTTTTTCTTTAATTAAAAAAAAAAACGAAAAAATACCCACTGTTGGTGTACGACATACTTACATGCGATTCTGGAGTCTGCCATTACTGCCATTCCAAATTCGCTATTACACTCAAAACAGAATTCAACTTGAATACTGGTATTGATTGATCCAAATTCCACTGAATCACTAATTTTTCCATTAAAGGTATATATTCGTATAAACTACAACTTTGAACAGCTTAAGGCTGGGAAAGGCCAGACACTTTGTCCAAATCCGGGACAGGGGGGGTTTGGAGGAAACAGCAGTGGGCGGTTACCAAATCGTCATAAATCAACGGTTATCCTTGTTCAACGAACGATCTTCTCATCTAGTACGGGTGATATCGCGACTGACGTTTTTATTCGCATTGCTCGATAATCTAATATGCGAGTAATACTGGGATGCTGTCTCTCAGTTTTCGAGAAAACAAAACTGGCGTAGATTCAAATCAGACTTGCTGCGGATCTTCAACTTGATGATTGTGTATACCAAATCACTTTTTACGACATTTTCTCTAGGCCAAGAACTTTTTTATTCTGAAAAAACACAAAAAGTACGATTTTTCTGTAGAACACGTTTTTTATCGTTCCTACCGTTATATTTCTGGAAATAATTGAGCGATCGGACTGATTTTTTTTTCAAATTGAAGTATACATGATAGCGCTTCTTGCCATATACAATATTGGTGAAAAATTCATGTTCATCAATTTCTAGAACTGTAGCAAATTTCAACTTGTTATTTTCGGAATGACAATTTTCAGTAATCGAGAAAAAATTTTATTTATGAAAATTTTTGTATACATGCTGCGAACAAAATTGAGCCAATAGATGAAATAAGTTTCCAGAATGAAAATTTTTCATGTAGCAGATATCTACATGTACTTATTTAATGAGACAATACTACATTATCGCGCGCTCGGCGCTCGGCTCTCTCCTCACACAGTCAGCCAACTGGTCTTTGTGTTCATAATGTGTAGTCGAGCTTTCATCAGTATATCAAATGAGAGGAAAATATACATTATTGGTATGAATAAAGTATCTACCTATTTAATGAGTTGGTATTAAATAACTCCATTCATTTTTTTATGTTGACAAAATAATAGTTGAACACATTGCTGCCTCATGATGGCATATTATGCCTTCTTCCAGTCCAATTCTGGCATCGTATAGGTTAGATAATTCTCCTTCGGTTATAGGTATGCCATCATGTGAAATCTGTATAACTTCATAAAACATTGTGTATACTAAACGTTTGTGGTATACTTATCCGATTTATCATGAAAGTTTCATGGTATAATATAATGGAAATTGCATTGTAATTAAAAAATCAGACAAATGTTAATTGAAAAGAAAAAAACACGTAAGTTGCGATATAAAATTTTAAAGAATCAAGCATTGTCTTATATCACTCACTGAATATCGAATTTTTTCGTAAAACTGACAGATGCCACTCGGTAAACATTCAGAGGACAACTATTATGCTTCCGTGGAACAAACAAATCTCTCCGAAATATTCGACGAAAGTAGAAAAATGGCGTCTATACCTATTTGAAACTATGTCTAGTTGGGCAGTATCCCCTACCATCATTTTTTCAAAAAGTTCAAAAGGAGGTACCCATTAAAAATGAACTTATGAATTTCGTGATTTTATTTTCAATTTCTGAAAATTGAGATTCTGAAAATATTTTCCTGACTTCTTTAGGTTGGATTTCAAAAATGACATTGTTTAGATTTCGGGAATTCAATAATATTCCATTTCTGGTATTACCGAAGTTTACACGAAACGGAAATTATTATGGTTGAAACGAGCAATTTGGAAAATCCATGTTAACGAGTTTTCAAAAAATACACGTTCAATGTATTACTGACACCCCTTCAATTGTTTATATTTTCAAACCATTTGTCGTCATTTAAATGCTACAAAGGATATTCAACAATTTATTTTTAATAAGCATTTTGCATGTTTGAAAAAAACCTGTGACTCCACACAGTCCCAAACAATGAGTGAGAGTAGATGCGATACATTCGCCTGCATGTGTGCGGAACGAGGATCGAACACTTTATCTGATAATCGACGGTATATTCACCAGTAGGTAGGTACCTATGATGAATATTTGTATTCTATAAACATTATGAAAAACCAGGGTTGCGACGTTTCAAATCGAATAATGAAAATATAAGTTATTGATTTGTGCATCATTTCCATATTTGAAAAATTATGAAAAATCAATATGAATAGAAAAAATCAATCTTTAAATCGAAAAAATCTTATTTTGTTGATTTGAAAAAAATCATCAATCAAACTCTTACAAAATTTGGATAATTCTGTATCTATTTATATGAACAGCTTTTCAAGAGTCATATAAATTACGAGGTATAACATTAAAATAGCCATACGGAGTGATTGGGAGATTGAGAGCTACTTTCAATAACGTTGATAAGTTATATTCTCGGTTATTATCAAAGACATTCAAATACAGGTAATTATGAATATTATTTATTTATGAATAATAATGAATAATTACTATATTTTCCTAAGGCCTTCATTCTTCTACTTTTTATTTCTTTGATTTTTGAGGACTGCTTTCACTACATATTTTGTATTTTGGATATTCATCTCCCGTTGGTCCCAATATATGTACCATTTTCAGAATCATATACATTCCACATGAGAATACAATATCATTTTCTTCTCCATTTGGATTTTTAGATCTCATTACACCTTTGAATTTCAAAATTTCAAGCTTTTCCTATGCAAATCCGCAAATTCATCATTAGTTGCACCAATAATTTCATAATACTTATTATGGTTCCAATCTATGATATTGTGTTGACTGACTCGTTTTTTCATCTTCATATTTTGGAGTATCACCAGAGGGCGCAAATATCATCGGACAATTCGCGCTCTGGACTTCTTGTGAAAACACCAGTCCATATTTCGGTGTGATTTTTTTTCTGTAGGAAGATGGGGATTCAAACTAGGTCCGATACTATTTGAAAAGTGTTTTTTTTAATTATTCGCCAAATTCGATATGTTCAGGAATATTTGTATACCTTTTGTATTTCATATTTTTGAAAATAAAATAGTATTTCCATTAGCTGGATCACTTATCTACTTGATGAAGTCAATAAGTCATGAAAATATTGATTACTTTACTTTATGACAAGTCTATAGAGAAAGAGTGCTATTCGTTATTGCTCACTTCTTCAGCACCCTCTACTTCAAAATTTAGACCTTTAGGATATTACATACAGTATGGTGGAAATGTATGGAATAAATTCATTATCTCTAACGTTTATGAATTTTAAGGAAAATCCCGAGACAGGTCGATTTTTATTTTCAAATTGACATCTCTTGATATACATACGGAGTATGTGACGTCATCCGCGTAGTTGTGGTGACGTCATCGATTAATTTTTTTAAATTAGAACATACCCCGTCCATTTTTTTTCGGAAGGTATATTCATTATCTATCTGACGGTATACTAATATTAGGAAAATAAAGTAATACAGGGTGAGAAAAAATTATTTTATTTAATATTTACAACGGAAATCGTTACAATAAATAATCAAATTCGTGACGTTCTGCAAGAATACAATGTGATAGACAGAGAACAAATCATTCTCGAACTTTGCTATCGTTTCTGAATATATTTGTGAAATATTCACTCGTATTCGTTCTTTCAAACTATCTGATCTTTCCGGCTTCTTACATAAACTTTTCTCTTCAAATAACCTCTGAGGAAAAAATCGAGAGGAGTTGAATCAGGAGATCTAGTTGGCCATTCGATTTACCCTCTCCGACCTATTTAGGTAACTGTGTACATTGATAGCATAATTATTAGCTTGTAAATATAAAATAATTTTTTCTCACCCTGTATCACTTTATTTTCCTAATATTAGTATATGGTCAGATAGACAATGGAAACACCTTCCAGAAAAAAAATTGAACAGGGTGTCTTCCTATTTAAAAAATAATCGATGACGTCACCACAACTACGCGGATGACGTCACAAACTCCGTATGTATTTCAAGAGATGTCAATTTGAAAATGAAAATCGACCTGTCTCAGGATTTCCCTTAAAATTCATATGCGTTAGAGATAATGAATTTATTCCATACATTTCCACCATACTGTATATATTTTTTTGAATAGATTTAAGAATTCCTATATTAAAATGCCATTAGGTAGCATCCTGTATATATAGTGTCAATACCCGATTGCAAATTATCATTCATTTATACAATGTTAAATACAACACGGTTTCATATTTATACTGTTCCCTCTCTACTTTTACGTATTGAGATCTGTTCAACATTCAAATCATCGCAATGATAAATCCTAAATCGATCCCCGGTAAATAGAAGCGACCTTTGTCGATAGGTTTCTATTCATTCATATTGTATACCTTCTGGGTGTATATATAAATATTCTTATTTGAATATCATACATACCTATTCCCCATTATGTATGAGAATTTTTTCATTGTGAACAATTCAGAATATTTTTATTTTCCACGCAATGTATAATTATTTTATATATATATATATACCATATTTACTAGCAAACCTAGCAAACTGATTCATATAAATTTCTATTTCCTATTCTAATTTCATAATATCACCCGTACTATCGATTGTATCGTGTTTATAATCTACTTCGTTGAGTTTCACCAGGGGGCGCAAATATCATCGGATAAATCGTGCGTATTTCTGACGTTGTAGAGCCTCGGCTCTTGACTTCCTGTGACGATACTAATCCATATTTTGATCTGATTTTTTTTGTGTAGAAAGATGAAGGTTCGACCGAGGGAGGATGCTATCTCAAAATTGATTATTTGATGTAGAAATATTTTTTTTTGATTCGCCAAATTGGCTAAAAATTTGCTATGTTCAGATATATTTTTATATATTTTCTTTTCGAAATTTCGAAAAAAGAGATAGTATCCTCCCTAGCTTGATCCTTTATCTACATGATGGGATCAAAAAATCATGAAAATATTGATTGGTTTTCAAATGAGAAGTCAAGAGCGGGAGTGCTGCATTCGGTATTCTGCGCGTCCCATTGCCCACTCTTAAGTGCAAAACTAAAGTGATAAAACAATGAGAATGAGTACACAAACCACCAACGGCAAACAACATCACAACAAATGGCGTCGCAATTCGCATCCCCGATTGACCACGTACTGCGCTGGTGCATCTTTCGCGTGCTTATTGATTCGGAAATCAATAATTAATACTCTTCGTAGTGGTAAATCTTGACAACACGGAAAGTATTCTCATACGTGCTACCATTTGTAGTGGTAAATATAAATATTAGTTGAGTTATGTTCACCCTGAACCTAATACCACTACAGGAAATGTATTCGATAATTTCGTGTTATAGAGCATTTCAATTGATGAGGTAGTCAATAATAATTTGAATTATTACTATTCTGATGTGGTATGCAATAAATTTGTCGAGATATCGAGCACTTATAAAGGTAATATCACTAACATGTAATTTGTTCAATGAAACTTATTCGACATTACCATTCATTTAGTAAAATAAAAATCTATTTATTTTTTCAGTGTATGTCAACGGTGTAGTGAAAAGTCAATGTCCGTTTCAAGACAAACTCCTACTTTGTCCATAAATGGAGTGAACTTCCGGTCCTCCCAATTATTGTCAATTTGTCGATTTTTATTAAGTTCAATAGAAATTCAATTGCTTAGACGATTACCTAACAATTGCGCCTATGCGACCTGACTTCTTATGAGGTAAAGCACGGGATGTCAAGATGCTAAACCTGGCTATAGCTCGACTACAGGATATCCGTAGCATGGACCGGACTAGCCCGATATCTGGTTTTTTCAAGTTTTTAAATATTATAACCCTTGTTCAATCACATTTATCATACGGTATTGTGGGCTGGGGTGGTGTGAACGATACACACTTGGAAAACCTGAACGTAATTCAGAGATGGATCTTGAGAACCATATAAGGTAAGCCACGCAGATTCTCTAATAATACATTATACAATGAATCGAGAATATTCGATATCAGACAACTTTTCTGTGTGAATATATTACTCAACATCAAGTAAAATAAAATAACCTCTCACCCTATCGCACACTCCTACAGCACCTCGCTGCTACAAAACCATAGGGAAACGTCACTGTGATTTTCTTGCTCCAAAACTTTATAGTTTGATGCCTGACGATATGAGGTACATAAAAAACATTTATCAATTGAAGAAACGTACAAAAAACTGGATTTTGGCTTATAGAAGAAGGAAACTTCACGATTTTGTTAATCAAGAATTAGATAATAATATAGTAACATCAAATTTCATTCAAATGATGGTTCAGTGAATTATCTTATATTGTCTTCAATTGAAACAATGAATGGTATATACCTACTGGATTTTTTCAGTACTCTTAATTTCATCATGTCTTATATTAGCCTGAATGTGTTCTATGTTCTATGTCTATACATATATATATATACATGTGAATATGTGTAATTGCTTTGGATAATAATAATCACGTACAATCGACAGTTTCCTTGAAATAGAAGCTTCTGTGATATTTCCTGTTTATTTACTTCAACAACTCGATTATATATTTTTGAAATTTTTTTTATTGTATTGGTAAGTAAACATTATTATTATTATTGGAATCACCTCGAAGGTTTCTTTGAAAAACTAATATTACATTCAGAAATTACTGAAAAATACTGATTTTTTTTGTATGGAGATGGGACTGTATTTCAATGTGAAATTGCTTCTTTCAACGGAAGATCGGTAATTTTTACGCTTTTATACTCTTAGTGAACAATCAGCTCGTCAATCGGCTACATAAGTAAGATACATACATAATCAGATTGTACAGGGTAATCTGAATTTCATGTCCTCATTGAAGAAATAAAAGTTCTCATAAACTGGATATTTGTTATAAATTCATTGTACCCCACTGGTCTTTAACAGATTTATGAAATTTAAAAAGCTAAGTTCCCCCAGTTTTCCTAATAAAATCATACAAGTTTTTGACTTGGTTGACGAGGGTTGGTTTGCAACTAATTTGGCGGTTAAGAACACTTTTAAAACAATTCTGGGAATTGAAATGTCTATTCTTGAATCTGAAATTTAGATAAAAATAAGGAGATCCGATTTTTTATATGTGTTGATAAGATCTAGAATACCTGAAGCGGTTTGTTTAAAGTTTCTTCGGTTTTTTCAGATTATTTTATAGAGGTTTTCCTGACATTCGATAATGGGAGAGAAAATAGGCATTTGAATTTTACTTGAAAATTTGATGGTTTGGTTGTTCGGTTTACTATCACATATTTGCCAATGATTGATCTATCGATTTGTATTCACCTACGAGAAGTCATCCACTCAGAAAATATTGTACTACTTCATAGAATCCTTCGATAATACTTTATTCAATCTATGTTACTTTCAAAGAAATCAGTCAGTCCAGCATCCCCCATTGCCGTTAATCATTACAAATTACTTCAGAATTCATTTACAGAAGTTTATTATAGTTGTTGCCATAAAGAATTGCGTTTTCGTACCTCTGTGATTTTATAACTGCAGTTCGGTCCTGTTTATATGCCCATAAATAATCATCTTTTTACTTGCCAATCACGTCCCAATGGTCGCCATTTTGGTCTCCCACCGAATCGATATTGTTGTTTTTTTTTCAATGTGTTGGTACTTCTTATCGAATATTTCTCAACGTTCTCTAGTTGCCGATTCGTCTTTATTATGTGACATGTATTATTGTGAATGCGGGTAGTGGGTTGATCTACAATTGACAATTTGATCAGTGGTTTTGCATACATATTGAAGTATTCCAAAAGTAAGTAGGGTATAGTTGTATTGGCATGAGGAGTGTGGCTTGATTTATGTTGATTTTATATTCAGATATCGATTTCAATGCAACTCCATTCCCAATTTGAAATGAAAAGCAATGATAGCACCCTCAAGAATACTCGATACGTATGAACCATGTGCTATACATCAGTTATTAAATGAACGATATTGTGAGAGTTGGGCCACTCATGAACCCAATGGATGTTGTCTCTGAAGAATGTTAAGACCTGTCATCTCGCCTATCATAGTTGAATAATCTCTGCTGGAAAACATAAGCCCAGTGTTTTGTGGATGCTGCAAAAATTAGTTTGATATTGTGGAAGGAAATCATATAGTACTGATATTATATATTGATATGATGGACAAAAAAGGTGGTAAAGAGAAACAAAAATTGAAGAAAATGAATATTACATCAATAATCATCACATAAAAAGAGTCTTAAACAGTAAAAAAAACTTGGGTGTAATTACATTTCAGGATTTCAGAGCAAACTCCGACGAATACAACACCTGAATATCAAAGTTGTATCATTTTTATTATACATTTCACAATTGAGTGTTAAGTGGTGTTAATTCCGATCTCATTAGTGAAAAATGTCACGAATGTGGCGAAGTAGAACGATTCTGAAACATAAAATCATAAGAAACACCAAATGGTTGAAATCTAATATTCTCAATGGTGCTATTATTCACGTTAACGCATAAAAACACCTATTATATAAAATTAACACCAAGTTACACCGTGTAATATCACGATGGAATCGAGGTGGTGTATGAATCATCTAATTTGGTGGCAATAATCATTCGTTAAGTATTGCATCCTGAAAACACCCGATTTGATATAAATTAATCGAAATATTGAATGAAGGCATCTGAATGGTGTGAATTTCATGCGCTCATCTGTTCGATCTCAGAACCTTAGAACTTTTGCCAATAGGTGACACTGACGTCCTTCCTATCGTACCTGAATTCAATATTAGGCATAAAATATCAGATTATTTTGATTTAAATCAGTATAAATTGGCCTAGGCCTAGGCCCCACTGCCACTGATCAGGATAAATGAGCCGAAACAGTTCGTCATCATCCAAGTTGTCCATAGATTCTTCTGAGTCTAGTTTATCATCAAATGAATTATAGTTCAATCGGTAAACACCGGAGGTGGTGAAGAAAAGCACTGAGTCGCATGAACACACTCATGTTATGGTGTTCCTTCACACCAGAAAAGTATTTGCATGTACCTGCCCAGTTTTTAAACGCACCGAATGAGGTAGGATTCAGACTTTCGGAAATGCATAAATAACACCACCAAAGTGTTAATTTAGCTAAATTCAGCACTTACACTGGTGTTACTGACAACTGAGTTTGATTATTAAAAACACCCATGGAAAAGGTCACATAACACCCACAGTGGTGAATGATATGCCGGTGTTTACTGACACTAATACAATCAGGACCTCTGGGGACACCAGTCGGTGTTAGCTGGTGTGA
The DNA here is from genome assembly GCA_029955515.1 of Chrysomela aeneicollis. NCBI lineage: Eukaryota > Metazoa > Arthropoda > Insecta > Coleoptera > Chrysomelidae > Chrysomela > Chrysomela aeneicollis. Next base: position 1,542,892 of record JARUHQ010000024.1, read on the forward strand.
GCTGTGTACTGTCTCACTGTGTACTGACTAATACATATATTGAATTCATGATATCAAACAATAACAGCTATATTCATTTATAAGCAATCAAATCATCAAAGTTTTGCTAAATTGTGCACCGTAGTTTGGAGATACAAACTGCTGTTTCAGCGGCTGTTTTTGAACATTAAAATTTTGAATATGGACTATCGTGATTGCGCATGGGTCTCTAAATTTTTTTTTCATAAAATGACCCAGTTTTCAGGAAATGAGGTTTGAATTATTGTCCTCAAGCACACTGTTTCGTGTTCGTTCTCGCCATGACATTGTTATTTGAGAAAAATATAACGTGTTGAAAATTAAAAAAAATCGCACGCTCGCATGATGTATAGACCATATATTTCCGTTGTGCGGCTTTGACATTTCTATTATTTTCCAAATATACTGAATGATATATCACATTTTTATATTTCAATTATTTCCATAGCTACCCCGACCATCAATGTTCAGATTAGCTGAAAAAATACGAATAAAATCTGAATTTCAACGTCAAATATATATCTAAATCTATTCGAGAAAACATGATATACGTATGTGTTAATTCGTCTTATTACCAAATAATGTATTCAGTTGTGGTAAATTAGTGTCAAGTCCAACAAGTCAGAAATTGCTAAACGCCGAAATATAGACCATATTCAGACAGAAATAATGGATAAGCAAGATGGAGTTTCACTGGACAAGGCGAACTCAAGCCAGAAAGACAAGTCGAGTCAACGCCTAGCTCCCAAAGACGTAGATGATTCACCTGAAACATCATCTGTTCTCTCCATGAAATCCAATCTATCTAAAGCAGACAGTGTTTCTCTTCGTAAAAAGAGACATGCCGTTGAAGTCGAAAAGATCAGACAAGCAATTGAAATGAAAAAACTAGAAAATCAGCTGAAAATCCTAGAACTAGAAAATGAACTTCGAGAGACTGAAATTGCTGAGCTACGAGAAGACAGATCCCAGTTATCAGTAAATCAGGACATTGAACGTGTACCAGACGATGAAAATTATTCTTTAGAGGAGACAAGAAAATGGATAAATGATTTGCATTCACCCTCCAAACTAGAAATCCGGCTCGAAGGACCAATGTTAATTCGTCTTATTACCAAATAATGTATTCAGTTGTGGTAAATTTCAACTTTATTCACGTTTGAAATATACAATTCAAAAATGACAAGTCTGTCCCGTTTCTATTTACTCTTATTCCCCTTCTACTGTTCCTTCTATCATGTAACTACATAAAAAAAAATATACAGAGTGAACAACAACAGTATGTGTATTTGAAATCGGAAAAGTATACTCTATCCAAAAGTGAAAAGTGAAAAAATATATTTGGTGGCAATACTTTTTTTTCAGATCTTCATCAACTGTTTTTCTGTTTACATATATGAAATCTACAAGAAAAATCACATGAGATCATATTTTGAAAAAGCAATTGAACAATAGATAAAACAGTTCCAAATATACGTACATTTATTACCGGATTTCTAATTGGAAATATCAGATTCTAGCAAATATACAAGTACCTACATAAAATTTCCGAATTCGAAATAGAAAAGATGAATTCACATTCAGTGAAACCGAAGGTATCGATTGATATTTAATTGAAACGAATACAGGGTGGTTCAGAATTTTGAGTTTTGCATCACCCTGAATTTGTTTCAATTAAATGTCAGTGGATGGTAGATAGTAGTGAAAAGTTAAGAAGGGAATATGCAAGCCATTTTGAGCAATAATAAATGGTTTCGACACGAAACATTATATATGTATACTAAATTTGAAAAATCTCAATCTTCCACACCCCATATCTCTGGCTAGACCCCAAATATAATAGATTGACGAAATCAGCTCTTCAGGAAGAATCTGAAAATGTAACAAAATACAGGGAGTTGCAATTTGAAATAACAAAGTTGTTGCTACTTTCTGATAGAAGCGGCTACGAGATCGATAGAACAATACTGATTTCTCAAGTATCCAAATTCTCAGGATAATTTTTCCCGTTCTCCGTAAACGTCTAACCTACTATCGACCGTGACTGAGCCGGTATATAACACTCCCAACAAAATCAATTTGGTGAATGTACATCAATTCAATAGATCGTTTTATAGGGTTTTCATCATGTAGGTATTCTTGAAAAATTTTGCTGATTTATATAAACAATTAGAAAATTACAAACTGCATTTCTCTAGAGAGCAATCAGACTAATACTGCCTATAGCTCACACATCTGACAGGCAAAATATGCCGTATATAGTATGTTCAAATCATGCATAAAGATTTGATCTTTTTACAAATATCATCTTCAATAAAATTATATTCCACATGGTTGCATAATATGATTGGAAAATTATTTTCATTTGGTTTGAGTTCGTAAATTGAATTTTTATGACCTATATGTGAAACTGATCATCGAATTATCCCGAACGCTCATTCCATTTGTATTGCTGCGCATGTATTCATGAATTTCCAATCCCAATACCCATTGTATTCTATTTCTGTAGGCTATACAACAATGTATTTCCAATTTAATTTCTCGTTTCATAATATAGAGTATGAACGAGTTCAACAGAGCAACTCGGATGGAGTATTAACTGAAAATTGTCATCCAGGTATTCGAAGAATTGGAAATCACAAACTATAACTATACAGGATGATACGAGTGATCACCAAACAGTAATTATTCATTGACATTACCTTATATCAGTTTCATATATAGTTAGCAATTATAAGTTATCTAAAAGTTCACGAGGATCACTTTGAACATTCACCAATAATTGGTTATTACACAGAAACTTGAGTAGATACATAGGTAAGATATATATCCACTCTCAGTCATGCACCTCTGTGACCTGTGCAAGTCAACAAATCATATTTCAATAACCAAATTTCATCGTTTCACTATACGTTAGAAAAAAAGTAGCATTTTTGAAAGATTATGCCTTCAGAGAAAAAATTTATAAAATGATGATTTACTCGAAAACTGTCATAGGTAGGTATAGGACATGAGGCAAGATAATTAATATCCCAATAAGGATAATAAAAATTTATATATTTGATATTGTGTGTTTCATTCAAAATATCAAATAGCTAATAATTTCTGATAGATCCCGGAACACCAACACAACAACAAATGCTTCAAGTTTCAGAACGGTTTTAAACAATCACCCTGTACGTATACGTCGAGTGCGTTCTGTGAATCTCAACATCACTAATTAGTTACGATTCAATATCGCATATCATATTATTAATATTCAATAAATACGATGGCATATAATTTATTCTGTCACGGTATCTTATCTTCGCCAAATAGACGCCATGTTTAAATGACGTCCAGGAAGACTTACGAACGTCAATTGCGGTATTTAAAATATCTGATCATTTCAACATTGAAACATCAAATAGGTACTGCTTTGGATTTGCATTGAATGAAGTTATTCCTCATTTTGAGACCATTCCAACAATTTCACTGATATATGTGGAAACAGATAGTATAAATCAATTAATCAAACTGTACTTTATTGTCCAAGAATAATTATTATTTCTATCGACAAAGTGAGGAAATAACAATAAAGTGGATATCCACTGTGTCCAATACGAGAGTAACATATAATAATGTTAAAACATAAAATTCAAAGATAAATAAATAGATATATACAAAAAAAGTTTCATATAAATAAATACATCCAAGTCACATAGATTGATAACATTTTAATCACATATATAACGAGACAAACCCAACCCATACTCAACTATTTGCAAATATAACCTCAAAAACGATCATTCTAATATTCCTGCAGGTCATAAAACTTTTTTGGAATGAAACAGACTTTAATCTCCTTCGACAACTTTTACAATGCATTAAATGCTTGTGTTTGTATTGTATATTTTTTTCTTCGATAATGTAGTGAATTTAATTGTTACTAATGAAATTGTGTTACGTCACGTAAGAAATGCGTTGATTCAATCAAAATTGATTTCAAACATAAAATTTGTAAACAGTAGATTTCAATGAACTTAATCCCGTAATTTGCCTTCTACATGCATGAATTATTCTGACAGAGATATTGATTTCTCCCAATTATTTATTCATTCAGATAAATTGTAAACTTCTTAATATTTGTTCGATAAAATATTTCATTCCATATGGTGGGCTGGTGGTCGCGTGCGTTGAATCGCTGGCTTTTAGTCTAGAGGGCCTTGGTTCAAATCCCGCGGCGGGTATATTTAAATTTATTTCTATAGTTATATAATATTATTTATTTCTATAGTTTAGCGGGAGGAGATAGCTGACCAACCGAAAATTCTTGGTACCTATAGATTTCAATCCTTCGGACTCTCAACGATAACTAGCCGGGTGACACTTAAAAATCTAAGGTCCCCGTCTTCTAACTCATACAGGTCCTAGACTTACGAGGGTTGCTTATCGCAACTAAGTTGGCGGTTAATAACACTTTTCAAACACACTTTTCAATTAAGCCGAACATACTCTACTCTGCTTTTTCATCGACCTTTTCATTGACTTTCATCGAGTTATAGATGTAGATCTAGGGTGCATGAATCCGCTTATGTATTGTTTAACATTCCAGGTTCAATTATTGAGATTTGATATCGGTTCAATATATGAATGTACCCCATTCACAAGGAAATTATGTGACCATTATCAACACCATTATCCAATCGATATACCGTAAAACAGGTGGCGAATAGAAACAAAATTGAAGCATTCTTAAAAAACAGATTTTTCAAATTCAATCCGAGATGCTTCGAATCATAGTTGTTTACAAATTGCATTTCTGACAATATTAAATTGTTGAGTTCTACTTATTTGTTATTGTCAACGCTGTATGTCCGTTATTTTAGTTGATATAATTATATTCGTGTAACTTGTTACGTCGCAGTATAAACTTTATAAGCCAAGGTGAGGAAAACTTTTTTTAACTGCTTTTATTTGCCTCCTGTATGATTCAATCGCGAGCAATAGTCTGAAAACATGAAAACTGTTTATTTTGGACCTATTTTACGGTATTCAATGGCAAATTCAATTTGTTTATATAATCTAGAATTATCTACTAGTAGAGAAATGATAATTGAATGATGAAATAATAATGAATGAAATAAATAAACTACGCATCACTAATTACGTCGCACCCCGAAATTTTGCCCCTGTTGAAATTTGAATAACTTTTTTCTTCTTTGAACAATTTGAATTCTGTTCGCACTGTTTGCTAGCTCACTCCTTCAGCATTAATCTCGTACTTCTTTGATACATAAGGTTATTTCCATAAAATTGCTACAGGATGTTTTTTGGAACTGTGCAAAATTTCGAAATTTTCAAAAGGATCCCAAATGAAGAAAAACAGTTTTTTTTCAACTTCAACAGCAGAGGCATGAAGATTATCTCATTACCTTTGGCCATTTCCAAAATTGTCTTCTTATCAGTTTTCTTTACAGAGTACAGAGTGATCTCAAGAAATCAATTTTTTGGTTTTGCAGTCATAACTTTTTTCCTCTTCAACCGATTTTCAAAATTTCAGGCTCATTCTGAAGCTGAAACCTCATATGAGGAGATTCAAAGATCAGAATCAACTCAAGATGAACATTCAAGATCGAGGGTTTCCTCAAAGGTGACCCGAATCTGAGTGTTTCAGATCCCGACTGGGAGGAAATTTAAATGAAAATCAACTTGTTTTCGGAAGGATCTTCCATTCTGGATACATCTAGATCTTTTTTCTTTCAGTTGTTAAAAATTGTGCGTGAGAAAACCGAATTGAAACGCCATGTTCTGGAAAAAAACTCAGCCCAAAAGAATCCATGGTCCGTAACCAACGAAACAAGAATCATAATAAGTGACTGACAAGACAGGTTGAAAATTACGTTCTCGTGAAAATAATGATCAGGACAGAAAAAACTATTCGTAGGTCTTTCTTTTCTGAAGATATAATACTTCATAAAAAAATTCAAAATAAAAAAAAAATTTGAATACAACAAAATTTCAGGGTAACCTTCTCACACCCTATACAAAGTCTTCCATCATGTTTGGATTTTTTTTAAAGAATTCAATTTTCAAGACCCCCAAAAAAAATTTATACGCACGCCTATGAAACAAATTTTCTTATCTCTTTGATCAACCTTTTCCGCTGAACACAGCTATGGTTACCGCTTGTCTCGATTCTGAAAAATAACTTTTTTTCGCCCTGTACATCAAACTATGATAATTGGAGTACCCGAGTTTGGGCGATTCTTAGTAGTTTTGTACGAAACTCACGTGAATAATATGTAAAATAATCACGAGAATCTCCTTCCCCTTCCAAAGTACCCCAAGGGGGGAAGGGGGGTGAAAGCATTTTTTTTAATCTACGATCCCGATGTAGGGGTCAGGTGAAATATGTTTACCGATATATCTAACCGTTTGACCAGCAAAAATTTTATCCACAAAAAAAATTTTGGGGTGGAGGGGGTCAAAAAATGTTTTTCAGTCTTTTTGGTGGTGATATTTTCGTTTCGATCAAACAACGTTTTGGATATTTTTCTTTTTTAATCGGGATTTCGAGGGGAATTTAGATTTGGGTCACCTTTGCAGAAACCCTTGATCTTTAATATTTATTTTTAGTCAATTCTAACCTTCATGTCTGTTCATCTAACGTTTCAGCCTCAGAATGATCCTGAGATTTTGAAAATCGGTTGAAGAGGAAAAAATTTATGACTGCAAAAACCAAAAAAATTATTTTTGAGGTCACTCTGTAAATAAAAGAGATGAGAAGACAATTTCGGAAATGGCCAAAGGTAATGAGATAATCTTCATGCCTCTGCTGTTGAAGTTAAAAAAAAGCAGAAAAAAGTTATTCAAATTTCAACAGGGGCAAAATTTCGGGGTGCGACATAATTAGTGTTGCGTAGTTTAGTCACGCATTTGTAAAAAAAACTATTTTTTCCCCTCGTATATGTATCTATGTATGCTATATGGTTGACTCTTTTTGAAAGTTTAATCAAACCTTTTTTTGTATATTAGGCCTGCTTGTCTACTTAATAAATGGATAATAAATAAATGAATTATTATAAGACATTATTAATTTTCTCTCCGTACATCAGTCCCAGCCTATAGCTGAGTAAACAAGAAGAGTAATTATCATCAAGAACTATGATTTGATTTTGGCTATTGGTTATTAATTAAAAATCCCACTAACTTCATTAATTATTTGCTGCTGTCGACTTGCGAAAGATAAACTGCCATTGAAACGGACAGGTAGATTCTCTAATGTAAATATAAAATGCATCAGTATGCACTACTAAAGTTAGAAGGTTTCCGCTCTCTCCTTTCCAGGAAGCAAGATGACACGTGATCAGGATGTCACGCTCTGAAGACTAACTTACCTGTTAGTTGAGCTCCAAGTTTTTTACAAGTTAATGCCTTCCGGGTGGAAACAAACATGAATATAGCAACTAACCGCTTTGATATGGAGATTCAACAGGTTCTACATAGATGAATACAGGGTGTTTCGTTATTCGCGCTGGTGAATTTCATTAACTCTATTGGTGACGTACACTTTCTTCAAAATTTTTTATTCGATGAATTATATTCGAATTGACAGAGAGAGAGATAGAGAGAGAAAGAGAGAGAAAGAAAGAGAGAGAAAGAAAGAGAGAGAGAGAAAAATATACTTTATTGTCAAGATATCAATTTCTCATCGACAAAGCATGTGAAAAATATATACATAAGGATTTACAAGAAAAGATAAACAATACCGAACATACACCGAACAGTTAAAATTTAAACATATGTCAAATATACAATAAGTATATATGAAGAATACAGATAATTTAATTGAAAACGAATAAAATATAAATAAAGGGTATCGAGATTAAAATCACATGCCTAATAAAAAATAAGATCATAGCAGAGTTTCACTGTGAAATTCCTCAAGACTGTATTATATGCTCTTTTGAGTATAGACTCATTCACTATTTTCCTAAATTTGCAATAGGTTTCATTTCTTATTTCGAAGGGTATATGATAATACATTTTTTTGCTTTCATAAATTGGAGAATCATTCGTCAAAGTAGATTTGGGAATAGAGAGATGTATTTTATTTCACATTTGCCTTGTTCGGTAAATATTTCATATGTTTGCTTGTTTTCTGTTTGTCAACTGTGTTATGTTTTTTGTACAATTATTGACTAACAGATTCTCGAGCAGATTCTAGTATGAAAATACTGGTGAGTCAGAATCTTCTTGCTAATAAATAGTGCCTAAATAGCCTACAGGGCTCTCGCATTCGATCTTTGAATAGGTTTCGAACTGCTCTTTTTTGTAAAATAAATACAGATTCAGATAATTGTTGATTACAGAATCCCCAGAAAGCAATTCCATATCTCAAATGAGCCTCAATCATAGAGTGGTACACCATGTTTGCAGTAGATGTGCTCAGTTCATTTGAGACAACTCTGACTCCATTTTTCATTGATGGTAATGAAAAATTCAATCTTGAATAGGAGATGAGAACCTACTTTTGTATGGAAAAATGACAGCTGAAATTTTCAAAAAGGCGGCTGAGCACTATAGGCGAGACTGTCTTTCTGAAATCTGCTCATAATTATCCACAGTTTTTTATAGACTTTAAGTGTCATTACGAAGAAAATTTAGATTTTGGTCTCTTTTAGTAAAACATTCAGCTTACTAATGATAGGTATGAAAATAAAAAAGATTCAACCCGGACAAGGTTTTTTTTCAAATGCAAATGAAAGTATCATTCGTATCATCATTTTTGGTAAGGTATAAATTAACACAAAAAAAACTTTCAAAACGTTAATATTTCGAGAACAATTAGATTCATGAGAAAATAGAACAATATACTAGTTGTTCTATTTGAAAAATTCATTCACGATGGCGCTAAAACGCCAGTGATAAAAAAGTAGGTTTTCATCTCCTATACAAGCCCTTCCAACTTCATTTCGATATACCAGGTGACTCAAAAATTGGTAGGGGAAACGGACTTTATACGGGTACCTACTGTAGAGAAGTTAACTCAAATCGAATTGTTTCTCATACATCACTTAGAGACACTCTTTATATATCAGTACTTGATTTTTCAATTATGACTTGTCCAGTCGCACACCGCAAATATATATAGACGTCATTCCATCAGGCTTTCTTTTATCGCGGTAAACCATACTGAACATTTCAAAAATGAATAATAAGTGACATGATAATTATGCATCAAAGATCATGTAGGTTGGAACGTAACGTAAACCACATTCAGAGAAAATTAACGACTTGAAAATATTCGTCTGTATCATTATTGACTTTCAAATTGACTTGGCCGTTACTTGATGTTCTTTACAATGCATCATTAATAATTATAATTAGAATGTTTACTAAAAAAAAGGAAAAAAATGTAACGAGATATGATAAAGAAATACTTCAAAATGTTGCTAAGGTAATTTTTTAATAACTATTGAATCGTAACGTAACACTCCACAGACTGATCAAACTCAAGTCGACACTATTGCTATCTTCTACATTATTAAAGATACGAGGTCGGTTAAATTAGAGAACTATGAGTATTTTTTCTGCTGATAACCGTATAGTGTTATTTTTGTCAATGAGACATCCTGTATAATTCAATTTTATCGATTGCCAACTTCTTTCGGAACTAAACATTTTAGGTTTAGAAGTAAGTATATTAGAAAATACGTTACGCTGGATTTGCTGGTTGAAAATCGGTAAATATGAACGCTCTGTATTTGAAGATGGATGTCTTCAAACTGAGGAAAATTAATTTTAAAAAATAAGTGATTCAATTCAAAATAACCTGTAGTACTCATTCAAGAAAATGAATTGATTTAGGTATATTTTATGTATTGATTATGCGCCGTTTTCATTTTTTCTTTCTTAGAAAAAGGGTATGATACAAACTTCTGAATATACAGAACATTTTGAAGGTTGAAGAGATAATGAATTACTATTGAGTCTCAGATGGAATATGCAAGCAGCTATTTATTTTGTATTCTCAATTGCCAAACAAAACCAAAGTCGTGTTTTGTCGAAATATCAAAATGTTTCGAAATTATTTTATGAATCCATAATTCCTTAATTTTGGCGTGTAGTAACCTTGAATACCAAACAAATAAAGTAACAAGAGCAGGCAGAAGATACTCTATTGAAGAATACACAAAACATAAAACAACAAGTAGGTAGGTAACATTAAATGTGAACTTCTGACAGTTCATTTATTTTTCCAAGCTTAGGCGCCTTTTTTTCTGTCAGCCACTGACAATGAGGATCCCAACATAAAGCTGTGCAAGCTATTTATGCACAGAAAATCCTCTCGAGATGCCAGGCCACTCACTCTACGAGATGTTCATTGAAAATAACTTGCTGGTGCTGTCGAAGTGGTCTGTTTTCATTTTCGAAATGCCCATATTTTCGGTTATTCGAGAGTGTCCCATCTGTTTTACGATGAACAGGTCAATGTCAAAACCGTCCCACTTCACATCTGGAGAACATCTTCATGTTACCTACCGAGAATTCATAATTACGTTGGGTTTTATAATGATCTTCGACTTGGGGGCTTGTACAGATTAGACTATGAATACAGATTATTGTTTTACATCTATGAGATAATCCTTCGACAGTACATGCTATTGTTTTGAGATGGGCTTACCATTATGAAATCAAATTGATCTCAGGGGCGATGAATACATAATTATAGGTACTTACAGTGCTAGCCGAATACATTCTCCTTCCCTTTAGATTTTAGGCACTCAAATTATTTAAATACGAAATGTAAATAATAATGTTCCAATTATTGTTGCTGGTGACATAATCCTTACAGTGTCGTGACCAATAACTTTCAATGGGATTGAACAATAAATGATTAATAATTATTTATTACAAAAGTGTTTAAGACAGCATCCAATGCCTCTTCTTTATTAAGCAAATAAAATGTATCTGAAACACGCATGCAATACAACATTGTATCCACAATCACATTCATTTAGAATCAGAATTCATAAGAAATTGATTCTAGAAATTTATCAAAAACTTCGCCAGGCCTTGTGCATTTTGAAATCTTCAACAACTACAATTAGATACAAGCTTGTTGTGACACATGATGAAACAAAATCTCTAATGACATGAACAATATAAAGTAAATTGTATTCCTAATTATTCCACTAGTGGATAAAGTGATACTATACAGGGTCACTCACGGTCGATGGTAGGTTAGACTTTTCTGGAGAACAGGACGTAGGATTATTCTGGATTTGGTTTCTTGGGTAATCAGTTTTGTTCTATAGATCTGAAATATCTTCAGCGTTGCCGCTTTTATCGAAAAATAGCAACAACTTTGTTATTTCAAATAGAACACCCTGTATTTTGTTACATTCTAGAATTCTCCCTGAAGAGCTGATTTCGTCAATGCATCATACTTGGGGTCTAGGGTGAATGTTAACAGAGATATAGGGTGTGAAAAATCGAGATTTTTCAACTTTAGGAATTTTTTGTGCCGAAACTATCCATTTTTGCTCACAACGGCTTACATGTCCCTATCATAACTTTCCATTTACTATCGATTTATATTTGATTGAAACAAATACAGGGTGGTCCAGAAATTTGCTCTACCCTGTATTTGTTTCTATTGAATGTCAGTAGATAGTAAATGAAAAGTCAAGGTAGGGACATCTAAGCCGTTTTGAGTAAAACATAATAGTTTCGACACAAAAAAATTCCTAGAGTTAAAAATCTCGATTTTTCACACCCTATATATCTGTAATCATTCACCCTAAAACCCAAGTAAATTGGAGAATGTAACGAAATACAGGGTGTTCCATTTGAAATAACAAAGTTGTTGCTACTTTTCGATAGAAGCGGCAACGTCACAACGCTGAAAATATTTTAGATCGATAGAACAAATTTTACTTTCAATCAATTTCAAAACTGATTACCCAAAAAACCAAATTTTCAGAACCAGAGTGTTTTTAAATACCTCGACAAATTATAAAATTTTTGTCTGGGTATTCGAAATACCACTTTGGTCCCTATGTTTATAATGTATAATTATTATTATGCAATCAGCAGTATCAGAAGCACTCACTTCAAATGTGTTGCAATAATAGTCATTCGAAAAACTCCGAATGATTCTCGTATGATTTTATAACATTGCAGACTGTAATTACAGAGTCAAAAATTAGAGTGTTTGAATTGAGAACTCGTGCAATTGGGTCATAAACATCTAAAGCTTTTGCAAAATTGGTTGTTGTTTTACGATATCTTACTATAAATTACTACCGATATATGGCATTAAAATTAAATCGAAATATTCTTTCGTTTTCGCGAGAAAATCGAAACCAAAATAGTACGTTATGATACAAGTTTTATAAGACGCTATTTTGTCGCACGCGTTGTTTGGAGTACGACGAGCGAAGCGGGGAGTGCTCCAAGTGAACAAGTGCGACAACGTGTCTTATAAAACGTGTGTCATATGCAATTTTTTCCATTTTGAATTGATTTGAAGAAAAAAATGGATTCAATATCGATCAATAACAGAAACATCATCGATTGGTAACAATGATGACATTGAAATAATTAAAATCTGACGCACAAGCGTAAAGCCCAGTTTACACTTTTTGATTATTGCAATACCAGCGGTGAAAAATTCAATGTTGTTATTGTTTTTATTGGACAATTTAAATCAAATTACACTCTGAATTGAAATTTACCAATTAAAACATTAAGTTTTTTGCTGATATTAGCAGTGAAAAACAGAAGTAAACTGGGCCTAACTCTTCTGACTTTCATTTGACAGTTCGATTGTACCAATCTCCGAATAATAAAAAATGCGTATCGAAATAGAGTCTTTTTCAACACGTATTTGCGTTGCACAATGACTTCATTATACAACCAAAATAGAAAAATAATTATTTGACAGCACCATATTTCTGTTGACGTCACCTGGTAGCTAAGTAATAGGAGAAGAGTCAGATGCATGTCAGATGACAATTTGTCAATTATTAATCAATATTTGAGGAAACCAATTCCAGATATCTTTAAAAGGGCGCTATTATAATTATTTAACATTTATGGAACGCAATTCAGGTATTTTATAGTTTTTAATGTTTTTATAGGTTTTTCAATTACACCTTCGTGAACTCAAAAACACGATGAAATGAATAGTTAAATAAAAGGGAGATTGATTCAATTAAAAACTTTTTATTGTCTGAAAAAATTAGGTAGGTAAGTGATGTAATAATTCATCTACCAACATTAAGGATACTTGAATAGGCAACACGAGTTGTTATTATTTTCATGTTCACAATATAATTCCATGAGGATATCCCTCAAACACTCAGATACTAAGAATAACTAGGGAAGTTGGGAATAATCTTGGTTCATCTTGACTTCAAGTTATTCTACTATGAAGGTGCATTCTACTATATTTGCTGTAGGACCTCATCATTAATTTTGAATCACTTGATCCATGTCAGTCTTCGTCAACATCGAAATGTATTTACACAAGTGCTTTTTCAATAAGAATTCACATATTCATGACAATAAAGATTTGATAGGTTCTCATGTGATGTTCATCTGAAGAATTGCAACAAAAGATATTATTCCATACATATTTCACCAAAGTATTATTGTATAAAGAATAAGGACATGAATTTTAACTTGCATCGAAATTATGTGTTGTCCTACTGCAAAACACCAACTTTGTCTTATATTACCTACCTCTTATTGGAATATGGGAACAGAAGTCTTTTCAGAATACACATTCGTGTTGCTATATAAAGAACAAATTTTTGAATGCTTAATTTTTTTCGGAAAGTAGTGGTCAGTGAAGGGTATCGTAATACGCTGAACAATAAAATAAAACTCAATAGTAACTAACAAAAAAATCACCCTGCATGGATAATTTGAATCGCCCAGTAATTTTTTACCGACAATAATTGTCAAAGATGACAGAGATTGGCAATTCTTCTTCCACGTCGATTAATGGAACAGAACCTGAGCCAACCCACCGGGTGACGTCACATTTTTAGAGAGAGATGGATAATTTTCGATTTTTGAATGCCGATTTTGGAAAAACCCTTGACAATAAAAATTTCAAAAAAATTTTACGTATTATCGGGAGGCATACGTTTCACATATATAATTTTTGAAAAAAAGTTCACAACCCTATATGCGAAACAAAATAAGCAGTACGCCCCCTACCGTTGACGGATATAACTAACGCATGGGCCATAGAATCGTTTGTTTACATTTGTTGCCATAAGGTTTCCATATAATTTTCTTTTTGTGAGTTGGTAATTTGTTGGTTGGAATTCAAATAATTCTGGAAAAACTATGAATCATCATTGTTGTACCTTATTGTTGCTCTTGGGCGAGAAAACGAAATAATATTAGATATTGGCACACAAACAAGTTTTTGAAGTTTCCTTAATAGGTCAATATAAGATTATTTTAACTATCCAGGTAGGTGCTCACACAGGACAATGAGTATCATGTTGATGTTATTAAAATCATTTTGTTTTATTGTTTACATAATTGAAGTAAATCCATAATCAAGATTATTGTAATACTATCTTCAGAAAGATAGTCTTTTCATCTAAAGTTGTACTTTCAAATAATTGTCCAGGAAAACACAACCATATATTACTGAAATAACCCCATTTGACTGTTCCACACTGTATGACAACAGTGATTTCATGGAAGCATCTTTCATTGCACTAGGAAAAAACATCAATCAATGTTTGCTTAAAATGTTTCATCACTTCAATCTGGAGCTGAAGTTAAGAACACGCCGTATTACAAATAAAACATTATTGTCGCCATTAAAATAAAACCCAGCGACAAAGAGCCTACTGTTCTGCTGCATTAATACCTCCTTATCTATCGATAACTCACTTGAACCTAAACTTGGAACAAGTATTCCTTTAAAAAAAATCATCTCCAGATAAGACCAACCATGAAACTCACACAGACGCCAACACACAGGGGCGATGCATGAAAAGTGAAATACCAAATATTTTCTTGAGCCTTCAACCTGTCCAGACAGACCGGAAGTTTGCCACGTGTTCTGCAGGCTCGCGAGAGACTTTGGAAGGTTTTGTTTGACATTTTTCGATTCCTAGTTCGTTAATTACTAGGCCAGGAGTTTACAGTCGGCGAGTTTGATTTCAGAGTAGAAGTATTTGAACATTGCTTGTCATCATATGGCAATAATTCGATAAATTTTTCTGAAGGCGTCTCGAGAAATGTGAAGGTCTTTTATTTTAAAATAACTTCTGAAGCAAAACTCAAAACTCATAATAGGGTTGTACACTTTTTTCAAAAATTATATATGTGAAACGCGGGCCTCCAGAGAATACGTCGATTTTTTTTGAAATTTTTATTTTCAAGAGTTTTTTCAAAATCGGCATTCAAAAATGGAAAATTCTCCATCCATTTCTAAAAATGTGACGTCACCTGGTAGATGGGTTTTCCATTAATCGAAGTGGAAGAAGAGTTGACAATCTCTGTCATCTTTGACATATGGCGGTAAAAAATTACTGGGCGATTTTAATTCTTCCTGCAAAAATATATTCGGATGATTCAAGTTAAGTTATGAATATGTGAATTCTTATTGAAAAAGCACTTGTGTAGATAACAAGTGTATTTTTCCTAAATGAATACATTTCTATGTTGATGAAGACTGACATGGATCAAGTAATTCAAAATTAATGATGAGGTCCTATAGCAAATATAGTAGAATGCACCTTCATAGTAGAATAACTTGAAGTTAAGATGAACCAAGATTATTCCCAACTTCCTTAGTTATTCTTAGTACCTGAGTTTTTGAGGGATTTCCTCATGGAATTATATTGTGAACATGAAAATAATAACAACTCGTGTTGCCTATTCAAGTATCCTTAATGTTGGTAGATGCATTATACATTCACTGACCACTATTTTCAGAAAATTAAGCATTCAAATACTTGTGCTTCATGTAGCAACACGAATGTGGATTCTCGAAATACATATTTGTTCCTACTCCAAGTGTTAATATGAGACAAACTTGGTGTTTTGCAGTGAGACATCACATATCATCAGCTATACCTACATCTGCGAGTAATTGCTGTGAAGATAATTTTGATCTAAGTTGTTATCCTCATTTTTTGAATCTTTACATGAACATCATGATAACCTGAAGTGTGAGCACAAAGTATTTTAGTAATAGGTATATGCTAATAAACCACATCTTTATTGTCATGAATATGTGAATTCTTATTAAAAAAGCACTTCTGTAGATAATGAATGTATTTTCCTAAATCCTCAGTTATTCTTAGTACTTACTCTATCTATGATGTGATTTTATTTGAGATTTCTTCTTTACATTATATTGTGAATATGTGATTATAATATCAACTTGTGTTGTTTATTGAATATATTATCAGATGCACCACTACACTTACCTACTTTTTCCAGACAATAAAGTTGTTAATTGAATTAATCCTTCATTTTTATTTCTCTATTTTATAGTGTCTTTTAGTTCAATCGTCTCATATTGACTTCGCAGAGGTGGTATAGAAAATCCTATAGAAATATTATTAACTCATGTAAAATACCTGACTTGCGTTATATAGATGATAAACAATCAATTAATGCGCCCTTTTGAATTAGTTTCGTAGGTAATCGAAAAAAATTTGAATTAAAAATTGACATATCTGCCATCACTTATATCAAAAAATTCTTCTTCCCTATTATTTTCGATATTTTTAAGATTCCATCCCGATCTACCAGGTGAAATATGGTGCTGTCAAATAATTATTTTTGATTTCGATTTTCTCGAATTCCGATTTAATTTTGATGCCATATCGGTAGTAGTTTAGTAAGGTATCGGAAGAGGACAATCAATTCTGCTAAAGCTTTAGAGGTTTATGACCCTATTGCACTTGTGAAACAACATTTCTGTTGAACTCATTTGTCATTCTACTACAGCGTTTTTTGATGATGCCAAACATTAATGTCACTCGAAAGTTAATTCTGACAAAATTCGAAGTTTCTGCATTTTGCATGAATGTAACAAAAAACTCATGCAAAACGTGGCCATTCCGTGCACTTTTTGCATAAATAACTATTGTCAAGATAATTATCACACTGCATGATTTGGTATTGTTTTCGGGTAATGAACTAATGAAGTCAATTTATAAAAGAAATTGTGAATTATTTATAGATTAGATGAACGCATCGATACAAGAAAATCTTTAGGTATGTCGTCAACTCACATCGTTCTATGATTCAAGAAAATATAAGAATGGCGATTTTCATGAAGAAATGTGGATTGAATGATGAAAACACGAATCACTAATCATTCCTGATGTCGCTAAACAATAACACATTGTTAACCAAGGAGTCCAAGAATAAGGAATGATCAAAATTAGTGATCACAATAGGGCCTTCTCACTTAAGACATACCCTTGATTATCAGACTTATTTTTTTATCGAACGGCGAAGTTTTCAAACTTATTATTTGGTGAGATTGTTCGTACTGTCTATAACCTCCAAACTGGCTTGCACGATGTTCCACGAACATTATGGGTAGTAGGTATTTCTTTCGTGTAGTGGAGAGATAAAAAAATGATTACCGATTCAAGGCCTGGACTTACAACTTAGAACACTGGTATCATTTTGTTTTCAAATAATATTATGACATAAAATATTATGGTGAATTTATGCAGCAATATTAAGTCATGAGTCTAAAGAATGTTCAGGCATTGACATTCAATTGTTAAGTTTTGGATAGTATTTTTCTGATGACTGCTGCGTATATCAACCATAACTATTTTTTTAACATTGTCTCAACAAGAGGTTTCAACCCTACCTAGTAATAACGACCTGATATTCCGAATGCTAAATTTTCGAAAGCAATCCATATCTGCATCAAAAATCCCTCGAACTAAGGTGTTCTGAATTTTTGATTTTGCAGATATATCGTGCTATTGCTAGAAAACAATGATTCCGTCTACTGCCAAAACTAATAGGTCTTGTTATATTATATGTGTTACCTTTATCAAATTAATAATTGTTCTTGATTATTTGAAACATCTTGTCTCTATCTACAGGGGGCCCGTTCTTCAAGCTCAACCATGGGGATCTCAGTTATTATAAGAGATACGAGGTCGGTGAAATTGGGGAAAAGTTGCGCATTTTCATGCTGAAAAATTTTTTGTTTCCAAAATATTGAAAACGAAGCAAACTAGACATTTTTAACTAGGACGTTCTAGAGGAACTTTTTCACAGGAAATCTAAATCTGTCATCGTATTTACATTGCGTTCTTGATGTCAGAGATACAACAGTGGACTTTGGTTTTTCTTATGGTCGCTATGTTGGATCTTTACATTTTTGAAAAGTCTGTTTTTTTCTGATCACTATGACGTATTACTCGATATGTTTGAATTTAACATGCTGGTCAAAACTGGCAAAATAACGTTTTTGCGTAGAGTGCTTTGTAAACAATGCCAAACATTTTGTTTAATCATCTGAATTCTGATAGTTCAATTATACTTGGAACCTTACTTACATAAAAAACAAGGTTATTGTGAATTAGGAATGACATTTAAAGTTATAAATGTTTTTTCTTTACAAAACGGAACAATCATAAAATATGCTCGAATATTTCACACCATTCACTTCTAAAAAAAATTTCACTCTCCACCCCAAGTCCTGAATAACTCAATCGATTGGTACCTACATTTCCAACAATCAGATCTTAGGAAAGATTTTGTTCATGGGGAATGAAGAAAGATGTCTCAAAATTGTACCAATCGATGATATTGCTGAGCTGGAAAGAAGAACGAATGAAATTGTGTCTAGAAGAGAAAGGTGGAATATTCAAGCATCTTTCATAACTTTGTTATGTATTCAATACTTTTGTTTCGTTTTGTGGAGAAAAATCTTCTAGCTTTTCTGTCAAGTTCGTTCCTAACTTTAAAACTTCGTTTTTAAAATGGTAAGATTTACAGTAATGTAAACGTTCAAAAATCCTATATGGCGCCCATATGAAAATCCGAAGTTGACTGTTGTATCTCTGACATCTAGAACGCCTTGGAAAATACGATGACAGATTTCTATTTCTTATGGTTTTCGCTTGAAAAACTTCATCAAAAAAGAAATCTTGACACATCAAAAAAGTACCTGGTAAGTTTTCAGGTACTTTGGTGGAGTTTGTCTGTAAGTTCAACCCCTTGTCCTATAAAATTACAAATTTCAGTTTATTTCATTAATTTGAGAACTAAAAATGATACTCAAAATTTTCTTCAACATAATTCTTCAGCATGAAAATGCTCAACTTTGCCCTAATTCAACCGACCTCCTATCTCTTATAATAACTGAGATCCCCTTGGTTAAGCTCGAAAAACGGGCACCCTGTATAACAGTGGTTGCATTTATTGGTTGCTGAGCTAAACTCGTGCATACCCAGGATATACAGGAAATTTCAAATGGTGCACCAATCTTGGAAGTCAGATTTTTCAGGTTCTATTAGAGTTTATCAGTTATTACCAGAAAAGTTTACACGAGGCTAATCCATTAGTTTTTCATTCAAATTTAGCACCTAGTGAATTTTTTTAATGTTCGTTCAGGCAATAAATTCAACAAAATAGGAACTTTACACCCCAAAATAAATTAAGATATCTGAAAACGAAATTTGTTGATCTCAATCTGATTAACTCCCCCTGTATATTCGACAACCACGTTCTCTATTCTATCTTAGATATTTCAGGCGAATTCCCAGCCTTGGCAAAACTTCCATCACATAGACTTTTTAATTAGCTCATCATTCAAGTCAACACCTATTATTTTTTTCTTCTCTGACGCCTGCCATTTTTATTGCGCCTGCAGACATTTATCGCAGGAATGGGGAGTAAATGAAATGAACATTATTTATCTTAGAATACGCGAAACCAATTACCTATTTGAAATATTCCTCCGCAAACGCTATAAGTAGAGATACATCAATTTAGCTTCTAAACTAAATTGAATGAAGATAACCTAATGAGAAGAAATATCACTTTCGCGAAAAATATACCTCCCCGTTAATTTAATTATTTCGAGAATGTTTCACCTAGGAAAATAGCGGACTTTGCAAAATAGTACATAATTATAATTATTACTCATCGTTTTTTTTCTCATGATAATTGATGGATAACACACACGTGTGAATAAAATATGACGACCTGTTTTGGTTATCAGGATTTCAATTATGTACCTACTTATTTCCTCCCAAATCGCATCATAATCAACCTAAGAATTATTCATAAAGAAATATTTTCAGAATTGCTAGAAAAACCAATCAACAAATATTGTAGACAGTGTGTATTCAGTAACTGATAAGGAAAATCATTACATTTCATGGATATATCCGAGGGGTTGACCACATGGGAATTCCGGTGTACAATTGATAGGAATTCCGGGGAAATCCGGGGAATTCCTAGGAATTCCGGGGAATTCCTTTCTGTTTTATGCCAGAAAAAATACGAAATTTGTGTGTTTTATTGCTGAAAACACCAAGAAAATCTGATGAATTTTCACTAAAAATGTTAAATAAACTATTTTAACCACTCATGATCATCGATAGGTTCATTCCCGTATTTAAAAAAAAAACAATTTCTGCTGACTCTGTGATTTTGTAATTTAGTAGTTTGTAGATGAAGGCTATATATTAAAATTATTTTGAAATGTACAGGATGTTCCAAGAAATTGGGGCATATCAATGTTAATTATCTTGTTTCTTTTGGAACACCCTATATTTTATTTCTTTTTCAGATTCTGTCTGGAAATCTGATTTTTTTTTATCATACTTGGGGTCTAGCTAAAACGATTAAAGAATATAGGGTGTGAAAAATTGAGATTATTCAACTTTAGGAATTGTTTGTGTCGAATCTATTCATTATTGATCAAAACGGCTAACATGTCCCTATCTTGACTTTTTATTCTTGATTTTCCAAACCATATATCTTCTCCCTAGACCCCAAGTGTTATATAAATCGATGAAATAAGCTTTTCAGGGAGAATAAAAAAATGCAACCAATTACATGGACTTCCATAAAAAACAATATAACTTTTATGTGCCACAATTTTTGGGAAATATTGTATATTTCGAAATACTTTCAAAATTTACCTTTTATCAACGTACGAACTACTGAAATAAGAAAAACTTTGATAGTTTTGCAGATTCGCTTTAAATCTCTGTCGCGCTAGTAATGAACCACCCTGTATGTTCCTATGTAAATTCAATCATGTGTTCGATAGATATAATGATTCACAGTTTACACCCTAGATTTGCTGAATTTTTTCTGAATTAAAATGTTTTTCTTGGATATTCCTTCTTACGGATTCAGATCTTGGAAAAAGGAGGGAATAAAATAAAAAAATACCATCAGATGATATATTCTGTTTCCAACGAGGATTTCGATATGATACAATACAGCCTATAGCCTCACTGATGACAAATTTCGAAATTTTTGATATCAATATAATTCGGTATTATTCAGTTTCTGCTCGAGATTCTGTAATATTTAGTGACATCACTCTGGAGCTAGGTCTGAAGTTTATTATTTACTCAGAAATACCCTCGGGAATCCCGAATGATTTTGTGTGTGATGTTCCTAAACATTTCATATTTTACCGGATTTCCCCGTTATTCCCCCGGAATTGCGAGTATTATCTACATTTAATTTCAAAATTCCATCGTTATTTGTTCAAATCTCGGTTCAAATTGACATATTTATTCCGGAGGAATTCCAGGGGAATTCCAGAGGAATTCCGGGAAAGTCCGGGGAATACCAGGGGAATTCCGGCTTATAGGAATTCAAATGTACACATTTTCTCCTAGTGGTCAACCCCTCGGAAATATCTATGTTATGAATATTGCATAAAAATATCTAATATCACACCTGCATCACCCAGTATACTTAGTAGATGTCGAATTTTACAAACATTTAATAATCTATCGAGCGTCAATATTTTCATGCATATAAACCTACGTGAATAAGAAAACAAAAGCGTATTCAGGAAGTCACTACGATATTTATCCACACACATTCTCAAAAAAATCATAAATATGTCAGTTTTCGTTTCTTTGAGCAGAATCCTCTTCGCAATAATGAAATTTTAATGTGACTATGTTGACACAATTTATGGAAGTTGTGAATTTATGAACTGGTGAGCTCCAAGAAGAAATTAGAGAATGAAAGAGCTTTCTTTGCCGAGATGAAACTGAGCTTTTATTATTTCCTCACCGTACAAAGATGTTATTACGAGGAAAAAACTGGTGCTTTTGTTATGAGCTGAAAGTTTTAATAGAGATATCAAGCTGGATCTATTTCACTATATAGATGATTGAAACTATTGTTGGGTGAAATCGTCTCAAGCCACTGAGGTATGTTATGAGAGGTGCAAAGTCTTCTATTTTCTTCTTCTTTCTGTTCAAAATAACTTATATTTGATCAATGTTTGTCTAATGAGAAATGCAAGTATGTATATTTAGGGTGATCTTGGTAATTTGTATCAAGTTTAAGTGCTAGGGTCTATAACAGCTATATACTTGCTTCTCATATCGATAACTGAAATACACCTCGATAAAAATCTTAAGAATGAAAAATAATTTACAACCTAGAATTCAATAACATAGATATAAATTGTGCCTTCAATAACCCTCTATCATATATCAGATGCAAAATAATTATTTTATTCAAAGAATTAGATAAAAGTGGTTCGAAAACTTCTTGGTTGAATAATCAGCTCAAAACAATCTGTAGGTATATCCTTTCGAATATATATTTAGGCATATATATATATATGTAAAAATACACTGGTATTTTTTAATTTCAATACTTTCTAGTCTATGCATCAATTTCTTTCTCCATTATGTTATGTTTCTCTGATTTTTTTTTCGTATTGATTTTTTTTGTTCGTATCAATTGTGTTATCCCCATTCTAATATGTATAATACACCCTCATATTCGGGGACATTCATATCAACATTTCACTCATCAGAAGATGAGCACCCCTCATTTTAATTTAGCGATTCGTTAACCTTTTTAAAAATAATACCGAGCAGTGTATAATTTAAATTGGATGGCAGTGAAAAATTACCTTGCATCCTTTATTATTAGGGCCTCATATTCTTTATTAGGATTTTAATGGTCGCGTTCGCTAGTGAATTCTTAGAGGTTATAATTGACATAAAAATAGCAGGGAGGATGGTTTGATTGATGACGTTTTCTTTCTTGAAAATTCGCCTCTAGAACTAAGATGAAATATAATATGAACGCATCACTGTTTTTTGCATTGAGACACAAAGTTTACATATAAGTTGAATAATTTGCATTTTGATATAACTGGTGTTGAAATATGGAAAATCATCAGTTCAATATGTAAAAACAGTGGATTTTTAGTAATATTGTTTTTTTCTCATTACTACCTGAAAAAATTCGTTAAACTCATGAACTGAAACAGTTTTTGAGAAAAACGATATAGAAAATTCACTCCAATGTGTGGGTATAACAATGAGCTAATAAAATTCATTGTTATAAGTTCGTTTCAAAGAATCACTGAGAAAACATTTAATATGTTCGAAAATCGAAACACTATAGATATATAGACTATCAATAATTTCTACAGTGTCATCCCCAAAGTATGCACTATATGGGAAACTTATGTATTAAGGGTTTTTCGATGAAAAGTTATTGTTGATAAAAGTTTGTGCATCCCCTAAAACTAAACATGCACCAACAAAATACAGTAAAACACACATAATGTACGAGGAGCCTTATATTGGACAAGAAAATCTCCAGAAAATCAATGAGTTTGTTCCGAAATACCTATTTTATTTTGATGTTTCGTGATTTGATATTATTGAATATTGAGTTCTTGTCACAAAACTGTATAATTTTGAGTAATTTTCGGTGTTAACAAAAAATAAAAATAACTTTGCACCAAAAAATTTGAAAATTATTTCACTCCTCAGAAAAATTGACCGTGGTTATCACCATAGTTGTGTAATTTGTAATATTACAGGCTTTTAAAATAAACCGTCGTATACAGGATGCTGTCTATTTATCGTTTTAGCAAATTATTTTTTTCGTAGTCCCCATTTAAAAAAAATGGGTAAAAAAATAAAACTTCACTTAGATGGCCATGACTTCAAAACTAGATATATTTTTTATTGCTGAACAACTTTTCTAAATAACATTTCCCAAGATTTTTCAAAATAAGAGTACTTTACTCTTGTCTCAAAATCAAATATTTAAAGGCTGCTCGTACATTACGTGTGTTTCACTATATTTTGTTGGTGCATGTTTAGTTTTTTATCAAGAATAACTTTTCGTCGAAAAACCTTTAATAAACGAGTTTCCCATATGGTACATACGCTGGGGATGACACTGTATAAAGCTGACAAACGTCGTAAGTATCAAAAGAGTATACTCAGATGTTATTTGAATTTATAGGTGCATCCAAGCTTAAATATCGCGTTTCACTAGTAATTATTTATTGTTGTCGAAATTTGATACTATATATTCTTCCTTGTGCATTTGAAAAAATCCATTACCAACTAATTCCATATTTTCGATCTCAGAATTTCTATTCAAATGGAAGCTCTCAACGTGAAAAACCTATCCGAATCGGCTGTTGAAAAAAGACAACCTTATTCTACACCATATGGATATTTCACAGAGCGGATTAGTTACTGTATAAATCTGAATCCATATTATTTACAACTAATAATCATTTCATCCTCTTAGATTAATGAGGGACACGTTTCATGTGATCCTTCAGATCCATTAATCACAACTATCAGAAGACACATCTCTAAGCCTCCGAATCGGTTTTTGACCTTTCCGTCAATCCTCATCGAAATGAAGATTTTATGAGCAATATTTTGAGTTTCTTTGTCATTTCCATTATGGTGAACCCCGTTAGTTTACTCGAAAAATCGAATATTTCGGAAAACTCATGTCATTCATGAATTTTTCCTGGATTGCTTATAGCTGTCGTTCACCATTATCGAAATATTCGACGATTTTAAAAGATAGATACCTTCAATAATTAGTATGATATGAGTATGATTCGTTGGATTCCATGATTATGCCCAAAAGTATCATGAACAAGAGGCATTTGAAAGGCTTTTCACCAAATTCCATAGGTAACTTTTTACTACAATAGCTATCAATGTAACGAGATTATTATGCGATTTATAATAGTCCAGTACATAACTAGGTGACAAGGCGTCAGCCGAGTCAATCGCAATGTCCGAAACGGTGCTAAATCGCTAATAATCGAAATGCATTCGAAACTTTATCGTCATTGACAACGTCGAGGCGAACATAAATAATAAATAAATGAATATTATTTGGTATCAAACTTATTATGCTTTCGTGGCAGACATAAATTATGGAAACTAATGTATTATGAGTAACTAAGGTTTCATAGTATATTATGATACAAGTTTTATAAGACGCTATTTTGTCGCACGCGTTGTTGGTAGTACGACGAGCGAAGTGAGGAGTGCTCCAAGTGAACGAGTGCGACAACGTGTCTTATAAAACGTGTGTCATATGTATTTTTTTCTATTTTGAATTAATTCGAAGAAAAAATGGCTTTAATATCGATAAATAACAGAAACATATTGGATTGGTAACAATGATGACATTGAAATAATTAAAATCTGATGCACAAGCGTAAAGCCCAGTTTACATTTGAGCGATTTTGATTATTGCAATACCAGCGGTGAAAAATTCAACGTTGTTATTATTTTTATTGGTCAATTTAAATTGAATTACACTCTGAATTGAAATTAACCAATTAAAACATTGAGATTTTCACTGCTATTATCACCAAATCCAAATCGCTCAGAAGTAAACTGGGCCTAACTCTTCTGACTTTTATTTGACAATTGGATTGTACCAATCTCCGGATAATAAAAAATGCGTATTGAAATAGAGGCTATTTCGACACGCATTTGCGTTGCACAATGACTTCATTATACAACCAAAATAGAAAATAGTATACTATGATGCAAGTTTTATGAGACGCTATTTTGACAACGTGTCTTATAAAACGTGTGTCATATGCAATTTTTTCTATTTTTAATTGATTTGAAGAAAAAAAATGGATGTAATATCGATAAATAACATCAGAAACATTTTCGATTGGTAACAATGATGACATTGAAATAATTAAAATCTGACGCACAAGCGTAAAGCCCAGTTTACAGTTGAGCGATTTTGATTATTGCAATACCAGCGGTGAAAAATTCAACGTTGTTATTATTTTTATTGGTCAATTTAAATTGAATTACACTCTGAATTGAAATTAACCAATTAAAACATTGAGATTTTCACTGCTATTATCACCAAATCCAAATCGCTCAGAAGTAAACTGGGCCTAAGTCTTCGGACTTTCATTTGACAGTTCGATTGTACCAATCTCCGAATAATGAATATGCGTATCGAAATAGAGGCTATTTCGACACGCACAATGACTTCATTATACAACCAAAATAGAAAAATACGTTTATGATGTTGATAATAATTAATCAAGATTTCATGTGATAATTTCTCAATCCTAAATGATACGATGAAAAAAATAATATTCATCGAACACTGACAGCAAAAAAAGTAATTCATATCTAGTTCAATTGCCAAAAATATTCATACTAGTTCAAGAAACATTTTCCAACAAGACAAAACTTTCATCCATATCATTTCCAACTATACCAACCTTTGAAAGCGTAAGGTAAATTCATGCAACATCAACTTAAACTAAAATTAATATAAGATTTATATGGAATTTTAACTAAGAATATATGGTATTCAGGCAACATCAACTGAGAAAATTAAGGAATTTAGTTATCTGTCAAAACTGTCACTGCATATAAATGTTTTTGTCATAATTAAATGGAAATAGGAATTATAATAATCATATGCTTACATAAACATTCTCAAAAAACCACATTCAAATATTAAAATGGCATAATTAATAAAAAAGAGACCTAAAACTTCCAGCAGCTATCAGTTCTGTGGTTTGTCTGGCAAAATATTTGATACGACGCATGCGTTAAATGAATTAGTTTTTTTGCATGAATGCCCCCATTTTGCATATGGGCTCTGGATCGTATTGTCAAAGGAAGGATTTTTCTGAATACGTTAAAATATATATTTTCTGATTGATCAACCGCACGCACAACACAAAATTTCCATTTGAAATGTAAATTCACAAGGACGATTAAATGGGCTCAGTTTTTTATTTTTAATTTTAGACAAGGCTTTGCACTGAAACTCTCAGAATATATAAATTTTATGTTTCCCAATGAGTAGACTGAAAGGCCAGTCAATGGAAACATCTCATGTTACCCGATTCGACAAGTATAGATTCATTTATGAAAATATGTGCAAAATATGGTTTGAAATTCGATACCAAGTACTCAAGACGATATCAAAATAAAAAATGCTTTTACCATTGATGAATTGCATAATATACTAAAACCAAGAGTCATATACTTTCGTAGAGTCAGAGCTCAAGAAAAAATAATTTTAATCAAAACGAAAATAAAAACTCAAAGTCGGTCGACCACACAAAATCCAGTATATGGATTAAACAAACCAAAAATTGTGTTGATGGTTTTTAAAT
Organism: Chrysomela aeneicollis; assembly: GCA_029955515.1. Lineage (NCBI taxonomy): Eukaryota > Metazoa > Arthropoda > Insecta > Coleoptera > Chrysomelidae > Chrysomela > Chrysomela aeneicollis. The sequence continues at coordinate 1,570,586 of JARUHQ010000024.1, forward strand.
TTTCTGGACCACCAGAAGAAATAATCAATCATAATTATCAAGCACGAGTTGAACATAATCCTCCAAGATGGCTGTCTTAACTAGTTACAAGAACTATTTGAATTTTCCATTATATTGTGTGGTCGACCGACTTTGAGTTTTTATTCTCGTTTTGATTCAAATCTGGACCACTTTGAGCATGGATGATTTCCATAACAAAAACAATTTTAGTTTTCAGACAGTATTTTAACCTCGTTATATAAAATGTATTTATTGCTACCGAAACAGATCAAACTTCTTGAGATATGCAAACTCGTTTCTAGACTTAAAACAGATCATTATTTTTAAACCCAGGGGTAAAAAATCAGAGGTAGCAAATCCTGTAAACAATCTGTTGACGTTGATGGTGTGATCCTTGGCACATATCAGAGGGTGCTGCAGACGTTTTATTTATATCTACTGAGACTGACAGCTGATGACTTAAAAGGAATAATTAGTTGAGAACAAATAGATTCTGCTCATTATGTATAATACATTTTTTTACATGTATATGGCTGGGACCAGTCACTCGAGTGATCTGGAAATAAATTGAATGAATTATAATGAAGGGCAAAAATCTGCTTGAATTAGTACAAATGCAACATTCACAATTGATCACCAGAACGCATTACTCATCAGTCTTGATTGAATGAAACGATAAATATTTTGAAATTATGACTATCATCATTGAAAAACTTGAAATTAGGTTATCCATATCGGAAGTTCTATGCTCAAATATTTAACTGACTTTCATGAAATTAGTTATTAGTTGCTTTTTTAAAACAAAATATAAAAAATACATAAATGTACAGCGTCCGCCATGAAGTTGGCCACATGATATGGAGACAAAAAATTGTGGAAAAATAATGGCGGTTCGTTTTTATATGTCTGACTTATATAACGATACCTCAGATTTGGCGGGAATTTTGTGAGATTTTTCATTAGTCAGACATGCAGAAATCAACCGCCATTAGAATTTTTCAGGAATTCCAACAAAAATGATTGTTTCCCATAGTAGCCACCTTTATGGCGGACGATGTATAACAGATACATAATATTTATGTATGGGTTGAAAAATGTTCAGAAAGCAGAACAATTCTTTCCGTCTAATAAACACACTCTACATTCTATTATTAACAATATTATTATAATTATATCGTTGAATGACTAGAGACGATTGGTTGAAATTGATTTAACTGTATATTGTTCTAATTACTAAAACATCATTTTTATGATATAAAAAAATGATAAATGCTCGAAAATTCTTGTTTATGTCACCATGATAATTATAACAATATCCTAAATCTCATCTCGTCGATGAGCTGGTAAATATTCTTTTATCGAACTCTGCTTTGTTATCTATTTGAAGCCTTTATTATGACGGTATAAAGACAAGGTATCTCTGAATAAATAAAATAAAAAATCTTCGTAATTCTGTTTATTTTTTGAACGTGGTTGAACCATATAACAACGGCATTATTTATTTGATACAATACACCCTTTTATATCAATTTGATGTCACTATTCTACTAGTGTTTTGATTATAGTAAAGTATATTTATGTACCTACCATTGCTATATTTCAATTGGATGCAGGTGTATTCAAAACATTCTGATAGAAATCTATTTATACATCCATCTCAGAAGATTTATCATTCCTGATATTGGTTTATTAATAAATGATTATTAATGATGTGATTAATCATACGATTTGAATTATGAGGGTCGAATATATGCTATGATATTACTCGATCTGAGTGAAGAATATATCGCTGTAAAGAAAAATTCAGAATCTGAAAAAAAAAAGATTTGTTTTCTCAATATTGTTGTACGCTGAGAAATTTTCGATTACCCATTTTATATTCTCTCCTATCCATTAATAATGTCAACAATTGTACTTGTAATAGTGTGTAAAGGCTCTTTCGAAACCATACGTAGAGAGGTAGAAATAATTCAGGTATAATAAAGCAATTTTTCTGCAACCAACTCAAAAGTCGTTTTTGTTCTGAATTCAGCTCATGTATATGTATAGTATATAGGCGTTAAAGGTGATTTTCAAATCCTAGGATTCAAAAATGAGGTACCTTATACTATGCATTGTGATATGATATAACCATCATTTCAGGAAGAACTAATTCCATTAAGAATAAACAACATCATATTCATGAATAACCTGATACAATTATTAAATTCCTACATATAATATTCAATGCATTTCTGATATTGATATTGAAACTACACTTGAAAATTGATCAAACCTGATTTGTCAACAGCTACAAATAATAAATATTTTGTTGTTGGCCAGCACATTTTTCTAGTCTGTGTCACCTTTGAAATAGGTAACTATATCCATTCAGTTCCTAAGTATAAAATGTTGAACTTCCGGTAGTTTCACTCTGATAATTATTATTATATCTCAAATGGAAATCAAATCCCCAAATTGTAAATACTTTAGGGCCGGTTGTACAAACGGGAGTTCAGCTGAAGCTTAACTGAACTGAAGTTCATCTGGACCAAAGCTTAAGCTTTTGTATCGTTGTACAAATTACGTTCAGATCGAGTTCAGTTAAGCTCCAGAGAACAATGTTTTTATATGGTTAGTAGAAGTTTTGCATACATATTTTTAGAGAAATGTCACGTATACAGTTGAGAGTGACAAATCGAGGACACAATAATATAATAATTATTGATGTATTCATTCTCTTGTATTCAAGTATAGTATCTCGTAACACTTTGTTCTTCAGTATTTATAATGTTCACGAAACAGGCAGCAAATTTCAGTTCCAAGATGGAAAGTCTCCTTTTAAATGTGGTAAAAGCACACAAAGGTGTATTGGAATGCAAATTAACAGACACTCGGAAAAATCTAAAGTACGGGTGCAAATTGAAAAAGAGTTTAATTGGATGTCAAACAAGATTGAAAACGAGCAATATTATAAAATTCGGCACTCTGTTTGATCTCATTTTATCGCCATTCTGATAAACAAATTGTGAAGCCAAGCAATTGCTCTGCTAAACTTTGTGAACAATCCTGCAGGCTGTTGCTTCATCGATACTCACAAAATCAGCTACCACTTGTGAAAAGGAGCCAGTTGCATAAAAACGAAGAGGTTCAACGAAGAGTTACGAATACCATTGTTTCAGCGGACACAGCATTATTCCTACAAAAATGTACTTATATAAATATATTGAAAAAGTTATGTATATTTGCTTACCTTCGCGTAGGATGTGATATTTCTTCTTTTACGTTATTTATTTTTTGAAAAACGAAATAATCTTTCAACAAACTCTGCATCATTCCATTTGTTATAATGGTTTTCACGGGTGCGAAATACTGTTGGGAGCTCGCTGTCGGTGAATTATACCTATCAATTCAATCATTTCAGTCTCAATGAGACTTCGAGGGTTGCTTTGCAACTAAGTTGGCGGTTAAAAACACTTTTCACTTTTTTTCATCTCTATCGATAAATACATCCATTTTTGTTATAAATTATTTATAATTATTCTGAAATAGCGCGCTCGGACAATATTTCGCGAATCCGCGCTTGAAATGGACGTTACATGTAGGTTTTGACACTGAGCCAAAGCTTAAACCGTCAATTTTGGAGGTTCAACTTGAGCTGAGGTTATGCTCAAGCTCAGTGTTGAACCGCCAATGTACAACTCACATTTTCTCTGAACTCAAGTTCATCTACGGTTCAAGAAAAACTGAGGTTTAAGCCTCCAATGTACAATCGGCCCTTATATTAGCTAATCCATACCACGTGACCCAATATGGCGGATGAGGGCATACAATCCGATACTTGCCATTGAAGTATCATTTGTTTTCTGGACCTTGGCTAGTAAGGAGTGAATCGTGTTTATTTTCGGAGTTTTTCTGGTGTTTAGAAACGGAATTCAGATGGAGAGTGAATATTTAAAGACATTGATGTTGAATAGCAGAGATATTGGTGAAAGGTATGCTTAAAACAATTCATTCAGTTCCTTTGTTTACATTTTTGTCACTGTATTTGTTCTAGGTATAAAATGAAGTTGGGATTGATTAATAATCTAGATCTTTTTACATTGGATTCTGATGCTGATTTGGATTATTCAATTGATGCTGTTCCTCCTGTAACATTCATGGATATTGCTGCCTATTTGGTTTTAACTCATAGCTTTTATTCCCAAGTCCAGATGAAGGCCTACAAAAGCTTGGAGTCATATAAGTATTTCCAATCTGGTTTGGTTGTGAGGGTGGCAACAAAGATGGAGAATAATTTATTCATTTTAGTTGGTCAGGTGAGTTTTTTAACCAGTATACTGATTTCGGAGTTCCTAATGGTTTATTTTCAGGTGAAGCATTCACAGAGAGTTAATGTTAAACCATTAGATGTTTGGTGCATTGTATCCAAGGATGGTAGCATATGTACTGCTCATTGTACATGTATGGCTGGAAACAGTGAAGTTTGCAGTCATATTGGTGCCATATTATTTGCAGCGGAATATGCAAACTCAAGGAAAGAGGCAATATCCTGCACAGATGTAGGAGCTGTGTGGCCTATGCCATCCATGTCAAAAAAAGTTGACATTGTACCAGCACATGAAATGGATTGGGGAAGAACGACACACCAACAAGAAAGCAGTTTATTAAGAGGAATTAAAGTACCACCATTGTCAGGAAATGAGATGGCTGATATGTTGGAGACAATGAGCAAATTAGGATACAGCTGTCCTCTCATGAGGATTGTAGAACCATTTACTACCCAGATTTCTCAAAATAGAATTGAGATTTTAGTTTCTAGGATGAGTATCTTCGATGAAAATAATATTAACAAGAGCTATTCTGAGCTCATGAGGATAGCTAAAAAGTCAAATATTTCCTTAACAGATGAAGAAATTACAAAAATAGAGGAGGCTACCAGACAGCAATCCCAAAATCAAAACTGGTATCAACAGAGAGCTGGTAGAATAACTGCATCCAAATTAAAATCAGTGTGTAGAACAAATAAGGAGAAACCTTCCCTCTCCCTCATAAAATTGATTTGCTATCCAACTAAAATGCCATTTTATAGTAAAGCTATTTTATGGGGTATATCAAATGAAAATAAGGCTGTAGAAGAATATAAGAAGTTTATGGAAGAGGAAAATCATGAATTTTTCAATATTAATGAAGTGGGATTACTTATCAATGAGAAGTGGCCCCAATTGGGTGCTTCTCCAGATCGATTAGTTTTTTGTGAATGTTGCTTAGGAGGGTGTCTAGAGGTGAAATGTCCCTATTTATTACACACCAATAATGTACAGGACATACAGGAATATTTGACAATGAAGAGCTCATGTTTAGTTGAACTAGATGGAAAAATAACATTGGATAAAAAACACAGTTACTACTACCAAGTTCAGATGCAAATATTTGTCTCGCAGTTGCTATATTGTGATTTTGTGATATGGTCTCCAAATTTATTCTTTCACATCAGAATACTACCAGACATAACATTTTGGGAAAATTGTTGTACAACTGCACTGAAATTTCATTCAGAAGTGATAATGCCAGAACTTTTAGGCAAATATTTTACAATTAAAGAGGGTGCTGCCAAAATCAGTCATTATTGCATTTGTAAAGGTGTCGATGATGGTACACCAATGATTAGATGTGATGGAGATGCCTGTGAGACAGAATGGTTTCACTTTGAATGTGTTGGGTTGGACCACACTCCAGATTGTGCTTGGTATTGTAGTAACTGTGCCAATTAGAAGTGCTTACAACTTGCATTAATTCATTAATTTTCAATTATTTTATACTATGATCACATATTTTGTAGCCACATAATTTTTTTCTACTTAGGATTTCTACTTATGCATATAAATGTATTGTAATAATATGCCATCATTAGTGTAGTGTTTAACTTCGTTTCAATATATTGTTAAAGCATTTGAAAACGTTTCAATATCTCCTCATACTTATAAATATATTGTCTCTTCACATATTTGTACCTATGCTCTATCAATAAAGAAAAAGATAAGATCAAACAACAGATATTTATTTATAAAATTTCACATGTCAAATTCATAAATAAAGTATGGACCAGAAAAATTAGGCAAAAATAATATCATTGAATAAAATATCAAAATAATACACATATATAATTCTGATAATTTGCAGTTATATAAAATAATTATCAAATTTTTGTTATCATTTTTTTGGATTCCTTGAACTAAAGTGGAATTATAGGTGGAGAGATATTCACCAAAACACTACAAACAGTTACAATTTCATCCAATAAACTAACATTTCCAGTACCCCTTCTCAACATGGATATTGGAATAGTACCTTTGAAAATATTAAATTTGTTTTTTATGAGACCAATGATTCTTTCAACATGTATCCTTACATGTGCTATTTGTCTGGTCTCTTCAATTTCCAGAGGATGTAATTGATTTTTACCTCTGGTGAATGCAGGCATGATCAATTTAGCTCTCAATACATTGAGTGTATCCTCTATCAAAAATCCTCTGTCTGCTAAAACAATATCTCCTGGTATAATGTTATTACAAAAGCTACTACCTTCCACAATTTGTTTGTCAGAAGCACGTCCACCCCAAGCATTACTGATGTAACATATACTACCCTGTGGTGTTATTCCAATCAAAAATTTGATTGTATAATGGTGCTTGTAATTTGACCAACACTGTTGACGAGTTTTGAGTAGAGCTGGCTTTTCAATGAAAATTTCAAAGCAATCAATGATCACAGTAGTTTTATCATGAAATGATTCCTTGAAACATGATGGAATATTGCTTCGTAAAACAGGACGCTCCGGCCATAATATAATTGGTCTGAATTTCCTATACATTATTTCAATTATGATTTCAAAATATTTTGATGCAGTAGTTGGAGAAATTTTAAAACGATAAGCTAAATCCTTAAAATGCAGATCTAATCTCAACTTTATGAGTGTGAGAAGCAGCTGATTGAATGAACTGAGAGCAGTTGTATGTGAGGAGGGAATGTATATCTTCACCATACTGAAAATAATTTCATTCACAAAAATAAAATCGAATCCAGTGTAGTATTTCCAAATATTGTCATCTGATTGTCTGTCCATCAGTCCAAATGGTGAATTCTCTACTTTGTGTTCCAGATCACTAATTTTTTGTGATGCAAACCTCAGTTGTTCACATTTCAAAGTTACTTCCTCCATTGTTAAATCAGTTTGTGTTGATATTCCTGTTTCTTGTTCTGGTCCATCTTCATCTACACCATGGAAGTCTAAGTCCATATCAGACTGGGTTACATTCTGAAGATAAAATATATTCATGAATTATATCAACATTTCTTTCATTGAATTTTGTCACAACTCACCTCAGATAGTTTGTGTTTTCGCTTGTCCAATCTTGCTTTCCGTTCAACATCATCAAAACTTTTCTTAACGATTTGTGAAGTATGTCCCATATTTTGGGAAGGCACCCAGTCAGGATTAGTTTCATCTTCCAAAGCAGCAGGTTTCCCTAGAAATAGTAATAAGTATCCTCTGAATATTTCACACACAATGCAAAATAAAATAAGTTGCCAGTGTAGACATGAGTATCCTGAGACTCACCTGTTAAAAAATGTTTACTGCAGACTCTCTGATACTTGAGTTTGGAATCTGTGAGATCATCTCTCTTGATTGCAGATAACCAAAGGGCCCTTCGCTTCTTAGATAAGTCGTTTTTACTCGTTAAGAACCTGTGATTTGTAACCGTAGGAACCGAGTACATTCCGACTTTATCTCTGTTAGTACGAGATCCACAGCCAACTACAATGCATGTAATAGGCATATTTCTTCAGTAGAAGCGTTAATAACTATCCACAATTGAAAAAAAACACGTAAAAAACTCACAAAGATCACTAAATAAAACCGTTTATAACCAATGTCACATATGTAAACATCTAATGTTTGCCATCAGCCGCCATATTGTTTTGATTTGACAGGTCATTGGATTGGGTAATTTTAGACCATGAGAAATAGAGGTTAGGTTATAGTTATTCCTCTTCTTATTTTTGACTTATTGTTCTTAGTGGCCTCTTCCCTTCCTAATATTTTTCTATCGTAAAAATTTCCTACTCGTGATTGCAAAGTGTTACTCAAAACTCACGTTGTGCATAGAATATTACATTTATCATCCAATCGGAGTCATCAAAGACAAGAACAAGAAAAAACTCTATCAAGATGTTGCGTGCGCTACTGTTTGATAAGAATAGATCGCACGTGCAAGAAACATATCCTCATCTATACCATCGTATATATATTTTAATTTTACGACACTCGATATAGCAGAAGTAAAGTCACAGGTGTAGTTATATTTCACAACATAAAAATATCAAAATATAAACATCTCACCCATTTTCATAACTTCCATCTCGTGGTGCTTTTTTCATATAAAGCTTTGGCTCTTTCAAGTTGTTTCAGGTGCCGCGGGCACATAAATACGAGTTTCCTTGAGACTTGCCAGCTGAATTATGGCAAACAATAAGCGGTTCGCTTAAGAATATTGTTTATGAATGGGAGGATGGATGATTTCCAGTACTACGGGAAAATTATTCACGAGAAGTAGGACACAATAACGTTAAGAAAAAATCATTCATAGAACTGCTCGCTACAGGATGATTAGAGTTTTATAATAGGGTCACGAACCTCTAAAGCTTTAGCAGAATTGATTGTCGTTTTCCGATACCTTACTAAACTACTTTACCGATATGCCATCAAAATTAAATCGGAATACTCTTTTATGCTCGAGAAAATCGAAATCAAAAATAATTATTTGACAACACCATATTTCTGCTGACGTCACCTGGTAGATCGGGATGGTATCGTAAAAATTTGAAAAATAATAGGGAAGAAGAATTTTTTGACATAAGTGATGGCAGTGATGCAAGGTGGATATAGGATGGTGAAACAGCTTCCTATTAAAAAGCACTAGAATAAACTGTAGACCTTCGCCTACTTGATTTCATACCGTAGTAATATTTCCTGAAATTAACAGAGATGGCGACATACCTTGTGTCGGTAAAACAGAAAATGTGCATCTGTCACCTTTTCATCAGTTTCATCTATTCTAGATGAAAAATGACTGAGAAGAGTCAATATATCGATAATTATTCCAGATTCACTGAAAATATTGTGTTTTGATGTCATTTCAACTCATGTCTGTCAGATGCGAACCACAGAAATACATGAGCAACAGAAATCTTCATCGATAATCGATCTCACCGCCATCTTCATTCAAGTCGTGGAAATATTAGTACCTTCTCAAACGGTCTACAAGTTTTTCGCAGAAACAATTGAAGAGCTGTTTCACCATCCTATATCCACCTTGGTCAGATGACAATATGTAAATTTTTAATTCTAATTTTTTTCGATTACGAAAACTAATTCAAAATATTCAAAAGGGCGCATTAATTGATTGTTCATCATTTATATAACGCAAGTCAGGTATTTTATATGAGTTAATAATACTTCTATAGGATTTTTTATACCACCTCTGCGAAGTCAATATGAGACGTTGAACTCAAAGAAACTATAAAATAGAAAAATAAAAATGAAGAATTAATTCAATTAATAACTTTATTGTCTGGAAGAAGTAGGTAAGTGTAGTGGTGCATCTGATAATATATTTAATAAACAACACAAGTTGATATTATAATTACATATTCACAGTATAATGTAAAGAAGAAATCTCAAATAAACTCAGATCAAAGATAGAGTAAGTACTGAGAATAACTGAGGATTTAGGAAAATACATTTATTATCTACAGAAGTGCTTTTTTAATTAGAATTCACATATTCATGACAATTAAGATTTGGTTTTTCAGCATATACCTATTACTAAAAATACTTTGTGCTCACACTTCAAGTTCTCATGATGTTCATGTAAAGATTCAAAGAATGAGGATAAGAACTTTAACTTAGATCAAAATTATCTTCACAGCAATTACTGCAAAACACCAAGTTTGTTTCATATTTATACTTTGAGTAGGGACAAATATGTCATTCGAGAATCCATATTCGTGTTTCTACATGAAGCTCATGTCTTTGAATGGTAAAATTTTCTGAAAAAAGTGGTCAGTGAAGAGTATAAGAAACGCTGAACAATGAAATAAAACTCAATAGTAACTCACCTTGAATCATCCGAATATATTTCAGCAGGAAGAATTAAAATCGCCCAGTAATTTTTTACCGCCATATGTCAATGATGACAGAGATTGTCAATTCTTCTTCCACTTCGATTAATGGAACATAACCTGAACCAATCTACTAGGTGACGTCACATTTTTAGAGAAGAATGGAGAATTTTCGATTTTTGAATGCCGATTTTGAAAAAAACTCTTGAAAATACCAATTTCAAAAAAATATCGACGTATTCACTGGAGGCCCGCGTTTCTAATATACAATTTTTGAAAATAAGTGTACAACCCTATTTCCAGAATGATGATTTCTAATTATTCCCATGAACTCATTATTCATTCTATTCATCATTTCGAATTGTAAATAATCAATTATAAATCTTCTAATTTTGTCTAAATGTCATCAAGGAGGTTGATTGGTCCTCGAAATCAATTCTGATGTAAATTCAGTGGTGAAATTGTTTTGAAAAGTGGTTTTAGTGTTCCCGGACGATTAGAGTTTTCAGTCGTAGACAGTTTTCAATCATCAATTGTGGTTGATTGGTATAATTTTCAAAATGATGATTTCTAATTATTCCCATCAACTCATTATTCATTCTACTCATCATTTCGAATTGTAAATAATCAATTGTAAATCTTCTAATTTTGTCTGAATGTCATCAAGGAGGTTGATTGGTCCTCGAAATCAATTCTGATGTGAAATCAGTGGTGAAGCTGAGTTTATTTTCAGAAAATGTCCTCAATAAAACAAAATATTCACAGGGTGTTTCACTTCAAACGGCCTCTTCCTATATATATATCTCAGTCAATGTCATGAGATTCAAACCAAATTTGGACTGGTATGAATAATCATCGATGTATTCAGTTTTTCAGAGTTGAACATTACTTTGGACAGATCGTGAGTTTTTATTGTATATACAATTATTCATTTTTATTACTACCTTATATTAGGAGAAAAACACCGATTTCACGATGGCTTGAAGTTCTGGAAAATATGTTTATGATGTAAGTAGGAGAAATCACATCAATGGAAGTTATTGGAGTAGCAACCAACGAATGCTGATTCTAAACCTGATATTTTCAATTCATTCTTTCAAGACTGCTCAATCATTTCATATCTGCGGACCCATGATCATAGGACTTTCTATTTATTTTCATGAATTTACCCTGTACCTATGATGGGCTGACATTTGAAGTGTTATCATTATGTGACGCAAGTATGCGAGCCTGAAAAGATAACTCTACAAAGAACTTAACACTTATGCAGAGGCACAAAATGTTAATATATTATTTATGTCGAATTTAGATTCACAAATACTGATAGAATAAAGAAAAAAATCAAAGTATGGATTAGTGATCATCCAAGATAATTGTTACCTACACTTTGATTCAATTACTTTCACCAAATTATAGTATATGATTATATAATCATTTTATCGTTATCATTATGTTAATTTTATTAAATTTCAGTCATGACTCTGAGATTTTCATTGTCGAATCTCCGTTCCTATCGAAATAAAATAACGATATTTCCTATAATTTAATTCCGTACAGTGGATTTCCGTTTCAACGACACTGATACAAAAATATATATGTACCTAATCGTCGCGACGCTTAAGGACTTCCGGCGTCGCGTTAACAAACGTCTTACATAATTCCATTATAGACTCTGCTACATTTCCGAGTTCCTTATTTTATTTTTAATTAGATAGTGCTAACTTATTTACGACGATTCGGATTTTTCCAATTCTTATTTTTGAAATACTAATGGATTCCATTTGAACTTTTTTCGAGAGAACGTACTATGTTCAAGTTGTTATGAAAGCAAAGATAAAGGGAAATACCACTAAACATTCTGTTTTCTCACAATTATTTATGTTGATCCCGGATGCACACATAAGAAGTAGCGGATAGGTACATTTGCTTAAGATATAACTCTGTAAAACTGGTCTCATTATAATGAGTTGGCAATCTCTATATAATGAGTTAGGTTTATCATTTTTATGAGATAGATATCTCATATTTTTGTTACTGCTGAGTTGCCAGGTACGGTTCAAATGCATCACTTTTCCCAAGTTTCATCATTAGTAGAAGTATTAGATGATTCAGCATTTGACTAAGGAATCTCCGAATTGTGATGATAATATTGATAATTATTATAATAATATACATATGAGATTTCATCATTTGTTTCAAGTGGAAGGTGTAAGGTGTGAGATTACTGCTTTCTGTTGAGCTAGGCTTGATCCGCTTGATCTATTATACCTTGCGATTGTAACAAGTAAATAGATAGATATGGATGTAAAGCCACGTATTCAAATTTCTTCACGATATTCTGAAACCGTAGGACACTCATATATGTGAACGAATAAAAAAATTAGATTGTTTCACATCTAGGTTCAGTGATCAAGTTACACTACTGAAATGTGAACAAAATCAAGCTGAAACTTCCAACATTTGTAAATTTTCATATCCTTTGTTCTTTTCTCAAACCTAACTGACTGGAAAAAGCACTTATTGGCAACATTCCTCAATATCATCTCATTATTATGACTTATGGTCGTATCTCATTATTATGAAATAATTTATCTCATTATAATGAGTTAGCTATCAACTAATAATGAGAAACCTAACCTATTATATCGAGTTAGTTATCTCATTATATTGAGATAGCTAACTCGTTGTGATGAGATAAAACAAATATCCACAATGTCCCTTCAGAGGAGAGGAATCTGGAAAACTATAGATGGTGATAATCCTAAATTTTTTTCGCTACCTCGCAGTAGAACATTATTTTCAAAAAATAATCACTAATATACCAACACCTATTTTATAACAAATATTGATTTATATGTAATATGTTCAATTTTCCATATTGTAATTTCTAATGAATACAAATTAATTGTTGGCCCGCTTATGAGTCCATATCGATATTCGTTAAATAGAGAAAATGTAATTTTGTGGTACATTTTTGAAGCGAATCAATAATCCAATTTTAAGCAGAAAAAACGTTAATTACTGTAAGAATGTAATAGCAGTTATGAAATGGTAATAGAATTCTCAAAATATTTTTTCTATTTTGGTTGTATAATGAATTCATTGTGCAACGCAAATGCGTGTCGAAATAGCCTCTATTTCGATACACATTTTTCATTATCCTGAGGTTGGTACAATCGAACTGTCAAATGAAAGTCAGAAGAGTTAGGTCCAGTTTACTTCTAAGCGATTTAGATTTGGTGATACTAGCAGTAAAAAACTCCATGTTTTTATGGTTAAATTTAAATTTAGAGTGTAATTTTATTCCAATTGACCAATAAAAACAATAAAAACAATGAATTTTTCACCGCTGGTATTGCAAAAATCAAAATCGCTCAATTGTAAACTCGGCTTTACGCTTGTGCGTCAGATTTTAATTATTTCAATGTCATCATTGTTTCCAATCGAAGATGTTTCTATTATTTATCGATAATAATTCCATTTTTTCAATAAAAGTCTTCAAATTAATGCAGAAAAAATTGCATATGACACACGTTTTATAAAATACGTTGTCGCACTTGTCGCAACGCTTGCGACAAAATAGCGTTTTATATAAAACTTGTATCATAATATCCTATTCCATTTTACTAATTTATTTTAGTTCTTTAAATAACCAAGATAGCAATACATGATGCAGCATCAATTTGGTACAAAGTGTATAATATCTATCTCTTTCTTCCGTATAACCACGTATAACTCCACTGAAAATTTATATCACCAACTTCTATAAAAACTCACTCAAAAATAGCCACCGATGATAATTCAACACGTCGGTATATCAACATGAACACATCATCACTACGAGTGATTTGTTTCTCTCCTCTGTGCTAATTATTTGCTAAAATTATACTTAACCTCGTCAATGAACCTAGCCTGATCTGTTCCGCAAATGTTTAACAACAACAAAATCTAAATATAAATCAAAATTTTATTTTTTGCATGAACATAGAAAAAATAAAATGTTTCATTCTACAACAGTGTTTTGTGATTATGACAAACACAAACAGCAGTCGAGATTCAATTCTGACATTCACACAATTTGGTAAAGATATCAAATTGAGTATCCAAAACTTGTCGTATTTCTCAAAAAAAACACCAGTCCGTAGAATATAAATCAAAAATAAGTTTGACTATATCTTTCTGGTTCATAACGTATTATGACTGAGATGGGATAGAATTGAATTCTAATGAAATATCTAATACAATGCTGTGATTAATTAGATTGGTTCTTATCACTTCATGAACGAGAGAAAGATTAGTACTTACTTAGGAACTGGTTGTCGATGAATACAAATCGGTATCCCTCTCAAAATAATTGCCTATTCTGCCTTATTCAGAGGCATCTTGAGGAATTAATATTATGTCATACTACCTATATTACACGTCTCGAAAGTGCAGTCGATTACCCTGAAGAAACAACATCTGGAAGTTTTGAATAAACAAAATCACAAGTAAACAATACATCCGGTTTCGAGTAAATTAGCTTCCTTCGTACTTCCATTTAAACATGACTGGACCTGAAACACGTGCTTCAGTAGGGGACTCAAATGTGGTAATTGAAAAAAGTGATATGTGAAACCATTCTAATATCACATTCACATACGACATTCAGAAATAATAATATACTGTGAAGTTAAATTTCAAATCAATCTTAGCATACATAAACAAGCTATACATATACAGGGTGTTCTGGTGATCATGTTACAAACTTCTAGGGTAGATAAAACACACGAAAATAAGAAAAAAAGTTCATGTGAACATGGGTCCGGAAACGCTTCTTCAGGGAGCTAGGGCCCTTCGAAGATGACCTTCAAAAACTACTCTTCGTTTTATAGCTTCGGTACTTGCAGCTATCGCCACCAATTTTGGGACATGAAATCTAGTTGGTAGGTTGATCAATTTGAGCCTTCCGGATTTTGTCACCTTTAACCAGGGGCGTACAAACCAGGGGGGTATTTGGGTAAATTTGACCCTTCTCCTCTAAGGCGTCAATTTCTTGCCATTTTTATATCTGATTATGATTCTCCAATGCCTTTTACATAAAAAAGGTACTATCAGTAATAGTGGCTTTCTGTTACCGTTTCCTCGGAAAATGGCTATATCCAATCGATAATAAATTATTGGTCTTAAAAAAATTATCACGTTGAAATATGAAAATGAGGTTCAGTACAGATAGTGAGCATTAGAAGTAAGTCAAATCTTCTTCTTTAATGAAAATTAATTAGATTAGAGAGATTTATTGCCTTTTCGAAATTGGGGGTATAAAAAGTAATTGTTATTTTGAATGACTTATTGCAAATTTATTATTAGTTTTGATTGTGTAGGTTTAATTGTTTTATTTGAATAATTTGTATACGTTCCCTTTTACTTTTTATACCCACAATTTCGAAAAGGCAATAAATATCTCTAATCTAATTTATTTTCATTAAAGAAGAAGATTTGACTAACTTTTAATGCTCACTATCTGTACTGAACCTCATTTTCATATTTCAACGTAATAATTTGTTTAAGACCAATAATTTATTATCGATTGGATATAGCCATTTTCCGAGGAAACGGTAACAGATAGCCACTATTACTAATTGTACCTTTTTTATGTAAAAGGCATTGGAGAATCATAATCAGATATAAAAATGGCAAGAAATTGACGCATTAGAGGAGAAGGGACAAATTTACCCAAATACCCCCCTGATTTGTACGCCCCTGGTTAAAGGTTCAAATTGATCAACCTACCAACTAGATTTCATGTCCCAAAATTGGTGGCGATAGCTGCAATAGTACCGAAGCTATAAAACGAAGAGTAGTTTTTGAAGGTCATCTTCGAAGGGCCATAGCTCCCTGAAGAAGCGTTTCCGGACCCATGTTCACATGAACTTTTTTTCTTATTTTCGTGTGTTTTATCTACCCTAGAAGTTTGTAACATGATCACCGGAACACCCTGTATAATAAATTAAGATTATTAATACTATCTACAATATCTACGATTTAAGATAAATACCTATATACTTACTGAAGTTCTGGTTTTTTACACAAAATAATAATATCCTTTCAAATTGGTACCTACTTGAAAATAATTAATAATCTCCCGATATTGTAAATATGATGTAAATAGGAAGGAAACCCAGAATCATTGGCTTCCATCAAAAACAAATCTCCATAATCATCACAACAAATCTATTCATTTTATAACTTTATGATGGTTTTCGGAATAATGCTGCCAATTTGTTATCTTTGTTGTTCAAGAAAAGGAATAATGATGAAGGATTCACCAAATACACAATGAGCATTCATCTACTTGGTTATTATTTAAGATGTCCATTATACGACCCTCATTTTTTTATAAGTAATTTATCGAAATATGATTGTCCACAAAACTGAAATCATGTGGGCATGGAATGCATCAGATTCAAGCACAAATCAGTAATAATTACACAATTGTGAATGAAGATTATTCCGAAATTTGTTCGTCACTTGGAGAAATCTTAATTCAAATCAGTAGGATTTGAATAGTTTCACTTGATTCAAAGCCAAATTAATTTTTTAATACTTTGTCTAAATAGTACTGACATTTTTTTAGAAACGTGAAGGTTTGGACTTACCAATTACCTAGAGTTTGAATTCGGAAAATGATACGATCATGAATTCCAATCCGAGTTTGGTCACGACGGTTGGATTGTGTGTATCTGAATTTGTCTTTTAGAAAAAACCAACAGAAAATCAATGGTATTTCGTTATAGTTTTCGATTTTTTATGGGATTTCATCTGATTGGGTTATCTTACTCGCTTGACGCTTGTACCTATTGAAGACATAGTTTATTTTGAATTATATATGGTGGGTTTATAGATGCAACTAAACTAAAAATCAAATCAACAACTAAGAATTAAGAATCATTTGTCATTGTTTCTAATAGTGTTTGAAGTTTTCAGGTTCAGGAGTTTTTAATTTTTCGGGTTTTTTGCTCATTTGATTAATAATATCATTCAATTCAAAATTTTGAAATGACATTGAGCTTTTAATCATGTAACATTCAACATCTGATTCTCAATTATTAATTGAATTGTATAAACACCTTCCCAATTGTTAATTCCTAATTATTAATTGTTAATTCTTAGTTGTTAGTTTAGTTGAATCTATAAACCCAGCAATCGAGTGCAAAGATCTGTTGTAAGTTGGAATTTTACCCATCAGGTGAAAATTTCGTAGATCAAACTTGCCATTGCGGCATAGATGTGCCAAAATAACTCTATTATTATTGTAATAGTAATTCATTTTGATGAGATTTGGAAAAAACAATATTGAAAATATCAAAATGAATTCGTTTCATGAGATATCTGATAGTGTCCTTCGGAACTCTATGGAACTCTATGGAACCTAATTAAATCTCTCTTGACAATACAATCAGAAAAAGTTGTTCAGGCTTTGATTCATTTATTAATTACATTGTATATTGTTAAAGACTTAGCTAACTTGACAATTATTTCGACACAAGTTGAAAAAATTATTAGATGTGCATTTTACTCATTTTATCCTCAATTATCAACTTGTGAAGTACCTACCTCTTTTTGGATTCAGAAAAAAAATACTGCGAGTCATTAAAAATAATACCATATATATTTTAGGAAAATTTATTATCATTCAAGCCTCCGTTGTTGTTTCAAGAATCTACATTGATTTAATTCGATAGAGTTTCAAATCATTCATTATTCTTTATAGTCGGTTGAAAATTGAAGTACCTAATGACTAATGATTTTTATGAGTATATCTACAATGTTGTAATATCGATGCATGGGGGAGAACATACCTACCATCGAATCACCCTGTATTCAGTGCTTTAATAGCCTCTCATCGATAACTGTGGCAGCGGATAATTCCCAAAATTGTCAGGGGTAATATAATAATTGGTATGATTATTACCGATAATTTTTTGGAATAATAATGAATATGTTGCCAATGAATTGTTCCAAAAGATTATAGGTTATTAATCGTACCAAGAATTATATTTAGGACGACAATATATCGATTCGAAATAAAGAAAAATCGTGTCACCGTTTCAATTTGAAGTAATTTACAGAAATCAGAAACAAACACAGAAATTTAACGTTTATAATTCAATTCATTATTTTCACTTGACGGCTAGTATAACAAAAACTAAGCAAGTTTATCACCGTTACAATTTGATTCATGCACAAAAAAAATGATATATGTGGCGGTCTTTTGTCATTATGACAGCGAAAAAAGTTTCTCCCAACTTTTCCAGCGTTAAAACGGAACCTAACTTTTGAAAGCATGACAACCAGCATTTCAAACAAATTTTTGATGACGTTCTGTCAATTTTTCTCAAACTTGCGTTGTCAGAAAATAATCTTATTTGTGGAAATGTCGCGATTTGGAGAGTCTTCAAGTGGAGAAATTGAAGAAGCCATCAATGATATAATGTGCCTCGCAATACTGTGAATTCAACTACGTCAATTTGGCGACAATTTGCGATGTTTTGTTTGGAAAAAAAAAATATGAACTCATTGCAGAAACTTCCACTGAAGAGTTGGCTTATATTTTATGTGACTATGGGCATTCAACATGAAGACGAACAATGGGGAAGCTTATAAAGAGAGTGCAGAAGATGATGTGGAACACTTCATCAGCAAAAATGTTACAAGAGAAGTACTTTAAAGATTATAAAAGAATTTTTAATCCGTTCACGGACATACATTTTAAGAAAGCAATAAATGCACGCGACACAAAACGCAATATTTTACAAGCAATTGAAGGAATCCCAGAAAAAAGGCAGGTGAGTTCTAATGCTCTCAAAAAACAAGACATTTTTGAAATGCCACTATCCTGGAGTGAAGAAGAACCTGTAGGCCTCAAAGAAAATTTTATCACACTGCTTGGAGAGGTGGAGAAGCAGCAAATTGTAAGGTATTCTATTTTAAAATCGACACAGACAACCGTGGAAGAGGGACCGGAAGAGTTGAATATAACCCAGTGTTTTCGAAGACGTCACAAGAGGGAAATCAGAAATTGGCCAACAGTAAATGGTTGGTAGCAAACACTGAAGAAGGTTGTGTATGTCCAGTAAGTTTGTTTAAACAAATTATGGGAAGACGGGGAAACCATATCACATGTGTAAAGTTTTTTTTAACTCCAAAAAAATTCGAAAGGATGGTATAAGAATTTTCCAATTGGAATAAATGAAAGATCTAAATGGACCAAATCCTCGGCGAAAAATATTGGACTTGATGTCAAGCAGGTGAAAATTACGAACCATTTTAATCGAACTGCCGCCGTTACTGAATTATCCAGGAGTGGTATATAGGTGAACAAAAACTTGTGAAAATTACGGGACCGTAACCGTAACTTCAGTCACAGTTACTTCCACCGCTCAAAATACTAGCATGCAGCAAACTTTCAACAGAAGACAAGAAAGTTCGGAAAACCTTTTTTTAATAATTGTGTTTTCAACAATTGTACTTTTTCGTTGAATAAAAAAAACTAATTTACATCTTATTCTTCAATTTATTGATTTACATATTCATTAAATTGTCTTACCGAATTACACTCTAGCTTTTTTTGAATCGAAGTAAACTTGACATTTATAATTCGAATTTTGTTGCCATTAGGCAATTCAACTCAAAAACTGACAGAAAAAATTACTCTTCCTTTTTTTGTTAAATTGCCAGGCAACAGAATTCTCATTGATACATGTCAAGCTCACTTCGACAAGCTATATTTTCACTGTAATTCCGATTATATTTGCTGAATTTCAAAATTTGAAATCCATTGATTTATTTTTATGTAAGGAGATATATATTGTCGCATGTAATACAACAAGTGTATTGATGATTATCGAAACAAAAAATCCTTCGATTTTGAGGAACAAATCATGTTGCTTGGAAACTACACGAGCGCACTTCGAAAAAGAAGGAATTTTCGATAATCATCTATAACACAAGTTGTATTTGTTCAGATTATTTCATGAATTAAATCAAAGCCATTTTGATGATTTCCTATTTTAAACGTACAGTTTATGGAATTAGATATTTTTATTATGCATTGTAGTTCGACACAAAAAGATTTTTTATGCAACCAACAATACATGTATGCCATTGTATGATGTAGGCAAGATTACCTATGCACTAAGTACTACTGAGCTAAATTTATTATGATTGTTGTCACAATTTGTGTGGTTAGGTTACATTAGATTAATTCTATGCTGAAATTGTCTAGAATTTGTGGAAAATGAAGTGGATAGATATTCATAGTGTGTGTTTATCGTGGTTCAGACGAACATTTGGTGTAGTGGCATTCATTTATTTACCAGGAAATCGGAAAATAATATGACAGATTGCAGCTGGTAAGTCGTTATTTAATTAAACTACCCTACTTCCTACGAATCAGAAAGCGAAATACAGAAACGAAAACACAGCATGTAGGTATCCAATAGCCAATCAGGAACCGAAATACAAAATCGAAAACATGGTGTTATTGATTATCAACACGATCATTTTAACCAATCAAGAACGTGTATTCAAGCATGAATGAAATAATCACGGTAATCGCCCGTTGCTATTAGTAACGTATACAAAAAGGAGCCTTCTAATTTTAGAAAGAGAAATTAGTCTATCCAATTAGAATATCAAACATAGTTTGAAATGAATGTCTGGTAGACTACGAGCAGAAAACAACTACTTTCCTGGTAAATACCACGCAGAACATTGAATTATATCTGCTCGTAATCCATGCAACGATTCACACTGTGAATGCAGATCGCAAATGTTTCTTTCCTCCTAAGACGTGACAAATTCACATCGGGACAGGCACGCCTAACAACCTACAGACCGGTTTCGGGCTTATTGGCCCTCATCAGTGCAGGGTAGTTATCCGAGTAGAGACCGTAAGATCTCCACTCGAAGCGTTGCCTGTCCCAATGCACCTTCGTCGCGTTTATTTGACCGCACTGAGCCGCGTTCCAACAGACAATTGGAAGTGGCGACACCATGCGGCAGAAGAAAGAAACACTCCAGAACTAAATCTCCCAAATCACAGAACTTGGAAGTGGCTTATAGCTCGACTAAGCTAATAAATGAAAAATGGAAAAGCCATAAATTGGACAACAATTTTAGAAAGAGAAATTAGTCTATCCAATTAGAATATCAAACATAGTTTGAAATGAATGTCTGGTAGACTACGAGCAGAAAACAACTACTTTCCTGGTAAATACCACGCAGAACATTGAATTATATCTGCTCGTAATCCATGCAACGATTCACACTGTGAATGCAGATCGCAAATGTTTCTTTCCTCCTAAGACGTGACAAATTCACATCGGGACAGGCACGCCTAACAACCTACAGACCGGTTTCGGGCTTATTGGCCCTCATCAGTGCAGGGTAGTTATCCGAGTAGAGACCGTAAGATCTCCACTCGAAGCGTTGCCTGTCCCAATGCACCTTCGTCGCGTTTATTTGACCGCACTGAGCCGCGTTCCAACAGACAATTGGAAGTGGCGACACCATGCGGCAGAAGAAAGAAACACTCCAGAACTAAATCTCCCAAATCACAGAACTTGGAAGTGGCTTATAGCTCGACTAAGCTAATAAATGAAAAATGGAAAAGCCATAAATTGGACAACAATTTTAGAAAGAGAAATTAGTCTATCCAATTAGAATTCAATGTTCTGCGTGGTATTTACCAGGAAAGTAGTTGTTTTCTGCTCGTAGTCTACCAGACATTCATTTCAAACTATGTTTGATATTCTAGTACTACACGATCACATGTATGGACAAAAATGAAAACGACCAATCAATGGCCTAGTACTTTCAATTCAAACAACTCAGATTTGTATTTCATGCAAATTATAAATACAAATCTGAGTTGTTTGAATTACATTTGATACATGCACACAGTCGATCAAATCTTTCACTTCAGTACTTTCAACCCCCCGGACCTACAAAACAAGTAACCTGGATACCGGATCTAGCGTAAGCAATAAGATCTATGCAAATATCGATTGGCGAATCCAACGAACTGGTTCGAACCAACGAAGCGCACCAATATCTGGATCACTCGGTGAACAATGCTTTGATGTCTCAAAGCGTATTCTCTCGTTCATGAACTGAAGGTGTATGAAGCGAGAGCTCAATCAAAAATGTATGCTTTCCATATTGCAGGAATAACAGTCCATCTGGGTCATCTCTGGAAAAACATTCAGTTCACTGAATTCAATTTCGATTCATTATTATTTTGTTTGGAATTCTTCATACATCTTTCTATAGCTCAATTCTGTTATGTAATGTTGAATGAGACATTATCTGGTTATTATAGTTTGTTTATATAACATTAAGATAATGGTGACCAACAAAAATAATCAACAAAAAGATGAATACCTAAAAGAGGTAAATCATTTAAGTTGAGCAGAACTTATAAAAACATACATTGAGTGTACGAATGATTCATAGATGACTGTAATGTAAATAATGAAAATCTATATTTCCCTAGAATCAATTTAATCTGATGAATAGGTATAATAGAGGCTGATGATCAAATTCAAGTCAGCACTATTGCTTACTTCTTTATTAATGAGGATACGAGGAGAACTAGCATTTTTTTTCGCTGATAACCGTATAGTGCTAACAGAAAAAGTATTGAATATCTCGTTTTCGATTTATTCGAAGATATTTTTATTTCAATCTTAATCGATTTTCAACTATCCTTCCAGAACATAAATGGTAATTCAATAAGGTTGACGACCTCCTTTGGTGAATTTAGGTGTTTTTTAGGTGGTAGGTCTTCATTAACAGAAACTATATCATTCAAAAAACAACGTTTCGACAGTTCATTCTGTCATCATCAGGGCAATAAAAATAAGCTTCCAGTGTAGAAAAAAATAATTAAAACAATACATATGTAAGTAACGAAACAGGAAATTAAAATCTTAGAAACGAAGGATTTCCTTTGAAGTTCATCAAAACATGCGTTCTGTTGGAATGCTAGATCTATACAGTATAGGGTGTCCCATTGAATTTTTTTTTCGAATATCTAAATCGAAAACGCGATGTTTGGTTGTTTTTTGTTAGCACCACATTTATCAGCGGAAAAAATACTACCAGTTATCTTATTCAATCGACCTCGCATCTCCAATAAAAAAGAGGTTGCCAATAGTGACGACTTGAGTTTGATTAGCGTATAAACCTACCTATTGGATTCTATCAAATTTCAAATGATATTCAATTTTTCAGTGAGTTCACCCGAGAATTGTAAATATTTCAACTTTTCACAATGAAATACCATCAGTAATATAACCTTATGCATCAGCCACCATATAGCCATTAAGAAATCATTATTCATCTAGTCTATGAATTATTTTGTAGTTTTTTTCGAAATTGTTCTTAAATTTTCAGGAATATTCAAAATATTCCATGGCAGGCCACAATCGTCTCATTTCAAAAATACAGATTTTCTACAAAAGAAACTAATTCATTTACTGCCAGAAAGCTAGTGGCGGATGAAAACAGTATGTTTTTGATATTTTTCTACATACGATTTGAAAGACGTAGATTATGTGAAAAAAATTCAGAAATTTGCGGGGTAGGTACCTATTTTTGAATCGAAACAAAATAGCAGGAACTCAAATCAATTATTAGCAGGATTGAGAATGTTGAAAGGAATTATTTTCTTCACTATTCCATCAATTAGGTATGAATTGAAAAATGAGAAAGCCATGAATTGGACAAAAACTTTGAAAACAAAAATAGTCCATCCAATTAAATATATCAAACATAGTTAGAAGTTGACTGTCTGGTAGAATACGAGCAAAAAACAACTACTTTCCTGGCAAATAACACGCAAAACATTGCAGATCACAAATGTTTTTTTTTTCCTGAGACGTGACAGAGATCAAATCGACCTGTCTCGATTTGACGCTTAACAACCTACGAACCGGTTTTGGGCTTATTACCTCTTCATTGCAGGGAAGTTAACCGAGTAGATGCACTGATATCTCAACTCGAAACATCATAAATTAGACCAAAAATTTGAGGAAAACTAGTCGATCCAATTGACAATATCAAAAAAGTTATCAAACTTTAAATTATGTTTCATATTTTCAATATATTACTGCTACTATGAACTGCGTTCTTCAACTTCTAACAGAACTCCCTAATCTACAGAACGTACAAAAAAGCAAAATTGAATTCAGGTAACCTTACGTTCAATCAACTGATGAAATTATCAATTCTTTGAAAATTTCACGTTCACAAGTAGAAGTAATTTATTCAAATCACGAACATCCTTGTCCCTACCTATATTATTTGCTTAGATACCTAATCGCCTCTACCCTTGTGGCCTTTCCGTAAAACCCTGGTCCCGGTAACGAATAGCGGTTATCGGAAATTCGCCATATATACCAATCAGCATGTTTACTTATTCAATTCCGGGAAATCATATCCTAACCTAACCGAACCAAATTGTCCGCTGAATACGCCCCTGAACATCATCAGTTTATCTCTGGTTCGGTAGGACTTCCTTTGAGCACATAAACAACGCATTTCATTCCTAAAGCTTCAACATAACAGGGAACATTGTATAATGAGAATGTGAATAATCTGAAGAAATAATAAATACAGTAGTGCGACGGGGATCTCGCGCCCTTTATGGTGTTGACTAGTGAAGTTTGTTTATTTTGGAGTTGGCTGTGAATATGTGTGATACCGATGAATCGAGTGAATACGGATATGTTTCCTACCACAACGAAAGTAAGAGGATGTATCTCATTGAAGTTGATTACAAGTACTCGAAGGATGACCTACGCCCGCAATTCAAAATTAACGTTGGTTTTCAGATGTTTCAAGTCGTCACTTCCTCCTGAAATCAAATATTCATACCAGTTAAAATAGAGTGCCTACTAGATGCGGCATTGATTTCTTCTCAATAAAAGAGCGGTAGAATAACAGAGTTCAAAGTTAGAGAACGAACCAATAGGAAAAACAATAAATGTTGAGAAGCGAGCGTTTTTTAACCTTGTCATAATGCTAGTATTTCTTTTCAGATTCATGTTTGGCTGATATGTTTGCCTAATATTTTCATACTTCTTCTAGTATTCACAAACATCTGCCATTATACAGGCTGATCAAACTCAAGCCAGCACTATTGCTAACTTCCTTATTATTGAAAATACGAGGTCGGCGACAAAAGACAACTACACCTTTTCCAGTTGTATTTCAGAAACCATCAAGTTTATTTCAGATAGCGTCAATTGAATTTCAGATTAGTCAGTTGTATTTCAGATTAGTCAGTTGTATTTCAGAATAGTGAGTTCAATTTCAGAAAGCGTCAAATGTATTTCAGAATAGTCAATTGAATTTCAGAATTCGCCATTTTTATACAAATGACATATTCTGAAATTCAGTTGACTTTTCTGAAATACAGTTGACGCTTTCTCAAATTAAACTCACAATTCTGAAATACAATTATTGATTCTTTCTGAAATCGAACTCGCTATTCTGAAATACATTTGACGCTTTCTGAAATTCAACTCACTAATCTGAAATACAATTGATACTTTCTGTAATTCAAGTGACTATTCTGAAATTAACTTGACGCTTTCTGAAATACAACTGGAAAAGGTGTAGTAGTATTTTTTCTGCTTATAACCGTATAGCGCTAACATAATATTTCTATTTCAATCGATTTCCAACATAAAAGGTTGTTATAAATGTCATCCTAAAACCACAAATAACGGAGTTATGCGCATTTTAGGTTTCGAAAAATGCGAGTTAAAATGTTATGAAATTGAAAATTTAAACAAAACAATACAATGTTGTTTTCAATGTTTATTCTCTCAAATGCGAATAACTCCGTTATTTGTAGTTTTATGCTGAAATTTATAATGTTCATTTATGTTCCGAAAGGAAATTGGCAATCTATTGATATTGAAATATACAGGATGGCCCATTGAAAAAAATATTTACTTATTTATTATAAATATTGTTCAAGCCACCTGGTAATCGTTCTCATGAGGCAGCAAAAGCATCAACCTGAAACAGTTGAACTCCAATACTGGGTCTGTGTATTAATAATTCCCAGAACATTGTCATTAATCAAAAATATGTTATACCACAGAGACTATAAATAGTAAAGTCAGTATGATACTATTGATAAGTACTCGATTCTTGTTTTGTTACAGTTATTTTTATATTTTTTCCTCGATAACTTTCTGAATACTATCAAAGTCTACCTCCTTAGAATGTGATGTAGTCAAACGAAAAACGAAAGTTAAGTCCAGTTTTAGAATTGAAATGGATTTCGCCTTTGTTTGTTTCTCAGTTTGTTTATTGTAGTTCTAAATATATACCTAGCCATAGGTTCAACAAATGAAAATATAATCCAAAAACCACAAAATATTCGAGAAAAACCAAATACATATTTCGACAACTAAGTTGACATATTCAGTGGAAATACCAATGAAACTCAGTTTCATTGAAGATGACAACTTTGTTGTCGATATACGCATTTGGTTTTTCTCAAATATTTTGTGGTTTTTGGGTGATATTTTCATTTGTTGTATATTCTCAAGCCACAATCTCCAAATCTCTACTTTATTCCGCTTTATTCTAAAAAGCTAATGAATATCTTGAATATATGTACCTTTATATATCCCCAATTATAAATGTGCAGCAAATATTTTCACCTGGTGAAAACGCAATTGTATGGGATGTAGGTATTCCATTAAAAATAGTAGCCAAACTATACCTATGTTGTAACAGGATCATGGTACACCCCCCGTATCTCCGTTAGTTTCAAAGATAATTCATTGAAATTTGGGACATGCTATGAACATAATAAGCGTAACTTTTTGACCTACAAATGATTTGTTTTTCACTTCCGGTTTCGCCGGAAGTGATACCAACTTTCGAGTTTTGAATGAAACATTCTGTATATTATTGCATTTCTGAAATCTGCAAAATTTTTTGAATCCATTGATATCAAATAAGTGACATTTTAAACGTCAACATTTTCAATAATTTTATTTTCTTATTTTCTTTTAATTGTAATTTCCATTTTATTTATCGCACATTTTATTACCAGCTATGAATAAATTCCTTATTGGTAGTACTAATGAATGGTACCACGGTACCAATATGGTTCCATTTGAAAAAAATTAGTTTTACCGCAAAATCGACTACGATGAACTTTATTTGCTCATAAAAAACGCAATTTAGTATTTTTTACGGGATTCAGATTTTTCTATCATTAGACGGATCAACTGGAATAAATCGGAACCATCATGGCACACCTAAATGGAAAACTAAAAATTGAATTTTAAAAAATTTTGACGTTTGAAATGTCACTTATGTGGTATCATTGGATCCAGAAAATTATGCAGATTTCAAAAATGTAATAATATACAGGGTGTTCCATTCAAAAATCGAGAGTTGGTATCACTTCCGGCGAAACCGGAAATGGGAAAAAAACATTTGTAGGTCAAAAAGTGACGCTTATTATGTTCATAGCATGTCCCAAATTTCAATGAGTTACCTTTGAAACTAACGGTGATACGGGGGGGGGGGGGTGTACCATGATCCTGTTACACCCGGTATAATCGTAGAAGTAGAGATATCTACCAAGCCACAAAGTGTGATGGAAAGCTTGTTGAATACGTCTCTACGAAAGAATGTGTCTTCAGAACCAAGCGTGGTTGTTGTAGAAAAGAGTAGACGCATCTCTTATTTTTTTCACTGCCCGAAAGTAAAATCGATAATATTGGTGGAATATCGTACAAACCAGTCGTATAACGACTTCAGCGTTTGTTATGAAAAATAATTCTGATGGAGAAGAGTTCGGCAGATTTTGAGCCTGAAGTCTGAGCCTGTCTAGTCTGCTAACCCGGAATCACTCGTGATTAAATTTCTGTGATTTTCGATGAGTATCGACCTTGAAATATCTGTAGAAAAGGGAGAGATCTTCCACTTCTCTGCGATGTTGAGTTCAATATTTTTGATGTTTGTGAGTGCAGGATCAACAATCAAATGATCAGATCTTCTCTGGATATAATCGAGGAAACTCTGCGTATGTTTGGTAGCTGGACTCTAAAAATGTGAAGTCTATTACAGGTCCATTATGTTGTGCTATGTAGATCATGAAAAGCTGTTGGGGTTTGAAGGGTGTGAACAAGCTCTTAGCTCTGAAGTACCAACGAGCGGTTAACCACAGGGGAATTTCTCGTACACCTTGTGGGAAATTAAGGAATTTTTGGGGAAGTTCGAGGAAATGGGGGAATTTCGGGGCATTTTGGGGAATTTTAGAGGAAATATAGGAATTTTGGCGAAATTCGAGGATTTTTCGAGGAAATATAGGAATTTCGGGGCATTTCGAGATAATGAGGGAAATAATAGGCATCAATAATAAAAAAGTTTCCCATATTTAGCCAACTTAAGCATACTATTTTTTCTCTATTCATTAACTTGTACTATGAAGATTACCAAGACGATTCCTTGGCTGATTATTTAATCTCTGTGGAAATTCCTTCAAAGATGCCTATTATTTTCCTTATTTCCTTGAAATGCCCCGAAATTCCTCTATTTCCTTCATTTCCCCGACTTTCTTCTATCCCCTCTATTTTCTCGGAAATTCCCACATTAAGCCGTTTTGACCAGTAATGAATAAGTACTTAAATAGTTTCAACACAAAATCTCGAAATTGCAACAACTCTTTACATTATTGAAGCTTCTTTAATATTTTGGATACGTTCATGGAGATGCTGTTTCGATATTCTATAATTATACGGATATATATTGAAGAAATACGGAATTATCGAACTTCAAGAATTCGATTTTTGAATTAATTTCCTGAATTCTGACCTTTGGGTACGCCTCTGAAAACGCAATGTTATGAATTAATTCAATACAGTACACCTATGGACTTTGGTTTCGAATGAAAAATGAAGGCAATGAAATAAATTTCGGGGAATTTCGAGGAATTTTAGGGAAATAAGAGGCATTTCGGGGAAATAAATGGGAAATAGAGGCATTTCGGAGAAATGCGGGGAATTAGAGGCATTTCGGGAAATGCGAGGAATTAGAATGAAATGAGGAAAATGAATGGGAATTGGAAGCATTTCGAGGAATTTCGGGAAAATGTTAGGAATTGAAGGAATTTTTAGGAAATAAATCAGAAATAAGAAAATTAAACAGAAGAAGGAATTTTTCGTACACTATTTCAGACTGTGGTTAACCCCTCGAGTAGCAAGCACTGGATATGTCGGGATATGTGGACTGTTTTTGAAATATGAAAGATATAGTTTTAATTCCGTGATCAACTTATTTGATGTTGAATATTCCAATAATTGAGTTTCACATTCTATCAATCAGAGAAATGCCCCTTATAGACTCACATCGACTGAAATAAGACTGAATATATTATTATTTCATGTTGTTGACAAGCAGTGTGTGGTCGCCAGTTAATGCATTTTTCTTAAACTATAAAATATTACTATCAGCTTAGTTTTGTTATCACCGTATTTTAATGACCGTCTGAGTTCAATAATTGGTATTAATTCATTGAACATAATCATTTCATGGAAGAAAGAACCTTCATTCCATTATCTGATAGTTATCCAATCTATCATCTTGTTTTACGTGACGATGACGTTTGAACAACGTCTCATTTACAGGGGGAAATGAACTAGGACTAGTCTCGAATTCATATCAGCGATAACTCAATATATAGCTAGCTAGAACTGATTTTATCTTCTCCTGAAGATGAACATAGTTAGCAAAACACGTGTTGAGTTGTTAAAAATATTGTTTAGTAGTGTGATGAAACTCTGCTATAACTATCGCGCCAAAAGTTCCAGCACTTGTCATTTGTCAGTATATACCTAGAGTACAAAGATAAATTATCATTGATTCTTTCAGAAAACTATTTTAACCAGCACAACGGTGGCAAATCCTTTGAAAACCTGTCGGTAATATTTTGTTATAAATGATAACTCATATGGCGAATCAACAAATAATAATTCTCATTTTGTTATCCAAATCATTACTCATAGTGAAACTGTCAGTATTGTTCATATTATGTTTCATTGTCTATCGAACTTTTGTCTCATCACCTATAAGCTCGCCTATGATGCATATAACCTCCAAACATTCGAAAAAAATTCCGATATCTACAATATCCTTCCCTAATATTCCTTTACTGGCTCACATGATGTTCTTCGAACATTATAGATTTTTCTTTTGTGTAATTAATAGATCACAAAAAAATGTATTATGTCATCTTCATTTGTTTTTTCACTGTGGAAACAGCAATAGCTGAAATTGTCTAATCAACATCATATTGATTCCATTTTTTGTTTCAGGCAGCACAAGAAATACCAATATGGACGACATTCTTATAATATCCCTAAAAAGCAGTGATGCAGCTTCTCTTT
This sequence comes from Chrysomela aeneicollis, assembly GCA_029955515.1. Taxonomy (NCBI): domain Eukaryota; kingdom Metazoa; phylum Arthropoda; class Insecta; order Coleoptera; family Chrysomelidae; genus Chrysomela; species Chrysomela aeneicollis. The sequence goes on from JARUHQ010000024.1 coordinate 1,601,218, forward strand.
GGGTGAACTATTTTTCAAATTACTTCCAGCAAATCAGCAAACAAGCAAACAGGAAACCGTTCAAGTAAGTATTCGCTGCGAAGTTAGTTGAAATCAATAAGAATATTGAATTCTGAAAAGAAATTGAAAGAAATCCCGCATTGAAGGGTGCACTGATTTCTAACGTAATTCAGCTCACAAAGGAGTAGATTTGTTACGACTGAAATGTACTTTTTTCTAATACGTCCTCTTCAAGGTAAATCACACTAGCGTCAACCGAGGCGATACCAAGAAATTACATGAAAGTATATTTCTTCAGCCGCATTCGCATGCATATTGTTTTATAAAAAATCTTGATTGAAGAATCAGAAAATTAAATTTTTGACTGCCCCATTCACCGAGATATTATGATTTATTGAAAATTGAAGTATCAAAACTAGTCTGATATCGAAGTTGACTAAGATATATAGCAAAAATATTGCAATAGGTGAATATTCAGTTTCAATTTAATAAGAAAGAAATTTGTGATAAATGATAAGAATATGTATGTATTAATGCTATTGATTTATTAATATACAGAAATTAAACACAGACTTCCAATCTACAAATGTTAATTCAGCAAAATTTGCGTACGTAATGAAAAACATCAATTTCCCTTCTTATCATTGTGATAATCCAACATAGTTTTTAGACCTTCATGAGTGGTTCAGCCAGAAAGATGTATAATTGGAATGTAAGTACGCTTAACCTGCTCTGAATTGTCCATTCACTATAGTTTTATAACGAACACTAGACAAAATTATATAATTTCTATTCACTATAGATATACCGGGTGTAGCAGGATCCCGTCAAAAATACTAATTTGCGTTTTTTATGAGCAAATGAAGTTCATCGTAGTCGATTTTGCGGTAAAACTCATTTTTTTCAAATGGAACCATATTGGTACCGTGGTACCATTTATTAGTACTACCAATAAGGAATTTATTCATAGCTGATAATAAAATGTTCGATTTACAATAGAAATTACAACTAAAAGAAAATGAGAAAATAAAATTATTGAAAAATACACCCGTATACACCCGTATACATGTAAAGAACACTAGACAAAGTAGTACGGTAACATTCATTTTAGTGTTATGACGAACAGTAGACAGAATAATACGAATAACATTCAATATAGTGCCGTAAAGTATACTGGACAGAACAGTACGAATAACATTATAACGAACACTACACAATTCACAAAATGATATAATCTCTATCTACTATAGTGCCCGAGATAGTTCCATAAAAAAACTTCAATCAATTAAATTTTTTCCAGGTGAACTAGAACTAGAACTAGAACTTGATAGCAAATTTTCGAATGATTCACTATCCAACATTTCGTTTCTAATCAATCTTCAACTCAATATTTGCAGTAAAGTACGGATTTGTTTTATGTAATACGTAATTTTGACATCTTTGTGATGTATTCATCATGATTAAGAGTCATTTGTGAGGAAATTCCTCGGGAAATTTCTACTAGGTACCTTCCTCTCCAACTACAACAAAATCACTGCGGTTGTTATCAAGAAAATCCACGAGAAATGCCCGATATAGGTGATTCATTTATCATGTATATTATCAGTTATCCACATATCTCACAAAATATGAGGTTGATTTTTTTACTCTATCACTTTTAAGTAGGTAGTAGATTCAGTAGTAAAGTTCATATTCTTTTGTTTTTTATTTTCAATACGGCCCTGTTGGTAATCCTATTAAAATGACTGAAGGAAGGTTCCATGACTGTGAACCTCGCAATGAACTCGCACTCACTTAACTAATCAGTGTTTCCACTATTTTTTAAGTAGCGAACTGATTTCACAATGGGTTGGTTAGATAAAAAGAAAAGAGAACTATGAAGGATTCTTGAAGTGGACTCAACCATAATATAGAATATAATAGCCTTGTTTAAAATAGTAGGAATCTGAAATTGAGTAACTCTGGGGCTATTATCATGTTAACCATCATACATGTCACTTTATTTTACACCCACTATTTCCAGCAGCGACACCGACTTTTCAAAATTATCAACGAGTGCATTCGGCTGATGGTAGAGCAAGCTTGGTTGAACAAATCATTTTTGAACGATATTACTTCAGATATTTACAAACTCATCCATAGAAAAGTTGATAATATTGTTACGTTATTTCCACTTGGGTTCGTGAATTTAAAACACTCAGTACAAAACTGAACAATTTATTTCACTAAACACACTCAATACAACTCAATGAACACTTAGTTAAATCAAAACGATATTCGCTTTACAAATCTCAATGTTCACTGTACTAGCTTTCTTTCTAATCTGAACTCTTTCCAAACTATAACTAACTTGTCCGCGAAACCGCGGCTCTTATATAGGTAAAAACATCATTGTCCAGAAATAACAGGAATAAACTGGAAGTATTGTTCATATTCGACGGCAATGAATCATCCGCTAATTATAGCGGTGCGTCTGCGACTGATACCTCCGCTGTGAGTCACGCGTCGAGGTGATGCTTTCCGGCCTTCTCGAAAATGCCAGCGGTTCGTAACAATATGGTGGGTTCATTACCAGTAAACAGTAATGATCAATTCCACTGGAAGTAGCGGAATTTACAATCTTATGTGCAACAATTGCAATACAATTTGCAACTTAGGTATATTAGGAAAACTATTTGAAAAATATCTACCAGAATTAAGGAAAACATTGATAGGACCTTCGGCAGCGACTGTGAGAATGAAGAGCCTATAATATTCTTGCGAGCCAATGATTTCCAGCATTGACGATTATAATATCTTTACAAACAATAGTACATTTTGCATCAAGGTTAGATTGAAATTCATTCTATACGAGTAGAAAATTCCTAATCCAAATAAGAAAGCATAAATTCTGAATATAATGCCAATAAAAAAACATTGTTTATAGGATCCAATACATTGGTATAGAGGAAGTCCTTGAAAAGTCGAAAGAGGAATTCAAGGAACTCCATAGACAATCGGTGGCTGTCAAACTTCAACTCATCGTAGTGTGTCCAAGTTTTCTGGAATTCATTTCTCAACATTCAGAGGAATGTTCTGCCTTCGGCAAGCTCATTTTGGCCGACAGAACTTTGGCTTTACTTCTAGGAGTCACTGATGAGGATTTGACTGATATTCACAAAAGCGGTAAGTTATAGCATTATTTTTATTTATTATATTTGGTGACTGAATCAAACAGGAATATATGGATGGAGTCGAGTCGAATTCCTTGAATGTAGATTACGGTGTTCCTCAGGGATCTATTTTGGGGCCACTACTCTTCTCTATATATATTTCCGATTTTCATGAAATCATTGAAAGTGCTTGAATACATCACTATGCCGATGATACCCAACTTTATACAGTACGATGCAAATGTATGGAATAAATTCATTACCTCTAAAGTATATCAATTTTAAGGAAAATCCTGAAACAGGTCGATTTTTATTTTCAAATTGACATCTCTTGATATACATACGGAGTTTGTGACGTCATCCGCGTAGTTGTGGTGACGTCATCGATTATTTTTTTAAATAGGAAGACACCCTGTTCAATTTTTTTTCTGGAAGGTATATTCATTGTCGATCTGACCGTATACTAATATTAGGAGTTTAAAGTAATATAGGGTGAGAAAAAGTTATTCATTATTTTATATTTACAACGGAAACCGTTATAATAAATAATCAAATTTGTGACCTTCTGCAAAAATACAATGTGATAGACAGAAAACAAATCATTCTTGAACTTTGCTATCGTTTCTGAATATATTTGTGAAATATTCACTCGTATTCGTTCTTTCAAATTATCTGATCTTTCCGGCTTCCTACATAAACTGCTCTACAGATAACCTCAGAAGAAAAAATCGAGAGGAGTTGAATCAGGAGATATAGTTGGCCATTCGATTGACCCTCTAAAAACCTATTAAGGTAATTGCGTACATTGATAGCATAATGATGTTGTAAATATAAAATAATGTTTTCACACTCTGTATCACTTTATTGTCCTGATATTAGTATATGGTCAGATAGACAATGAATATACCATCCAGAAAAAAAAATAAACAGGGTGTCTTCCTATTTAAAAAAATAATCGATGACGTCACCACAACTACGCGGATGACGTCACAAACTCCGTATGTATATCAAGAGATGTCAATTTGAAAATAAAAATCGACCTGTCTCGGGATTTTCCTTAAAATTCATAAACGTTAGAGATAATGAATTTATTCCATACATTTGCATCGTACTGTATATCTTTCAATAGTCTTCATATCAATGCTGCTCAAGATCATATGAACAATGACTTAAATAATTCATTTGATTTCTCTACAGCTCATAATTTGCGTTTGAATTCTAAAAAGTCACAGGTTATGCTATTTGGCTCCAAGAAAAACTGGAGGATGTTGATCAATATTGGAAACGATACACTCCCAATAGTTAAGGAAAGTAAAAACCTGGGACTGTGGATTGACAGCCTTCACCAAACACGTTAGCCATCTCTGCCAAGCATCCTATAACGTACTTAGGGAATTATTTCCAAATAGGCATCTCCTTTCTAAGCACCTTAAACTCACTATATGCGAAACCCTAATCATGTCGAAGTTGTCTTACTGTGACAGTATTTATGGATCTGCCCTTCTGAAAATTGACCAAAACCGCCTCCAGAGAATACAAAACTCTTGTATACGTTTTTTCTTACGGCATTCGCAAATTCGATCACATTAGCGACGCGTTCAAAGACTCTGGTTAGCTGAAGTTGGACGAACTTCGGAATCTCCACTTACTTACGGTTACACACAAAGTTCTCAAAAGTGAAATTCCAAAATATATCTTTGAAAAACTCAATACATTTTCTTCTATGAACAATCTCAGAACACGCAATAGAAACTTACTTGTTATACCCCCTCACTCCTCTGCAATCTTCACCAGGAGTTATTCATAAAATGCGGCAAAATTGTACAATCAGTTACCCAACGAATTTAGGTCATACACGATATACAATTTCAAAAAGAGACTGAAACTTCTACTAAGAAGTGATACTCAGTTTTCCTTCAATCGTTGATGACTGCTTACCAACTCGGCATGTGCCTGTTGATTTTTTTCTATGCAACAAAGATGTTAACTTCAAGATCTCAAAAAACAAAATTTCAGAATGTATAAAAAAAATTTTGTCTCTTCTTTTTATTTCATCTTCTTTGGATTGAATAAGTTTTGTTGGTCCATCGTCATCTAGTGTATTTAATATAAATATAGTCTCGAATTTTATTTATTTTTTCTCAGGGTTCAGTTGAAAAACAGCTCTCGCTGACACTTCGCCTTTCATCATTTTTGTATCTTTTTATTTGTAAGATTTATTGCCTTGATGTTCAGAATTTTTGTCCAAAATCGAATTTTTATTCGCACTCTCCAAATTGAAGGAACTATCAATATTTATTTATTTGTTCATCAGTTTATTCGTTAATTGAAATCTGTAGGAAAATAACGTTTTTTTTGTTTCTAGTTCTACCTACTTACTTCAATTGGCAACGACAATGTGTCGGACAGGATCAAGACGAAAATTTCACCAAAGAATTCCTGGGGCAAGCCATGGCGATATTGTCAAAAGTTTGGAAACAGCAGAGCTCGGTCATCGCACAAGAGAAGTCATGTTTCTCTGTTACTCCCAAAAAAATTCGCCAGGTGAATATTTCCCAAAAAAAATTGATTATCTTGCTTTTTTATCGACTCTATCACAGGAGTGCGATTTCATCAATAAAACGTATTCATTTTTTCGATTAGTTGAGAAATAACTTATACATGGTGATTGAACTGAATTAAAATTATTTTTCTGACGTTCAGGGATTTTTTTGTCAGAATATAAACTGAACAATCCAATTAGAATATCAAACATAGTTTGAAATGAATGTCTGGTAGACTACGAGCAGAAAACAACTACTTTCCTGGTAAATACCACGCAGAACATTGAATTATATCTGCTCGTAATCCATGCAACGATTCACACTGTGAATGCAGATCGCAAATGTTTCTTTCTTCCTAAGACGTGACAAATTCACATCGGGACAGGCACGCCTAACAACCTACAGACCGGTTTCGGGCTTATTGGCCCTCATCAGTGCAGGGTAGTTATCCGAGTAGAGACCGTAAGATCTCCACTCGAAGCGTTGCCTGTCCCAATGCACCTTCGTCGCGTTTATTTGACCGCACTGAGCCGCGTTCCAACAGACAATTGGAAGTGGCGACACCATGCGGCAGAAGAAAGAAACACTCCAGAACTAAATCTCCCAAATCACAGAACTTGGAAGTGGCTTATAGCTCGACTAAGCTAATAAATGAAAAAAAACAGACATTCATTTCAAACTATGTTTGATATTCTAATTGGATAGACTAATTTCTCTTTCTAAAATTGTTGTCCAATTTATGGCTTTTCCATTTTTCATAAACTGAACAGTTTTCCAATAATCCTCAGTCTGTTATTTGACAGGTCGATAAAGCTTTCGTTATTGCGATAAGTAGAACAATTGTAATTGGTTTGAGTTGACCGAATTGGCCTACTATTTCTACTACTAACTGATAGATGAGTAAGATACCAATGAAACGCTATTTGCTCCAATCTAGACATCAATTACACAATATTTTGTATCAGAATATACAACTTTTTTCATATTCTTTGGAGATCTTAAGTTGATGACCATTCTCAATAATGATTTAATATAGAACGAATATCAGTTATTCAATTCTGAATCAATTTTTCATTTTAAAAACTTTGAATATCATGATCATTGATGACTGAATATTTTCAGCGAAACTGTGTTGTTCTTGGAAGCTGTTTGTTTATCATGCTCTGGACACTAATTTATAATACATATGTATAGGTATACAATACTAGCAGAACTACTGCCAATCTTCCTATGCATATTCCAACAAACACAAACATTTATATCCTACCATGGACCGGAGCTTATTGAAAATAGTTATTTATGTATCAAGGGCAGTATAATTACTGATGGTAAAGTTTGCGTCAGGAGGGCCTCTGGCCCGAGAGACAGCAATTGCCTGAGGTTATTTTGGCTCATTAATTCCCGTGGTACATAGATAATTTTATTTTTGCCAGATTTAACGAACTAATGAATATTTCAATTCATCATATTCCTAGAATATTTGAATCAGGAATTTTATTGTTTCTAGATTGTTGCTATGATACTCGTTTGTAAAGGGAATTATAGAATCTCTAACATCCCAATAGGTAAACCTCTTTATTGATATATTAACTATGACGATATAAGCTTATGATATGACGGTCAGATATAAAAAAAATAAAAAACATATCTATGATCAAATTATGACCTTTTTTCCTCAAATGGTCCTTGTTAAACTACTCATCAAAATGTTCACTGAAAACAAAAAAAAATACAAACTCCAATGCTATTTTCATTCACTACCTAATATAATCTATATGCTTGAAAATATCATGAAATCTTCAAATAATAATTCTGGTAACATTGAAACATGTCTCATATACATCGCAAAACAAGCAATGCTCAGGTGACTTCCTATGTCATACAATACCCATAGGTATATCGATCATTTATGTTCCGGAAGGAGTTGGCAATCTATTGAAATCAAAATATAAAGGGTGACCCGTAGAAAAAAATTTACTCTCTTCGAACAAATTGTTATCTATCAGCACTACGAATATCAAAGGAAAAAATACTACTAGTTCTCTAATTCTACCGACCTCGTATCTGATAAAGAAGTCAGCAACAGTGTCGATTTGAGTTTGATATATCATGTAATTAAAATTTCAGTCTTTGATGTATAAATACTTCTATTGTTTGAGATCGTGGTTTAGTCTGGATTTTGATTGAAGTAATTTCTCATACGAAACAATTCAAGAAGGAGTCATTCTGCTGCTTGTCTGGACCAAGGTGGATATAGATATGGTGGAACGAGTCCCATTCAAAGGCGCTAGAAATATTCGTAGACTTCTGCCTACTAGATTTTATTGAATTTCAATCATAGTTTCAAACACTAGTTATACTTCCACAACTGATGGCGCCACGTCTGATGATTCCGCATGATGAATATTAATTCTCACAATTTCTCAGTCATTTCGATTTTGTGTGATTTGTTCAATCAATGTCATGATTGAATAATCGAACAATATTTATATTCCAAGCCAAAACTTTGAATTATGAATGATCTGTCACTGTCACTGTCACTTGAACTGAATTATCGATATTTATATCGAATGCGATGTTAACGCCATCTCCGAACGATTAGTGAAATATTCAAATCAAATCAAATCAAATTTATTCATTTAAAAGACCACATTGGTATAAAAACACGTCAAAAAGTTAAATAGGTACATAATACAATACATCAAATACACAGAGTATACAATTAAACTCGCAATAAGTTTGAATGCTACATGTTAAAATATTCTTCCAAAGTATAGAACAAACCACATCTTAGGAGTTTTGCTCCCTTGTTTCTTCAGGAATATTATTATATATTCGAATTCCAATGCTGAGAGGACTGTTCTGAGTTAATTTCAATCTATTTTGTGGGGTATTCATAAGATTGTGATTACGAGTAAAATAGTTATGAATGTATTTGCGACAGATACTATTTTTCCTTTTGTAGATGTAACAGGCAACTTCCAGTATGTAAAGGCACGTGAGTGGTAATATCTGAAGTTGTTTGAATAGAGGTTTACTATGTTCGGATTGAGTTTTGCATAGCAGAGCTCTAATGCATTTTTTCTGTACGGTAAAGAGTGTTTTTGCGGCTGTAGACTGTCCCCAGAGTATTATACCATACGTCAATCTAGATTGGATCTCTGCATTATAGAAGTTTTTCAGTACTTGTAGTGTCAGTACTCTATGCATGCACCGTATTTGAAATATTTTGGAATTTACTACCCTGATTACATTATTTATGTGACTCTCCCAGTCTAAGGTATCACTGATTGTCATACCTAGAAATCTAATGATGTTATTCTGATTGATGTCATTGTTATTAATCTTCATAGTTATATTATCAACTTGTCTTTGTTTTGTATGAAAAATAAGAAACCTTGTTTTTGGAAAACCAATATGCAATTTTTGACATTAGATCCTCACAAGCTGTTTGGTTCAAATCATGTGATTCCTTAGATACGAGAATTGATAAGTCATCAGCATATAAAATCGGCCAAATATTGTACTATATCTGCCACATATAGAGAGAATAATATAGGGGCTACAACGCTTCCTTGAGGTACTCCTATTTCTACGGGTGCAGTGCTTTAGGTGTATGAACTCATTATTCCTCCGTCATTATGTGATATAAGTGAATATTGTTTTCTATTCGTGAGAAAGGATTTGAACCAATCGTGTAATTTGCCTCTGATACCAAGTGACCAAAGTTTTTCCAGTAGTCGATATTACTAGTCTGCAGATTTTGACGAAAAATTGAACAGTCGTTTCACCATATCTATATCCACCTTTGTCTGGACTAATTAATAATGATGATATTTTTCATTCACCCAAATAATTCGAAAACACAATCATATAAATACGAAAAAGTGAATAAATTGGGAAGTAATTATTATACTTTGATTAGATTCAATATTTTTCCTGCTGACCAATTTCTGCAAAGTCAAATGAAAGTAATAGAAATTTGATTGAATATTTTCCTCCTAGGGCCAAAACAGCGTCTTCGTGTTGCTCACCTACCCTCTCCAGAAGGACGACATCGTGAAAATCTCCGTGGAGAAAAACGGCGAACTGTTCGAGATGAAGTCGGTGAAGAGACGCAACCCCTTCGTCCTGAAGTTCACCGTGCCGGAATCTCTGACGGAGGTGACGTCCATCGTGAACATCCTGGTGGAGAAGAATGGCAGCTTCATCGGCAGCCGGCCGATCAAATGCGAAAGCAAACTGAGAGAGCTCGAGCAGATTCTGCGGTCGACGAATAATCCAGTGGAATTCATGTGTCAGGTGAGAGGATTATGGTAATGTTGACCATACGGAAGTGTTTCGTTTTGATGGGTGGTTTTCAGCAAACATCATAGGATAGGGCTTCTCCCTTTTTTCAATTTAATTGAATTATTTTTTATTGTACAGGGTGGCCAGATAGATAGATATGTTAGATAGATATGTATTTGACCAATTTACATAAGTTTTTGGCAAGTCAATAGTCATCCGATGAATTTGAACAACAGTTGTTCCGGTTACATGTGGTATATGCATGAACAAAATAAAATACAATAAGAAAAAACGACGAATTCAGTATACATATAAAATAGACAAATTGATACATATAAATAATATGAATAAAAGAATCGATACATAATATTAGGAATTTTCTGGTGGCTTTGATTTAGCGTGTTCCAGTAAAGTTTCGAAAGGTGACACAAAGTAGTCATCTATCGAATAAAAACAATGTGTCAAAATATAATGTTTAATTATAGACTTAAATCTGGTGATGTTGAGCAATTTAATATTTTGAGGTAGAACATTGTATATATTCAGATCTAATGAATTTTTTACTGATTTAGTTAGTTTAAAATGAGGTAATCTCAGATTATCTGCAATTCTGGTTTGGTAATGATGAACATTTGAGTTGGTGATGTAGTTATTTTTGTTATTATGAATTTCTAGCAATGTCAGATATATAAATAATGACGGTAGAGGCATTACTCTGAGAAATTTGAAGATTGGTAGACAATGGTCCCTGAACCCTGCTCCTGCCACAATTCTTACAGCGCGTTTCTGGAGTTTGAATATTTTCACAGCATGACAGGAGTTACCCCATAGATAAGAATGCAAAGTACAGTATCTCGGAAACTATTCGTCTAAGAGACTTGCGTTGAAAAATGTTGTAACTAAAGTTACCAAAAGAAAATCCTGGAAATTATTTTCATGTTTCCAAGATAGCCGCCAGGGGGCGTGACCGCCATCTAAAACTTTTGAAATGAATTTTTGACGAAAAACGCCTAGTGAACGTACCAATACGTGGTTTATGTAAAAAAATAGCATCTGGCTGCTATGCAGTTCGTGTTGTTTCTGATGAAATCAATCAATCCTCTGCGAGGATGGTGTATTTTTCTTTGATAGAATCGCATTTGAGATATGGAATAGCTTTTTGGGGCTTATGTAGTCAGCAATTACTGAGATCAGTATTTGTTTTGCAAAAAAGAGCAGTCAGATATATATGTAAGGCAAAATCACAAGATCACTGCATGCCACTTTTCATCAGGCAAAAATTTTTAACTTTACCTTGTTTGTTCCTTTTAGAAACTGTGTGTTTAATACATAAAAAATATGCTTATTTAGCAGAAAATAATGATAGACGATACCATACAAGCGGAAGTCGGAATCTACCTCTGCCAATCCCAAAATTAGCAGTTACAAAATTTTCATTGATATATGAGAGCAAGAAAATTTACAACCACCTCCCAATTTCCTATAGAACAATAACAAATTTAAGAAAGTTCAGAAAATTAGTTAAAGGAGTACTTCTGCAAAAAGCCTACTATGATTTGAAGGAATATTACAATGATGATTTTTGACGCTCATCACTTCCATTACTTACTTATTTATGATATTTTATTTATTTATTTATATGTAATATTTTGTGTAGTGTTCTGTAATGTATTACTCGTGTTTTATACAATATCTTCAACTCTTTGACGATTGTTCATAATTATTCAATGTCATCAATATTTTTGATAAATGACTTCACAAAGTTGCACTTGCTTTGTCAATAAGGATTGTGTTCTTGGACAATAACGCATATATTGATTGATTGATTGACGTCATTTTGACGTCTCCATTCAAATGAAGTGGTGAAGGGTGGTTCAATGATTTTCAAATAAACAGCTGTAACTCCTGAACGACTGAACGTATTTCAACAAACTTGGTATCTTTGGTAAGAGCATTGATTGGTCTATCAAATTCATCTTATTTGTGATGTGTCTGATTTCATGTGATGCCACTAGAGCGCGTTTTTGGTATAATAACAAAAAATCGCAAAATTGTCTGAAAAATCAAATGCAATTTTTCATGAAAATGTAGTGGAAATATACATAAAGCCAATATAAACAATGAAATGCAATGAGTTCATGAACATGAACGAAATAAAGAAAAACCATGTAGTATCAATATCACCTGAGCTTCACCAGCTTGTATTGTGATCTGATATCGTCTAGTTTTCCTCAGTACATGATTACAGGGCCGAATTAACCCTATCGGGTCCCCTAGGCAATGCAATTCTCGGGGTACCTTTCGTTTACCGTTTTCTTACTTTTCAAAATATATTTTTTATATTACAAAAGTCGAGTCGATCAGATCGGCTCTTGCTTTTTGCTTTCATTTTATGATTTTGTTCACAAGAGTATTTTCACAACTAAAGAAAATATTTTTGTGAAGTATAGGTACAATATAAAATCAAATATCAATTTTTGTTATTTTTTGAGACAAAATCGTTAAAATCACCTTGACAGTTGACCTTTTTCAACACATCATTTTCAATCACCATTATCGACAATGAATTTAAACGGTTCTGTGATATTGTTGAATGAAGACAGTTTTTTATTAATTTTATTTTGAAATATTTCGTTCACCTGTGGCGTTTGATATCATCAGACTTCTATATATTTGCAATTCTATCATTACATTCGGAAAAGTTGATTCTACCATATTATCAAAAAATCACCCCAAACGATGTTATCTGTCCCCGCATCCATCATTTTTTCTATGGTGATATTCGGGAATGTCACGAATGAAACCTTTTTTTTTGTGCGTTCAACATCAATTATGCCCACGTGGGCCCCTAGTCGGTGCGGGACCTCTAGGCAGTTGCCTAATCCGCCTTATGGATAATCTGGTCCTGAAACATAATACAATATTTTCCAACCTTTTGAATAGAGGGTGATTATTGAATAGATGTAAGCTTTCTGCATCAACTAATATGGTGTAAAATATTTGTTTATTATGGAATAATAGTCGGGCTTGTCTTTTTAATTATTTTATTCCAAAAACTTTTTCGTCTATCTTCCTATTTTTTTAATTTTTCAAGAATAACTTCCCCTATGGTATTATACGTAAATATTAATGATTACAGGACATTTTCATCAAATATAACTATAGGGCGTTACATATGGTGTCATAAATATTTCCATTGCACGTTTGTAACATCTAAATCTATTTATTTTTTTATTTAAATCGGAAGCCAGTTTCTTTGGGAGATTTATAAAAAAATAATGTTTTTGTTTGAATACCCAGATCAAGCACTGGTAGGCTTAAAGGTTTCTGATCATAAAAATATTGGATTCCTGATACAGAGACTGCGTTGATTTTTTTCATTAGCATAATTCTTACAATTGAGTTTTGAGCTAGCTGAATATTTACAGTATTACAGTATTATTAACTGGACTGGTGGTCGAGTGGCTTTTAGTCTAGAGGGCCCGGGTTCAAATCCCGCGGCGGCTATCTAAAATATTTATTTATTTCTATAGTATCGTTTAACGGGAGGAGATAGATGACCAACCGAACATTCTTGGTACCTAGATTTCAATCCTTCGGACTCTCAACGATAACCAGCCGAGTAGTGCTTCGGATGACACTTGAAAATCTAAGGTCCCCGTCTTCCTTACTCATACAAGTCACAATGAGACTTCAGGGGTGGCTTCGCAACTAAGTTGGCGGTTAAAAAAACAACTTGAAAATAAAAAAAAATAAATCACAAAAATTATTGTTTTCAACAAAAACGACTCCTGGTACTAATGAATCAGAAAATACTGCAAAGTTGTTAGGAATAGCGATAGATGACAAATTAAGTGGGAACATTTGAGCAGCAGATTAGCTAGCACTATAGTCCTGTTACGGCAATTAAAAAATTTCACCAACTTCTCTACAGTAGGAGTATCTGGGTCTAGAGGAGAATTATATTTTCACTGCCTAGGCAACGTTTTAGGTACTAATTTGAATCGTATTGTATCAAAATCAACAATGACATTAGGTGAATACAAAGAAGTGGAGTTCAAGATAAAAGTGTGAAATTGAAATTAATTTTGGGAAAAAATTATTTCCTTCCTAGTTAAGTCTTGTGCTTTGGTGTCAAATGAAACAAATAACTATTCTTCAACGTGTCATAAGATTGGAAAATATTTAGTTTGTTGGTTATATGTAGAGTGTAATGACTTTATTTACCTTGTTTTCAATGACTATTTGACCTCTTTACTTTTTTACGGATAACTATTGGATATTATGAGACTTCAGGATAACGATGTGATGAAAATGTCATGTATCGCCTTTGAAAGTTTGTAGTACATGCTATCAGGTTTTCTCCTGGTTCGCAATTTGACAACCACCTATGAATATATTCAATTTATTTCAAGAAATATTTGTTCTTTACAGACATTAGGCTACAGTCCTGCAGGCAGAGAGCAGTTGGATAATTGGCTAGTCCATGGATTTCAAAGAAATATTCCCCCACATTTCAATCTACTGAATGATAACGAAACCACCTTCACATCTGGAGTTATTCATAAGCATAGTGAGTCAATCATATTTTACATACATATTTCAGAATATTAGTTTAAAAAAATATATGTCTCCACTGAGAGAAGAATCCATCGAATATTTTTGAGCTTCTATAGTCTCCACTAAACTGAAATATCAATTGTGATCAAAATCAAAAGTTTTGTAGAGATAAGCAAAATTCTCATCTCGAATGTTTTTCAAATTGAAGTGATTCCCAACGAATATTACAGGTCATGAAGAGTTTCCCACGCTGTTACATTTTGCCTCCAAATTCGGATTAGAAAAACTAGCAATGCAACTATTGGACTGCCCTGGTGCTGATGTTGCTTGTGAAATGAGAAATATCTTCGATATGACCCCGGTAGAAATTGCTGAAGCCAATGGATTTTCCGCACTATCAGCCATGTTCAGAGGATACATCGTAAGGATATTTTGTAATCTTCGTTAAACTGTCATGTTTTTCCCTCAGATGAAGAGATTAGTAATGCTGGGTTTATAGATTCAACTAAACTAAAAATTAAATCAACAACTATATAAGAATCAAGAATGTTGAATATATACGAGAACGTCCATGAGGGTTTATACATTTACATCTGTCAATCAAATTAATAATTAAGAATTAGGAAGTTGGTCAACTTTCAACTTAACAACTAAGAATCAAGAAATTTTGTGGACAGAACGCGCAAAACGATTAGAATCGTTGGAATGCCATTATTTGTCATTGTTTCTAATAGTTGTTTATGGTTTTCATCAGGTTCAGGAGTTTTTAGTTTTTTCGGGTTTTTTGCTCATTTGATTCAAGTATATAATATCATTCAATTCATCACTTTGAACATCTGATTCTTAATTCCTAATTGCATTGTATAAACACCGTGCCAATTGTTAATTCATAATTATTAATTGTTAATTCTTAGTTGTTAGTTTAGTTGAATTTATAAACCCAACATAAACCTTGAAAATTCGGCGGCATATTCTCAATGGATTCAACGACCTCCGCCAATAAGATTTTTTTAATGGTGTTTCAATTGACTGCAAGAACTATACTCATCAATGTCTAATCCAAAACTAATGGTGGAATTTATTTCCTATATTATTGTACATTTTTTATGCTAAAATTTAATTTTCCAGTTTGCGTTATTTCGTCAATTTTTTTTTTTCTATTCACGTCATATTTGTAGGCGTGATTATTATCTGAGGGATTATTAATTCATAAAAATCACTTTCTCAACACCCTAATGAAAAGTGCAGCTTGCATTCTCTCTTAGCTATAAGTGTCAGTTTGAAATCATTTCATATGTCCTATATTACATTATTATTATATTCATGTAGTTATTAATTTCTTTTTATCCAAAATAAAATCAATGAACGAATTTGTTGATAAATGATATTGTTGCTTAGTTAACTCATCTTATTTTTTACATTTTCAGAACATGAATGAATTTACTAACATGTATGCCTCCCTGAAAGAGATGGGCCTTGGTTCAAGAAATTCAGATGTCGGTAAGTAACTCAATTGTAACATATATGGTATTTTTATAATATTCAAATACAATTTGAAATATTCGTCCAATATACTCTCAAAAAATGAAAGATATTATCCCGATCAAGAAACAGCAATGCTACAGAATATCTTTAGATAATTGAATTCGTCATCTATAACATCGTTTGTCAAATCAGTTTCATATTTCTTTCATAGGTAACGATGGTTATATGTTACCGAGGAATGTTCAAGAATTATACAAGGAGTGTCCAGCCCCAGTACCAGTCGATCCATACAGTTTTCCAGTATCTCACCAAGTGAATGACTGGTCTACCCCAGGAGGTTATATGACTATGAATACGCCAGGTATGAATCATGAACATATTATATATAATCTAAATTCAAAAATCAAAAGTCAAGAATAATATTCTTTTTTGTTTTTTGGTACCTATTGAAATAAAGTAATAAAAGATTGAAATCAGAAACCTAAAACTTTTTTTTTGAAATATCTCAAAAACAAAAAAACTTTCCAAATGTTTTTGCGGCATATTGTTGCGCATATAAATACAGAACTTTTACCTAATTTAACCGACTCTGTATCTCTGACCGTTCCCGTGATCCCTTTGTTAGCCCGCGAATTTGGGACACCCTGTACAGAGTCATTCCGTATATTTAAACAGTTTCTACAGGGTTCATCATTTAGATATAGAAAAACACTTGAAATGCATAAGTTGTATGGTTTTTTGTGAACCTTCAGAATGTTGTTCCAGATGAAACAAATGAATATCGCTGATATTAGAGATGGGTACCTACTTCATTATCATCAATAAAACACCCTTTATACTTCTCTAAAAAATTGCATATCTTTTTTTCATGATTTTAAAAATATATTGGTTATTGATATTTGGTATAATCGTTTTCGAAATATTCTTGTTTTTCTTTATGACAATTGGGATTTGGTAAAATCAAATTATAACTAGATGTAAAATGTTCAGCCCCGAATATTTAGTAACTAATATATTTTTGATATCAGCGGAAAAAAAGATCTTAAATTTTTTGGAAAAATTTGAAGGGTGTTCTATTGGAAATAAAGAAGTTGGTACCCATTTCTTTTTTCAGCGATATTCATTTGTTTCATTTGGTATGACTATCTGGAGGTTCAGAACGAACCCTACAACTTTTGCGTTTGAAGTTTTTTTCTATCTCCGATGATGAACCCTTAAGAAGCTGTTCAAAAATATGAAATGACCCTGAACAGAATATATAGAGGAAAGTTGAGTAACGTGCGCTCTCATTTTATTGCTATTATGCAATAATCATCAAGGCGTGAAATGTTATTTGAAATACAATTTCGAAAAATATATTCTATATTCAATCGAAAATTTTCTATCGCAGTACCTGCACAAAAAGAAGACACAGAAACAGCTCCAAAAGACTGCAACTTCAGGTTCCCAATCAGTTCCAAATCAAGATATGCTGAGTCTGAAGAACGAGAAGACCAAGACCAGAAGGAACTCCTCGAAATCATCAACGATCTCAAGAACAACGTCCACTCGATCGAACAAGCCGAAAAACTGGTCAACGAATGGAAGAACCGAGGCGACGTGCAAAAATCTTTCCAGGAAAAGCAAGAGCAACTGGATGAGCTCAGGAAAAGGTAACAACCTCCGAGAAACAAACCTACTAGAACAATATCGCAAATTGTCTGAAGCCAACATGAAATTCATATTTTTCGTAACATTTGAAGTGTTTTAAAAGTGTTTTTGACCGCCAACATAGTTTCAAAGCAACCCTCGAAGTCTCATTAAGACTTGTGTGAGTAAAGAAGACGGGGACCTTAGCGTTTTAAGTGTCATCCGAACCACTACTCGGCTGGTTATCGTTGAGAGTCCGAAGGATTGAAATCTAGGTACCAAGAATGTTCGGTTGGTCACCTATCTCCTCCCGCTGAACGAATCTATAAAAATTTATAAATATTTCCAATAGCCGCCGCAGGATTTGAACCCGGGCCCTCCAGACTATAAGCCAGCGATTCAACTCACTCGACCACCAGTGAGAGTGATAATCATCCCATGACCACATTTTTTGAGGTTCCCAAATATATATCCTTCAGTTGTTACTTATGAGTCAGATAGGTGTATCTAAAGCTATTTATTCAATCTTCATCATTTAATACTGTGCCTCATTGGTATAGCGGAATATACTTATTTCGTTCAACTGATAATCGAACGAACGCTGACAATGACAGCGTGAAACGTCTCGTTTTCAAATGATATTTTGGTAATATTTGGTTTATCGCAATCCTATGAGTTAGAAAAATAAATTCTGGTGAAACCTACGGATTTTGACCTCCTGATCACGAAGTTGATTGACGAACGTGATTGTTTGGATCGTGGTAAGACGTTGCCAACATCTTGAAAATACTTGAGACCGCCGCATTTTGACTTCGTCATTTCGTGATCAGGTCAAAATACGTAAGTTTCAACAAAAATTTTTTCGAACTCATAGGAGTACGATAAACGAAGTTTTACCGAAGTTTTGTTTGATGATTTATTATTAAACGGCGTATTTCCAGTTCGTGTAGAAATGTGATTATCTACTATAAAAACTTTGTATATTCTCTTCAATTCGAATCAAAAGGAAGGTAAAACGCTGTAAAATGTGTAGAAGACAATTTAAAAGTGGTGAACATCCTAATATTATAAACAATTTTTAAAACATTCTCGAAATTACCCGAGATGAAAAGTTTGTGGAAATATGGAAAATATTATTAAGAATGAAAAAATTTATAGAGACGCTATAGGGATGCTCGCGTCATTTTACTACAAAGTGATAAAATGGTTGGCCAGAGTAGTAGATAAAACCTATATTTAGTGGAATTGAAAGGCAAGAACAAATTGTTTGATGTTTTTCAAGTTCAAAACATCATATTAAACAATATAGTAATCCACACTATATGCATAACATTGACAGTGAATCAACCCTTTCTGTCTCAAATGAAATTTCTAGAAAAATACAAATTTCCCTTTATATCCACATCAGCTAAGATTTACTTTAGAAAGAATACATGGAAAATTTCAACATAATTTCCTCTTTTATTTTTTGAGTGATAACAAATGGAGTCAACGAAAAAAAAAGGTGTGTAGAATTGAAACATATTTATTTTCTAGAAGTACCGAAAAGGTGAACATCTAGATGTGAAATGAAATAGTATGCCCTTCATGGCAAACTGTTTCAACTCCTTCAATGCCTTGTTTGTTCCAACCCAATTTAGCTGATTTTCGTTTTCGATATCATGATCACTTTTATAGTCCATCATATTTGTTTCAATTTCTATTTGAGGATGGTCACCTTGTAAACAATCAAAGATACAGGAATCAGTGCTGGTTAAAGAAAGTGGAGATTATTCGGGAGCTTCATATCCTCCCCATCATATGAGTTGTCATTGATTCCTTTTAAATCGGATAAATCTTCCTCCAATTGAAGTAAAATCTGTATTCCATCTTCTTCGGTCAAACCTATTCGAGACATTTAAGAATAATTCACAAATCAGAAAACCACTTGATTCCAATTGGAATCAAAAAGTTGAGTCTGTTTTTTACTGACACTAACACATTTGAAAACTTACCCTTTGTGCAAAAAAATATTCAGAAATCTATAGACAACATCCCCTATAAGAATTATTTTTAATGTTACTATTGCTGACAGCTACATGTTACGGTGAAATATGAAATGAGTACAGTGCTCTGTTACATTTATAGTCGCATAGTTCGAATAGTCAATCTACACTGGCCTTCAATTTGTTAATAATGCCAAATGGCATCACTGGGACGAAAAGGATGTATTCCATTTTATCCTTCGAGTAATGAATCTGAGATATAAATCTTTAAAAAACTTTGATGTTAGAGTGTTTCCATATCATCAACTTTTAAGAAGAATGATATGATCATTTTGCCATGAAGTCAATTCATTAAAATTCAGACCCTTCCAAGATAGCAAAGCACGTAACCCTAGTAACTGATTCAGATGTTGGCTTCAAACAACTACTGTGGCAAGGATTGTGCTTTAATAATCTAATAGTCTGTTATATGATCGAAGGTACCAACAAATCCAAAGCGAGATGAATGCCTCGACGAAGAAACCCTCCACTTTCGATCGTCTCAAGAAGCTGTTCCACAAGGAGCGCAAGAGAGAAAACCAAGCGGCGGAGATTTCCAAGAAGAATTCGAGCTCAGCGCCTTCTCTGACGATGACGCAAGGTCAGAGACCGATCAGCAGTCTGAGTACGTCCAGCTCGGGGTCCTCCGGGAGGATGAGTACCATCAGCGGATGCAGCTTCGGAGATAGTGGTACTCACTCAGATAATGAGGAGCGGAAGGTGAGTAATAATGCGGAAGAATGTTGGGAGTGCTTTAATTTCAATTTGTCCCACTTTCAAGTGTTTTTAACCGCCAACTTAGTTGCAAAGCAATCCTCGAAGTCTCATTGATACGTGTATGAGTAGCTTTTCAAGTGTCATCCGAAGCAATACTCGGCTGGTTATCGTTGAGAGTCCGAAGGATTGAAATCTAGGTACCAAGAATGTTCGGTTGGTCAACTATCTCCTCCCGCTAAACGATGCTACAGAAATAAATAAAATTTCCAATGGCCGCGCCGGAATTCGAACCCGGATCCTCTGTGCCCAAAGGGCAGCGCCTCAACGCACTCGACCACCAGTTATGCTGCGAAATATTTCTTTCTTGAGTTTGAAGGTTATGATAAACATTAAATTGTTGTGTTTTTCGGTAGGTTTCATGGTGTCCAGTCAAAAATTTCATAAATTATCAAATATCGAATTTATTGACAAAACTTACTTTCTCTAATGGTACACCCTATCATTAAATATTGAAGATATTTCTCTTTTCTGATTACGAAATATGCCACACTTGCCTTTTCCATTACTTGAGCGAAAAATTGTAATTTTCCTATAACATCAAGATATCCCCGTTCATTATTTTATTTCCAAGAATGGGGAATATTCCTCAATTCGGCTTATTACAGCATATGCAAGGATGAACTCATTGACTGTGAGTTTCATTCATGAATTTTTCGAATTCGTTGCGGAAAGTATCTAAATTAATTTGTCAATTATGTGGTTTTGTATTTTAAATTACTTTGTTTCTAGTTCACGAATTGGTAATAGCGCCTAGTAGGCTAGAAGAACAACAACTCACATTTGGCCACACTTTTATTATGTACACTTGATGTCAATATATAATTGGGGAATCAAATTGATATTATGAAAAAATAATTAGTTGAAACATAAATTTCAGTCCAACAAAAACACCAATCCATCCACAAGTCAAATATAAACATAACCTCCAAAACTGAGTAGCATATCTTTTGAGGAGCATGGAACAGGTATTAGCAGAATGGCACCTATCCCACAGAACTTATTGGTAGTATAAGTTCTGTGTTCTAACCTGATCAAAATATGACTATCTTCATTCACCTAATGAACGTAACGGATTTGTTGTCCTTCTTTATTTATGAAATCTGCAGTCGATGTTGCCAAATGGTGAAATAGGAAGAAGTTGCTTCAAATTTTGAATCCCCATATCAAGTCTCTTTTTTTTTAAGCACCTGAAATGTTTTTTTAGGAGAAAAAGGTTGAAATGGTAAGTTTGAAATGCGACGTTTTGAAGATATTTAATAAGAATAACTTCATTATCATCCGAAGGAGAATTCCCCATTGTCATGGTTTTAGAAGTTATAGTTCTTTATGCATTCATTATGATATTGATGATTTTCTGGTTTGTATACTCGCTCGCTGAGTAAATTACTCCAGTGTAAGTGCAACATATATTTGCACCAATTTGCGTTGAAATAATGAAAAGAAAGGTCAAGGGTGGCATATCGTAATCAGAAAAAATAAGTATTCTTGAATATCTAGGGTGTACCATTTAAAAAAAAGTAAGCTGTGTCAATAATACTGAAATCCGAAAATTCATAATATTTTTGACTGTACAGCATAAAAGTTTACGAAAAATACTACAATTTCTTTTTTCATTTGACCTTTCAGCTTAAAAAATAAATTTTCAACGGCCTTCTTAAAGTGGGACAAATTAGAATGTAAGCACTATACAACGTACTAGTTTAGAATATTTCCTCATTCCAATTACAATTCACCCTAACTTTCAATCACGAGTGGTTTTCAATCATGTTGAATTTGGCTAAACGCAACTTCAAGCAGTTATTGGACAGTATGTAGTTGATTTTTACATTTGGAACACCCTTCATTTCATTTCACAATCGTTCAGTGATAATATTGTTAGAAATTCAACGATATTCGATGTTTTCAGTTGACTTGGCCGTTACTTGATGAAAATCCATAGTTATTGTAACCCAACGAAAAACTATGAGATTTTCAGGATAAATATATTTGTATATATTTTTTCCACAACATGTGAAAACTGAATATTTCGTACTTTTAAGCACCTGCAGGGTGACATTTTGGGGGTCTTACTCAATTGAACCCTATCGAAATTTTTTTGAATCTATCTATTCAGTCTATTGATTTAATCTGATTGATGGTGATGATTCCAATTATTTCGAACAGTAAGCAGATATTTTGTTTGTTGAAATTATGTTCTATTTCTAATAAAAAACATATATAAAAAACCTTCCAGAAAAGTATAGTACTAATAGTATGATGAAACACGTAGACTTGTATCGTGCATTTCAATAATTACATAATTGACTAATCGTCGTGTTTCAGCTCATGTTGGCGAGCTCAGAAGACGAATTCAGGACCAAACTGAACAAGGCAGTATTGGAGCTGAATTATAACACTGTTCCCGCTCCCAAGCCTTTCAAAGGTCCTACAAAACGAACATTCGAAACAATACAGGTATGATATTCCAGAGTTAAATTTTCAGGTAACCATTTACGAAAGTCATTCTTTCAACTCAAAATTCACAAAGTTTAAGAAATCACGATTCTGGGTAGTTAATGTCTTCCTTTTATGAAATATGTATATATTTCTGTCAGAATAGAGATAAACTCCATACAAATCATTAAAAAACTTATATGATTGCAATTGCAAGACACTTTCGAAATACACGCAAGAACTTTTCTACAAACGCAGTTCCTAGACAAGAAAACTCGATATTTTATTACTACCTAGTACTGATGCTTCTCAAGCTACCATAGAGTATGAAGTACCTACCTATGGAAATTACCTTTTTCATCAGTAAATATTATTATTGCTTTATATTCAACTGATGGTTTTTGAGAAATGCGACAAGTTGAGGATACTTACTTTAATATCTTTAACATTCAAGCATATCAAGAATCTATCATATCTTAATTCATACTTTTCCTCGATTTCTCTAGTAGGAGGTCAAAATTGACAATATTTGCTTTTTCTGCTAGATATACCTATGGTAGAGACGAGCGTTTATTTCTTCGATCATATAACAGACTAGATGAATAACGCTCTATCCTTACCACAGTAGTTGTTTGAAGCCAACATCTAAATCAGTTACTAGGGTTAACCTAACCTTACCTAACAAAATTATCGTATTCATTCTTCCTAAGACTGAATGATAACAATGTAATATCAAAGTTTTCTGAAAATTACATCTTTGATTTATTACTCGAATCATAATGGATTTAATTCACTGTCACAACTATATTGTTTATTTTCTGGCAATATAAAGTTTCGAAGTGTCGAACTTGAGAAATATAACATCAAACATGTTGTTATTACTTATCAAATCCACTAAATATAGTATTATCTACTACTTAGAGCATTATCTTACCACTTGGGCCAACCATTTTAACACTAAAAGTAAAATGATGCGAGAAAACTCTAGCGTCTCTTTCCCGATCATATTTTTACATACATTCAATAACTTTTCATCTCGGGAAACTCCAAGAATTTTTTCAAATTACCAAAAATCGTTTTGCATATGAGGGTGGGTGAATAATGTTTATACAACGAATGATACGACACTGCGTATCTCACCAGTGGAATCTTGTGTTCTGGGCACCACTTTTAATTGTCTCTTACACATTTCACAGCGTTTCCCCATGCTCTAAATTCGATTTGAACAGAATAGACAAGGTTTTCAAATTTTCACAAAAAAAAACTGGAAATATGCCGTTTAATGGACCATCAAACAAAATTTGATTTGAAAACGATACATTTCGCGCTGTCACTGTCAGCGTTCGGTCGATTATCGGTTGAACGAAATCAGCTGCGTTGGCGCATTCACCAAAAATGCCGGAATCTCCAGAAATATGTGCTATCTATAAACCACCTAAATATAAATGAAGCATTGTATTATATGACTCCTAATAAACTAATATCACTGATATACTATTAACAGGAGGATAAATATATTTGGGAACCTTGAAAAAATGTGGTCTTGGGATGATTATTACTTTCAAATATTACGATGCGGCAACCTCTAAGGGTATGAATATAAATTTCATGTTGGCTTTAGGCAATTCGGGGTGTTACTATTCTAGTGGCTTTGTTGTTCGGAGGTTTATTCAATATTTCCGCTCACATGAGCTTATGTTGTCACATGGTTGTCACTTAATGGCATACCTCAAAAAACGTCAATTTTTTGTTGAGATTTGAAAGCGATCCAATGAGAATATAACATTCAGATGAGAATGATATTTCTTTCGAACTTTTGCCTTTTACCAACTTCTTCGCAAAAAGTGGTGTATTGCAAAAAAGTCTGCTTTAAATATCATGATGGGTATAAGAATTTTTTATGAAATATAATAATAACTACCACATGTCATTATAGTCATCACTTTTGATATTTTTTCATTTGCATTTTCATCAATTTAAATATTTTACCACACTGAGGATATAACATTAGATTATAAAATCGATCAATCAAGTTCCTAATTTAGTAATATAAAAAGCAGCAATGAGATCATGTCGATAAAATACATTTTTAGTTCATAGATTATATTATGTACTAACTAAGTAATTTTCATTGATTTCAGGAGAAACCATTATCTCAACCAGATAAAGTACAAACCAATGAAGAACATTATATTCAGTTCCCCCGAAGTGGTTTACCTGTCCCAGGTAAGAATCTTATCATATATTATACCGGGTGATTCAGTAAGGATAACGAGGTACTGTATCTCAGTAACTAACAGTCGTAGAAGTTTGGGGAAAAAATTCTTCAGGGGAAATCGACTAATAAAAATTGCTGGAAATATTTTCTTAATTGATACGTCCACCGCTAGAGGGCGTAATAGTTTCGATCGTATAGAAAATTGATTTTTTTCGGAAATTGTCCCATATAAGTTCAGAGATGAATACTCTCACGTTAATGCCCACATAATTGTCCATTTTTTTGAAGCATGAAGTTTCATTGTAGGACGTAAAATAAGGGCGGGAGGGAATCCTAACCTAAAACTCAAGTTTGACGTGATGGAATTTTGCTAACAAGACATGGTTCAAGAAATAAAGGATTGTTGAATAGGATAAAAACCATCCATGCCATTCTGGTTCTTACCGCCCTTGCTAGATGGCGTATTTTGTGAGATTAATCGTTTTTTCATTTTTTTTTCCGGAATCTCAAATGCATCGGTAGAATTATCTCATCATATTCGGAAAGAAGATAAAATTTGCAACATAATATGTTCAAATCGCATGACGATATCTTCATTCGTTGAAAAGTTATTACGCCCCATAGCGGTGGACGTATCAATTTAAAAAATATTTCCAGCAATTTTTCTTGGTCGATTTCCTCTGAAGGTTTTCTCCCCAAACCTCTACGACTGTTAGTTACTGAGATGCAGTACCTCGTTATCCTTAATCACCCGGTATATAAGCATATCATTTGGATGTTCAATTTTCAGTAAAATCTGTCTGAGGAGAACACTTTTTTTTGGCTACCTAAAAAAATGTTGTTATGAAATGACACATCCATTAGCTCATTTTAGGACTAAAATAACTTGAAAAACGAATGTCTTATATTTATATGAGTCCTAAAATGGGCCAAGGAATTACCGTCTTCAATATGGACATGACGTTTAGGAACACCCTGTATATATTCCACTTCTGATAAAATATCTCAATTCACTTAATTTATTGCAGGAATGGAGCCTATACAACATAGAGATCAGTCTGCTGATTACATGAATGTACCAGCTAGTCCAAGTTCAACAAGTAGTCATGAGTATATGAATTTCAAAGTGCCTTTTTCCAGATCAGATGGTGCTTTGTAATTTGCTAAATAATGATATCTATTTGTTGGATATCAGAAACATAATATTTATATAATTTATTTATTATCGTGTTATAACATTATAAGTGTAATGTTTTTTTGTAATTTATATTTTATGTAATTTTATACTTTGTACATTTTATAATATAATATTCATGTCAATAAAATACTAGTTTCATTTGTCAGGGTAAAAATATGCCATTTTCGATTTCGGTAGTAATTTACCATCTCTAATAGTCCATCGAACTTTAAAAAAAAATAATGTAGGTATCTCATTTAGAATAGATATTACATAACAAAACTTATTGATTGCGTCTTGAGAATATTCTTATTAGTTAGCTATTAATGTAACCCTTATGTAACGAAATTATTATGCGATTTATAACAGTCGATGACATTGCTAGGCAACGAGGCGTCAGCCGAGTCGACCGCAATGTCCGAGACGCTGTTATATCGCTAATAATTGAGTTACATTCAAAGCGTTATCATATAATTGAAGATTAAGATATTATTATATGAAATCTCAATCATACAATTATTAACATCAAAAAAGTACAGGGTGGAACTAATTGGACACTTTTAAAGGGAAAGTCCTGATGTATTCATATGTAGATAGATGAAAACTGATGGCTGTGTTTGAAGGTCAATTTTCATGACAAACTCAATGGTGAAAACCGCATATCGATATCGATCATCTTTTCTGAGATACAGCATGTTTTTCGAAAAGGTGCATTTTTCTCTTGAAAATTCTTTGTAGCTATGGAAACATTTCCAAAGCACGTTTTTACGTAGAATACAAATAGAATATCTCAATAATGACAGCTCATTTCAAAAATCCGACTACGCCACTGGATTATACGTAAAAATATGTATGAAGATCAGTTTTCACTTCTTCCATAAGTTGAAAGATAGCTGAGATACAGGGGGGGTCTCAAAATGCAATATTTTCAATTTCGCCCTGTATCTCAGAAACGAAGCAGGCTATGAAAATTTTTTTGCAGTATCGAGAGTTTCACAAAGTAGCCAACGTTCGCGAAAACCGCAAGTCTCTATCTTTGAAAATAATCGAGATATCCCGTCGACCTCGGAAATGGGACAGTCGTACAGAAACATAATTTCTTAGAGAAAAATAAACAGAGATGAACTGTGCTGCTATAAGAATTCTAAAAATAGATGTAACAGATTTCCATGTTTCATATGATACGGTGTACAATAGCATTCATTGTCGTTTATCATCATGATTTCAAGTAGGTTCATGTAAGCGATCTCATTTTTCTATATGTCATTTATTGAAAAAATTCCGGGTACAACCGAAACATCCAGTGGCGTAGATTCCGGGGTAACATAAAATATTTCGTCCTATTTTTTATAATTTTTTTTATTCCAATAACTGCGAGAAGAATAGATACAGACAAAGAATCGAAAAATAACTGGAAGATAAACAAAATTGAACAAAATTTGCCACTGCTAGAATAAGTATTATGGTGGTAGCGGCGCTTTCAGTTGTGACCCAGTGGAGGAAGAAAAGGACCGCGGTCACAAGACTATAGTTGCAGCCTTTCTCATCCAGTCACCAGCCAATCAATTTCTTCGAATGGATAACGTCGCAAACAATCAAAAAACGGTGTAACTGGGTGAAAAAACAAAACACTATGGAATAACTTCGGTAACAATAATGGAGTATTTTCGAGCAGAGTCAAACTTTGAATTGCATTTTTAAATCTGAAAAAAAAAGTTCAATCTTGTAGTACGTGGTGGTCGATCAGACATTTCTCTTGGCGGCTTTCTGAAATGTAAGTCCATCAACTATTTTTTTATGTTCTGGTTCTCACGAAAAGAGATATCCTGTAATGTTCAGAAAGTAGTTTTCAAAAAAATCCTCAAATTTACCACTGGTATTGACATTTGTCTTTTTATAGAACAACGAAATAAATAGTATAATATAAACACCTAGAGACTAAAGTGCCATTTTAAATCCCCAGACAAAAAGTTTATATTGTCGAGGGACTTGAAAACACTTAAGTCCTGAGGTTTATATACTATTTTATGCACTTCAGGATAGGTGAAACGTTAAAGAAAATATAAAAAAATGATTTCGATTCTTATTGTACAAAATAAAACAGCAAAAAAATAAAAATAACAGCTGCAATAATAATTTTCCTCTCTTTCACTTAGCTAATTGCGATGTGGTAAACATTGTAACATATATAGTATCATACTGTATTCACATCCAAGCAACAAGCATCAGTCATTGTCAACATAATATTCCCTTTAAACATTTTTTCATCCATATCATGTGATATTTCTAATGAAATTATTGAAAATAAATTTCTGAATTCAACTTTCATTGCAGATAAATTTACTTTAAAACCCTATAGGAATTTAAAGTACCTACCACTTTATTCCCGAAAATAGGGATTCAAAGTAGCCTTCAAATCTCCGAAGTGCATAAAATATAATGAAGTATGATGAAATTATAACTGCTGGTATAGTTCTGCTGGTGAAGTTCAATCGCCCAAACCGATTCAATGGTCAAGTCCGCCTCTGCTACCCAGATAGCACATGACGTCCTCGGGACGTCCATTTTAGGTCCCCATTTGGTCCGAACGTCCTGGCTATTGATAGGACGTCCTCAGGACGTCCATTTGTATTCATCCTCAGGACATCTTTTCAAGGTTTCAAGAGATTTGTTTATACTTATAGATGTTTTGGGTCATTCAGTGCCTCCGAAAGTAAGAACCTGTATTATATATACCTATATATTTTATGTGCATGATAACTTTCTGAAAATCAACTCGGTACGTTATTATTTTTGGAGGTTTGACAAATATTTTCGGCAACAGTATTCGCATTTTATTTTCTTACTTCTTTATGTTATTGTGAAATATGTATATCAACTATAGAGATGATATCTACCTTTTCAAAATATGATGCATTTATGCATTGGATAGAAGTGGATCATAATTATTGACATCTAGTCTACTGATTTTAATTCAATTTTGAGGACTAAAAATATGCCCAATTGACAGCCAGGAACACTAATGGCCTATTGAGTAATATAAATTGTTGAAAATAATTGTTGTTCGACTCACACTGGAGTAATCCAAGTAATAACAAGTCGGAATAGCGAGCATACAATCACGGAAGTCAAGCAACCAAAGTCGCGGTTAGGGTTTGGATGGGTGAATTCGTGATAGCGTTTTTTTTATTTTTTTTTATTTCATATTAGTTTTCAAGTATTCTCACAACATTCGGAGAATAACAATAACTCTGTGAAAAAGTCACAGAAGGTTTTTATGTTGAATTGTCCTGTTCAGACCTAAATAGCTATTGAGCCGTTGCCGTTGTGCAGAACAAAAGATGTCGGGTTCCCTCATTTTGTATGCTTCTGGCGTAAATTATCAGCGTAAGTATCAAGATCAAGTAATTTGGCATTGTTGCTAGATGACTGTAATACTGAACAAGTAAAGCATTTCTTATTTGAACCCTGTACGTACAGTTGTGTGCATAAAGAAGTCGTACAAGGTTTATATGATGTTCCAGATTTCATTAAACAGTAGTACACGTACACATTTGGAACATTTGTGACAAAATAGTTTGAATTCTGACACTGATGCTTCTCAAAGTCGATAAGAAGTTCAATTAGGATCGACCATATATCTAATAATAACTATATAGGTAAGTAACATGGATAACAGAGCTCAAGGTGGATATAGGATGGTGAAACAGCTTCCTATTAACAAGCACTAGAATAAACTGTAGACCTTTGCCTACTTGATTTCATACCGTAGTAATATTTCCTGAAGTTATCAGAGATGGAGACATACCTTGTGTCGGTAAAACAGAATCTGTGCATATGTCACCTTTTTATCAGTTTCATCTATTCTAGATGAAAAATGACTGAGAAGAGTCAAAATATCGATAATTATTCCAGATTCACTGAAAATATTGTGTTTTGATGTCATTTCAACTCATATGTCTGTCAGATGTGAACCACAGAAATACGTAAGCAGCAGAAATCTTCTTCGATAATCGATCTTACCGCCATCTTCTTTCAAGTCGTGGAAATATTAGTACCTTCTCAAACGGTCTACAAGTTTTTCGCAGAAACAATTGAAGAGCTGTTTCACCATCCTGTATCCACGTTGACAGAGCTGAAGCCGAGAAATAAAACAAATGACAGTATGCGGGATAAATCGCGAAAATGCGCATGCAGGACTTTATTTTCTGAATTCATTGATATCAACAAGTTGTATATTTTGAAAGAAAATAACTGAGCTATTGACAATCAAATTAGATCAAAATAACGCATTTCTTTAGTAAACATTGAACACTCTAAATTCCAAAATAAACAATACCTTGACATCTCTGTTGATAATAAACAATGAAGAGACATATTTTCAAAGCCCACTATGCTACATTAGGTGTGATAATTATATGAGACCTATGAAGCGCGCGTTATTTTGATTTACTTTGATTGTCAATAGCTCAGTCATTTCCCATCAAAATACAAAACTTGTTAGCGGATGATTTATTGCTGGTAATTCTTAGAAGTTTCTGTAATTTCTGGAGAATGACTGATTTTTCTAGAATGAGAATTTCGTACCTATATAAGCAGCGCAGTGGCGCAGACAGTCATTTTGAGTTTGGAAATAGTTCAGTTTAGTATTGTGAACATGGAGATTTGTAAAGGGAATATCGTTGTGATTCAATCAAGTGTTTATCAAGTTATATTCCGAGTATTTAGTGAAATAAATTGTTCAGTTTTGTACTGATAAACAGTAACATTATTGTTATGATATCAGGTACCTCTTTTCCGGAATTGTATATCAAGTTCACAAATATTATCTCGATATTTTCAACATCGACTTAGATCTCTAAAAAATAAGGTAAATACAGATCTATTATTCATTCAAGAAAATCAGTGGGTTGGATCGTGAGTCTTGATTATAGCTTCGGATGCAAAATAAGGCTATGTGATACACTCAATTTCCACAACGAATATAGATTTTCAGTCTGGAACAGAGACTGAGGTGATATTCTCGTAAATTAACTTGGTATAAAAATTCGAGGTACCTACGTTATTCAAAATGCATGTCCCGAATCAGATCATTTTATGGATGATATCATAAAAAGCAAACATTGCAATCTAATAATTTTTCATTAATTTCAATTTTAGTATACATTATTGAATATTGAAGCAAAAGTTATCTGAATGAAATTTTCAGCAAGTTCGGCATCTCACGCAACAGAATAGCGGAATATACCAACAGGATCAGTCGATATCGAGTCGATATTGGTCAAACCATTATATGTATATATGAAAATATTTCTAACACTATAGATGTAGGGTTTCTTGAGAACTATAACCTAAAATTATTTTCATCTATTTAGGGTGGTCGCAAATTCTACACGAAATCGGGTGATAAATGGGTGTGTTTTATTGGTTTTATAGTGGTGGCGGTGGTAGGAATCACGAATAAAAAGACATCAAAAGATGTCAAACATGTTAATTTGTTGACGTTTATTAATTTTAAGGTTATATATATATATACCGGGTGTTTCACAGTGGATGGAACATTAGAAGTATCTGGAGAACAGAAAGACAGATCATTTCGAAAATTTGTAGGCGTCGATAATCCAACTTGCTCTATCCTTCTAAAATATTTTCTTCAATACAGTGTTGCCGCTTCTATCTAAAAGTAGAAACAACTTTGTTATTTCAAATGGAACACCCTGTATTTTATTTCATTTTTGTATTTTTCCTAAAGAGCTGATTTCGGCGATGCATCATACTTGGGGTGTAGCGAGAAAGATTACAGAGATATAGGGTGTGAAAAATCGAGATTTTTCATGTTTAGGAATTTTTTTTGTCGAAACTATCCATTTCTACTCAAAACGGCTCACATGTTCCTATATCAAGTTTTCATTTACTATCTACTGACATTTAATAGAAACAAATAGAGGGTGATGCAAAACTCAAAATTCTGAACCACCCGTATTTGTTTCAATTAAATATCAATCGATAGTGAATGGAAAGTTGAGATAGGGACATGTAAGCCATTTTGAGCAAAAATGGATAGTTTCGGCACAAAAAATTCCTAAATTTGAAAAATCTTGATTTTTCACACCCTATATCTCTGTAATCTTTCGCGCTATACCCCAAGTATGATGTATCGACGAAATCAGCTCTTCAGGAAGAATCTGAAAATGAAATAAAATACAGGGTGTTCCATTCGAAATAACAAAGTTGTTGCTACTTTTTGATAGAAGCGGCAACGCCGCAACTCTGAAAGTATTTTAGATAGATAGAACAAAACTGATTACCCACTAAACCAAATTTTCATAATAATCCTAAGTCCTGATCTCCAGAAACGTTTAACCTACCATCGTCCGTGAGTCCGTCCGTGTATATTGAATGCGATTCGACAGCCTTGTGGTTCGAATTAATTGGGATTCATCCAAAATTTAACGAGAATAGATAAAATTGAAGAAAGTTGAAATACATCGAGTTGCACTTGAAACGACTTACCAGTGACTTCGTTTGTCCAAATCACATCAGTAGTGGAGGATGTTTCAAAGGGCCCTTTTGGTCAGCACACTGTCTCTAGGCATGGCCGGCTAGATCGGCAGTAGGCATAAAAAGCGCACTTGTCATTGTCTCCACAAGTCACTAATATATCACCAACAGTGAAATATAAGTAGAACACAGGCAATCAAGTGAGTACTCGCAACAGTTATAGTAATTATTAATGATTCGAGTGATTCTACACCAAACGGGTGTTAAGCGGGAGCAGAACGAATAAGTTCCAGTAAACTGAACACACACTCGTCTCTCACCTCTTGAAGGTGCGTATTCAGATATGGGTCAATGTCACATGATACCAAGGTCGTTTTAGTGCAACTTTTTATAAGCGCGGACAATAATAATAAAAGCCCAAAATAAGACCAGAAAGGCAATCCTAAACATATATATATATTTGTGATAGTTGAGAGAAAATATTACTATTAGTAGTTATTACTCCATTGTATTATAGTATAAAAAATATTCAGCTTCACCTTCTTACTTTTTGGGAACTATTTTGGCGTTACCTATGTTATTAAATCGCTTTTGCTTTCTATTAAATCGCCATTTTCTTCAACCCTTTCACAATATTCTTCCTGTCATTCCATCTGAGCAAACGGAATGAAAAGTTGCAACCAGTTTCAGAATAATGTTCAAAGAAATAACCAGAATCGACATTCCAGTAGGGGAATCTTGCCAATAAAACGCACCTAATGAGTTATTTAATAGGTTTGGTTACAACAGTTAGTTGTATTTTCGAAAGTACCATCTCAATTACTTCACAACTGTTTTTTGATTTCTGTATGGTCGCCAAGCAATTCAACTTTTCCCGCAATAAACTTCATGATAATAGTATATAATAACTTGTATCAGTTTTATATGAAGCTACTTTGTCGCACGCGTTATTGTTTGGAGTATGACGAGCGATAGCGAGTAGTGCTCCAAGGGAACAAATGCAACAATGTTTCTCTTGAAACGTGTGTCATGTACAACTTCTTTTATTTTGCAATAATTTGAAGTATTTTATTGAAATAAAAAACAACATAAACTTTTTCGATTGGTGATGATGACACATTGAAATATTTGAAATTTGGCAGATGCTGTCAGTTCATACTATGACCAGAGGTGGATAGATATAGACTGGTGAAATCACTTTCTATCCTGTGACTGGTCCCAAATCTCTTGATTTCGCCTACTTCAGCGTGGGTGAATCTCGCTAAGTGAAGCCGCGATTTCAACCAAATTTACAGGTTACTGCAGGTGTCAACACAAAAGTATGAATATTTGATTCTAAATGACTTCTAATCGTTTCTAACAATTTCATGGAGCCATTTAATGAGTTTGATGCGAATATGTATCGAACATGATTGAAAGAAAATTCTCCAGAAATCTTTCGACAGTATCGCCATCTATTGTTGTACATGAGAACCCCACGTAATGAGCTGTTCCAAATCGAGGATTTGTCTGCTGAAACAATTGAAGAGTAGCGCCACCAGGTCTTATTTCCATCATTCCATGACCCTAACTTAACCATATTATACGCAAATTCCAGTTTACTGCTGAGCGAATTTGGCCTATAAAAAATCTGATTTTTTATGAATTATTGAGATACTGATGAGTTCAATCCATTAGGATATTCCACACTGTATATTCACGATTTGAATATCATTTTGATCATTAACCATCTAATAGATGTTTTCAATTATAAATTTTACATCAATATTATAGAGTTCAGTAGCTGCCAAAACATAAGAATTAAAGCTATATGGGTACTGGCAATTGATGAATGCATATTGCATATTCAGATGAACCATTAATTAACATAAAATGTGCGCATGAAGTTGATCGTTGGGTTGTCGCAACGTGTCATTAAATAGGACATCTTGAAAAATTTACAAAAAGACTTCCTCAAGTAGTTGCTCGGCTATAGTTTGAAGAAGTTCATTTATGATATATTATTTGAAATTCGAATAATATCACCAGTTCGATATTCGATGAAAGTGAATAAAATTATGTCGTATAGTATTAGCAATGTGCACTTCATCGAAACTTCTCAATATATATTGTCGCATGCGATTCCTATAGAAATTGATTTGTAGAATTCGCAGTGCCAACAATAAGCGGATGTTGATGTCCACGTAGCGAAGTTCTGATTAAATATTTGATTTGATTGGGCTGGGTCATTTCCGATGACAAATGAAGACAACTAATACATTCTGGGTGCTATGGACTACTTCAGTAAATGGGTTGAAGCTTTATGCCATGCCTGATCAAGAAGCATCCACAGTCGCGAGAGCTCTGGTGTCGCGAATCGGAGTACCAATAATGGAGCTACATTCCGATCAAGGAAGAAACTTCGAACCAAACTCACTCAAGAAAGTTTGTGAATTGATGGGAATCAACAAGACCAGGACTACCCCTTTACATCCACAGTCAGATGGCATGGTTGAAATGTTCAATCGGACTATGGATGAACATCTGTCCAAAGAAGTAGAGGAGCATCAGAAAGACTGGGCTCGACATCTCCCGCTATCCTTGATGGCCTATAAAGCAGCTGTTCATGACTCTACAAAGCTCACATCAGCCAGCATAGTCTTCAGATGAGAACTTCGTTTTCCCTGTGATTTGGTGTTCGGGTCACCAAGTGCTGAATAAATAAGTTCAAGATTATACAGATGAGTTACAGGATGGCTTGATTAGAAACTGCTAGGAGGAGATTGAGATTAGCAAGTAATAAAATGAAGGCTCGCTACGACCTCAGAGCAAATTCAGAGGGATTCAAGGAAGGAGATCGAGTATGACCTGTCAAAAGAAAGGTGTCTATCCAAAATTAACACCATCTTGGGA
Organism: Chrysomela aeneicollis; assembly: GCA_029955515.1. Classification (NCBI taxonomy): domain Eukaryota; kingdom Metazoa; phylum Arthropoda; class Insecta; order Coleoptera; family Chrysomelidae; genus Chrysomela; species Chrysomela aeneicollis. Next base: position 1,636,899 of record JARUHQ010000024.1, read on the forward strand.
AGGGCCATATAAGGTGATGAAAAGAATAAATTATGTGGTTTTGAGAATCCAACGCAGACCCAGAGCCAAAATAAAAGCCTTACAATGGCGAAGTATTCGATCAGGACGATCAAAATTGAGAGGGGAATGGTGTTACAACTGTGCTGCCTTCCGAAAACACCGGAAGTCATTATCAATTGATTAATTGCCGTCGGAGTTTATCGAATATTAAAAATACTTCCAGTTAATTCCTGTTATTTCTGGAAAATGGTAGAATGATGTTTTCTACCTATATAAGACCGCAGTGTCGCGGACAGTCAGTTTAGAAAGAAAGCTAGTATTGTGAACATTGAGATTTGTAAAGCGAATACCGTTGTGATTCAATTTAGTATTTATTGAGTTGTATTTCGAGTATTTAGTGGAATAAATTGTTCAGTGTTTTAAATTTACGAACCCAAGTAGAAATATCCTAACATTATAATTGATGTTGGCTGCTCAATGTGAAGATTTGAAGATGTATTGTGAAATTGAAGATATGGAGATACACAATATTCTATCGCTGAATGCTAACAAATGTGATGAGATGACTTATTACTAAAATATCATTGCACATTATTTCAGTATGAAATAAATGGTACACCACTTGAACGACCTTCTCTATTTACTCACCTAGGTGGTACGTTCGACACAAAAATTTCTTATTTGTACCACATATTGAAGCTGCTCTAGTCTTCTGATAACAAAATATATGGATTCATTGTACGAATTCCTATGCCTACGTCATCTATAATCTTCAATGCTGAAAATTGATCACATAGTATATTCCATGAATGCTTGCATGAAATTATGGACACAGTTCCACAACACCTTATTATTTCCTCCATTCCGATACCACCACTATAGAATGTGGTGATTTTTGTTTATATTATGTAAATTATACGGATGTTCCAAAGAAATTACTGATGTATGCTATATAATTCATCTCTCGGAGTTTATATAAAGTGGGTATTCTTTCCAATTTTTCTATGGTTATATCACAACTCCGCTTGAAAAATCACCGAACGAAATGGGTGATCTTGATCAAGAGAAGAACACCGAAAAGCCGAAAGATATCATCTGTATGCCCACTTCAATAAAAGTGTTTCGTTTATACGGGATGTTTCCATCAGCAAATAGATTGTTGAATCCGGGTAAAATTTTTTACATAAAGTTTGCATTGATAGCCTTGTATAGCTCCCTCGTTCTGGTTGGTTGTACCATGCATCTTGTCAAAAATATCAAAGGTAATAAAGGTATCTGCACATCTAGCACCATTTTATAAATTATAGTTTATTTTCGAATTATCACACTAGGTACTTATAATAATTATTCACATTAAACCGCTTGAGTCTTTGGAAGTTTTGATTCTTGGATATAGATGAAGGAATATTGTCTATATTGAATAATTTATTTTTTGAATGGAAATTAACAATGAAATTCAGGAATAAAGAGGAAGAAAATACGATGTATCAGATTTCAAAACATATAAATATTGCTCATCTTGATTCAATATTGAAACCTCAATAAGTGAAAAACGGCTTGAAGGAACATTATCAAACTATAAACAATTGAAAAAAAAGGTGTAAAACATACGGGTTGTTTCAGTAAAAAAATATATCTATTTCTTCATTTATTTTTCATTTTGGTGATTCGCATTTGATTGATTTGGAAGTTCCACAAGATAGTACCGATAAAACCCTACAAGTTTTATGTTCAATATTTTTTTCTGGTATTCATCTGGTATAGTCAAAGCTGAAGGTAGGGGTCAAAATATAAGAGGACAGCCTGTACAGATACACAAGTTCGGTCAGATCAAAGCAAAGTTGCGCATTTTCTTGCCGAACAAATATTATCTGAAAGAAAATATGAATCATTGTTCGTATTTGAATGTTTGGAAAATAACGGAAATTTGGACGTTCTTGAGGCACTATTTTACAAGAAACTCGAGTATGACATCTTGAACGGCCTATACACGAGCTCATCGTGATGAGCGGTCCGATCCGCAGATATTAAGCTCAATTTATAAACTCCGCTGCCGTAGCTACAGTTGACGATGCCGTTTGCAAAATGTATTGACTAGATATCCGACGCCACCTGCGTCAGCTGCGTATAGTTAAACATATTGTAACGTCAAGTGACTCCACGAGAAGATCTTACTGTATGTAGCGTTAAGTGTGACACCACTGAAAGATCTTACTGTATGAGGGGGAGACATTGACAGGGGGAATGTTGTCAAGTAGAAGGGGATATTGGAAAATACATATTTGTATATGATAGTTCTGAAAATAAATGTTACCTAGATAAATCCGAACCCGTTTGTTTAGTTGAATCGTTACATTGGTGTCAGTGAGTGGGATTAGAAAAGTAGAGACAGTTGAGAAGAGAAATACTGAAATATTGCATTGAAAGCCTCTAGTACACACTTTTCAAGAACAATCTCGAAAATTTGTGTATTTGGTCGTAGCAAATAAAGCGAAATGAAGTTGAAAGATCTCACAGTTAAGCAATTGCGCGAACATTTGGAGGAACGAGATGCTGATAATAGCGGATCCAAGAAAATCCTTCAGGAACGATTGATTGAAGTTCTCATCAGTAATGGAGACGACCCAGAGACGTTTGAATTTCAGTCGACGAACGAAGTTATTATGAGAAAAATCGAAGAAACTCATAGACGAAGTGATGAGAAATTGGAAAAAAAAAATCGATGAAGTTTCTAGAAAAACTGATGAGAAATTAGAAGAAGTTTCTAGGAAAAGTGATGAGAAACTTGAAGAGATTTCTAGAAGAAGCGATGAGAAATTGGACCAAAAATTTGAAGAAGTTTCTAAAATCATCGATGACAGTACCAAGAAGAACGAAGAACGATTTGAAACTGTTTCTAGAACATTTGACGAAATGCATAAAAATGTAGATGTGCTAGAAAAAAAAATCAAGCATTTGGAAAATTTGATAACTAGGAGTCCATCGGTGCAAGTATCAACTGTTGATACGGATAAAAATGCAATCAGTTTAGGTGCGGCAGCTAAAGAAGAATGGAGAAGAGAGGAAACGACACATCATATGAGATTTAAATTGCCTCCGTTTGATGGAAAATCTTCCTGGTCGATATATCTCAGGCAATTTGAAGCCATCGCGACAGCCAACCATTGGACACAAGATGAGAAAGCCATTTCCTTGACTGCGGCCTTACGAGGCGATGCTGCAGATATTTTACGTTCGATCCCTAAGGGACAAGAAAATTGTTATCAAACTTTGTTCACTCGATTAGAAAAACGTTATGGAGATGCCCATCTGCAACAAGTTTACAAAGTACAATTACGTAGTCGTATCCAGCGTACAAGTGAGAGCTTGCAGGAATTTCAAGCTGATGTTTCTCGTATGGTGCGATTAGCTTACCCTGAAGCTTATGACAACTTCCTAGAAGAGATCTCGGTGGATGTATTCATCAATGGTTTGAGAGAGAGCGAAATACAGAAAGCTCTGCGATTGGCTAGACCGAAAATATTAGACGAAGCTCTTGCTATTGCTTTGGAACATGAGACCGCTAGTCAAACCTCAACAGGTCATCGCGTTAGAACCATTGGTGAAGGAGACGCAGAAACCGATGAACGTCTGAAAGAAATGGTTCGTAAAATAGTCCATAATACGATGCAAAAGAAACAAGAGCCAAGATGCTGGAATTGTGGCGAATTAGGTCATATTCGTCGCAATTGCAAGAAACCTATGCAGCAGTCGGAAAACTAGAATGGGTCGACATGAGGGGGCAATCGTCGACCTTGATAGGTGAAGCCCCTGTAGTTACTATCAACATAATGTCTTCTGGAGCCCATAGCCTCTATATTGATGGTCGTATCGACGAGAAAAATGAGTCTTTTCTGATAGATACGGGTGCAACAAGATCCATTGCACGACCAGAAACAGTAAAAGACAATTCCAGAATGTCACCAGCTACAGTACAACTTAGAACAGCAACAGGTGAAATCGTAAAAACATTCGGCCAAGTTGAAGTACCCGTCTCCATTGGCAATACCACAATCAAACACAAAATACTAGTCGCTGAGATCTCTGACCAGTTTATTTTAGGAATGGACCTCTTAAGGGAATTTGGGGCTGTGTTGGATGTTAAAAATGGAGTCATCAGGGTTGACGGTGAAGAACTCCCTTTTCATGAAGACAAAGAAGATGTTGTCCGCTTACTAACTACTCGTGACGTAACTATACCCGGAAATAGTGAGAAGATTTTAATTACTAGTCTTGAGAGATACTGTAGAGAGGGAAGTCTGAGGATGGTCGAGGATGTGAACAATAAAGATTTCTTAACTGCTAAAGCTCTCGTGAAAGTTGGAAACGTAGTGCCTGTTAGAGTTATGAATGTAAAGGTAACACCCATCAAGTTGAGTAAACGAACTGTAGTAGGTCAGTGTGTCCTTGTATCATCGATATGCTGCGTGACTACAAATGACAAACCCTCGAAATCCAAGTACTCAAATGAGCTCGTAGATATGGTTATAAATACTTGCCAAGACCTAAATAATGAACAGACTCAAATGGTGAAATCCATGCTTGCAGAATTCCAAGATGTTTTTGCTATTGACGGAAAAGAGAAAGGAAAAACAAGCATTGTGACTCATAAAATTAATACCGGAGATGCTCAACCAATCAGACAACATTCCCCCTGTCAATGTCTCCCCCTCATACAGTAAGATCTTTCAGTGGTGTCACACTTAACGCTACATACAGTAAGATCTTCTCGTGGAGTCACTTGACGTTACAATATGTTTTTTTTAGCACATTTCATCTACGAACAGTAACTGCAGCGTCAACTGTAGCTACGGCAGCGGTGTTTATAAATTGAGCTTTATCCGCGCTCTTGGCCGCTATAAAATTCGCGTACACACGAACAGTCTATTGATGGCGGTCCAAGGCCATGGATTCCCAAAGGAAACGCCAAATTGCAGCAACAATCATCGTCATTTCAGAAATTTCGAAATGCAAAAAACGAAGTGAGTGGTCTCATAGGAATCTCCGAGGGGTTTAACCGAGGGTTTAACCTTAATTGGGATTGATAGTAAAACTTTTTGAAACAAGGAATGGCAAAATGGCTGAAAAAAATCGAGTTTTTTTCACCTTTTGCTCTAGGCATCTCTCGGAGTACCTTGTAAATTTTTTGAAAAAAACAACTAGAAAAAAAATCGAAATTTCGGTCATATTCACTATTTTTTATCTCACAAAATATATAGTATTTCGAAAAAGTGTCTTTGTTGTGAGAAAAATTATCGCGATCCATCAATAATTACTAAAGTCAAAAAAGGTTTTTGCTGAACCCTTGCGGACTCAATTACGGAGCATTTTTCATGACTGATACGAGCGCCCTCGCACCAAATAAGCACTCACTTTTAGATGGATACTATGAATTGTTGAATGAATCGTATCTTCATTCATAAAAACCAAGGATAGCACTGAAGCTATTCCAAGAATTTTAGCACATGTGATGATATCAATACAAGTTGCGAAAGGAATTCATTGCATTCTCGAATAAGACTAATTAGGTGATAAAAAACGTAAAAAAAATTGCGTACGGCAGCGGCAGGCTGCATCATCAAAGGTCTGGCCTATGCATGTATCGGAATGCAGACAGAAAGCTAGTAAGTTCGCGAATGCATTTAGATGGTTGTTATTTCAAACATTAAATTTTGGTGTAAGATATTCATGTTGCGTGAAATATCTTTGAAAGAACGGTCGTTTTCAATATCCCCATAAAAAATGATCCTGCGGGGATAAATCTGGGCTCCTTGCAGGCTAGCGCACCACCTCTTGGTTTCCAATACACTGATTGGGAAATGTTTAATTTGCGAGTTTTCATAAATTCACGTTTTTCTGAATTGGAAAACACAATTTTTGTTCCCGCAAATTTTTCGAAACCTTGACGACTAGTTGTGACTTTTCATCTCTAAAATCAAGGCCGTTTTTTTAATTTTCAGTTATTGCATTATATATTTGAAAAAAATAGAGAAACTACCAGTTTTTGTCATCGAAAAATTTGAAAATAAAAATTTGTGATGGTTCATAGTGTATGGGCTACTATCCAAAGAAAACATAAAATGAAATAAAAAGTCCTGGTCCGTATATTAAAAAAATAAGTTGATGATGGTTTCTAGAAGACGAAAAGTCCAATTTCAAATTCGAAAAAGCTATCTTGTAGGGGAAAAAGTAACCATGATGAAGTTTTCGTCATATCGATTAATTTCTTCAAATAACGCCAGAAAAAAATAAAAACTTTATGAAATTTTTATTTTTTTCGGATTTCTCCGAAAGTATTCGGAATTTTTCAAGTTTCAGAAAGGTATTTTCTTAGACATAAAATTGCGCAACTTCGCCATAATTTAACTGACCCGGTATCTTTTACGGTTAACCAGACCTCAATGATGATGCTCGAATTCCAGCCAACCTGTACAGGGTGTCCTCTTATATTTTCACCCCTACCTACGGCCTCAAATAATCGAGGTAGAAAAAACATTGAATATAAAATTTGTAGTGTTCAATCGGTATACTATTTTTTGTCACTGAAAAAATTATTTTTTGTTTTCAAATAGAACACTGTAATGAAAGACTTGAAACCCTGTACACAGGTTGTATCATAAAAAATGCCGCAAGCTATACATTTTTCAATTTCAAAAAATTGAGAAACAAAGTGAATAGTTTGGAGGATACTATATAAACTGGTATCAAAGTGATTTTTTTTCAACCAACGAAACCTTTATTATGATGGTAAATTTTTTATTACTCCGTAGGCCTTGGATCCATCAACGAAATATCACAAGTTGAAGATCAAGTTTGAAGATGTAAAGCGTATAATTATCCTCTTATAATATCACCAATGCACGAAAGTATTGTCGAGTGATGATGGAAAATAAAGGAAGCAACATAGAATATAACAATAAAATTTAAAAGTGCAATAATGAAAGTGAACAAATTAAAATCATAAAAATTCACACAAATAGTTTGAAAGAATTATTATTCATTGTCAACCACCTACAATAGCTAAAGGGATCAATTATAATATCTTCTCTAAGTGGAAATTGCATCATGATATTTCTATAGCTCTCAAAGAAAACTTGGAACCTTTCAAGTTATTCTTTGTAATTCATTTTTTACAGTAATAAAAATATCACCACTGACATCTGTAGCATTCAGCATATATCACGAGTTGATAATCGAGTAACAGTTCAATAAAAAATGTCGTTGAAAAAAATCACTTGATACCAGTTCATAACGTTTTTGAAACTTACGGCGTTCTTTATAGGACATTCTGAATTAGAAGCTGCTACTGTATAAGTGATCAATGGATAAACTTATTCTCAATTTTCAATTGCCGCAATTTCCGAATTCGCACGAGTGGCGCAGTGGTGCCAATTCTCAGTTGAACGCTGCATCTTTTCGAGAACATCAAACCTATCGAGATTTACTTCGAACTAGGATACCTAAACCAAGAAATTTGATACAGAACAGTTACATAATCCATCCTCATCTTTTGGGAACATACATACGTATAAGAACTACTATTTCAAGCACTTGCCAAATGAACCAATATCAGGAGCTCTAATAGTTGGGATTACCGATAATACAATCTTGACTCTTGACTCTGGCCTGTCAAGTTCGGTGTTTTCACTGTTTCAGAGTTGTGTATATGACAGTGAAACGTCAAATATAAATAATCACGCTGATTCTACCAAATTTCAGATTTTTACCATTACTCTGTTTGTGAAATGGTCTACTAAAATTCCACTTGTGATTGGATTTATCATATAAGTCTGTTTTTTATTTAATAACTCAACTGAGTTGCTTGAAAAAAACACCACTCGTCCTATTTCGTATATGTAATAAATCAACAGACTTATTGCGAAAATCTAATCAATTGTGGTATAACTACTGAAAATATACAACATTCAAGTTTTCTCCATATAGGTTCAAACAATCTTAATATGGTATGATTTCTATTTGCTATGATTTTGCTATCAAAATTTCTGTCTATCATAGCCTGATGAGGCCTCGAAGTATTCGATTTGCGACAGAAGTAAAGGTACTGCACCGGTTCGGGCTCATTTTGACCACTTTTCCCATGTTAATCTCCATAAGAAAATCTAAGGTTCAAAATAGCGAAAGTGACTCATTCAAGGTCAAACGCCGAGAGAGCTCTAACCGCAGAAACCGATAAAGCAAGCCGCACATCACTATCGCGGAACGGAATGGATCGGAATCACAGACCACCTACCCTCTAGACGGTTCACGCAGGTTACCTGACCTTGATCCATTATTTTAGTACCGATACGAATCTCTAGGGGGCTCTGTGGATAGCCGTGTCAGAGATGTCACGTGAAATAATGTGTTTTGTGTTGAAATGTCATATTACACACACGTATGACATTGGTGTATTGTGGATTATGGCCATTTTATATTTACAATTTATTGTTGTTGTTGATGTGTTCGTGTGCAGTTGGTTTTCAAGTGCTTGTGATTTAATCGAATTATAATTTTCTATAATGGTTTATCACAATAAATGTTGTGTTCCTGGTTGTAAAAGCCCATGTGAAATAAGACATACTTTCCCTAATCCTAATAAGGATATAGATAGATTCAAGAAATGGATAGAAGCTATTGATAACCCAGAACTGATGGAAATGGACCCAAAGAAAGTGTATACATCTAAAAGGCTGTGTCACCAACATTTTGATGCCAAATATGTTTCTAGTTGGTCTAACAAGTTATTTCCAAATGCCATCCCAACACTAAATCTTCCATGTGAGAATAAGCAACTTGTTAAGTAAACCCAAATAAATCATTGATTTTTTTCAGGCATCACTGTTTCAATAGAAATACCATCAACATCCACTGAATCAAGGAATATGCAACCATCTGAACTTCTTATTGAGATTCACGAATCAACTAATACTTCTAAAAGTAATGAGGAGAAGCAAAAGGAAAGAACAAAATGCAGACAGTGCTTTATTTTCACCCCTTAAGTTACTAAAACAAAGTGGAATTGCAAAGCATACAATAACTCCTAAGAAGAAAAAGATGTATGAAGCAATGAAACAATTACGAAAAAAATTCACCACAGAAAGAAACAAAAAAAAAATCATTCAGACATAGGTTATATGAAGCTGAAAAGTTCAAAAACACATCACTTTGAAGAAAATGTAGCAAAATTGAACAATATGGCATCCATGCTTATTCAGTGTCAATTAAGAGAATCTGATAAGTTGAAGAACTTAAGAAGGTTTACACTCCATGAAAAATTGTTGGCATTGATCCTATACAAACAAAGTGCAAAGTCCTATTCAGTGTTATCCAAGATATTCATTTTACCTAGTATTCAAAATATAATTATTTTTGTGTTTATATATGTTTGTATTAATTCAAATTGTGATACAATTGCATTTGTAGTAAACATGCAAGGTAAGTTTCTTCCACAAATATGTTTGACATATTCTTCATGAATTGTTTCAGTCATTCATATTCCTTATATATACCCATAGATATTTTTTTACATTATTTATAGCCCTTTTGTCAATGAGAATTCATTCTTTGAAAATAAAGTATATTTATCTATATATCTAGATTATGGTGAATAAAGGAAATGTGGAAATGTCATAAAAATTGTTGCATTATTTATTTTTTATTCCAGTCTTTTTTTTGGCCTTAGCTCCATGGGGCAATTGGCCAGTTTTTCATACGCCACTATCAAGCTAACCTTGGATTTGGAGCTCAAATCATAAGATTAGCTTAATAGTATACGGCGAATACAACCGAAACAAATTCAAATAAATTGAATATCCCACTCTATTTCAACATTTGAATTTCCCGCAGCCCGATAGTACCGATACGAATCTTCAGATGGCACTTGTTTTCATATACAGTTAACATTGGCGTGAACCGTCTAGAGGGTATCGGAATGGAACGGAACGGAAGGGACTGGAAAAATTGAATCTCTGCATATTATTGCGGAATTCCACGGAAAAAATATTTGTATGGGAGTTATTTTAATAGATTTGCTTTCCCGATCATGTTTTATTATTATTAGTGTGTATTGGTCTTTCGCAATGGACAGTTCAGACGAAGAATTTGTGGCGCTGTGTGTAGTTCTGGAAGAAGAAGAAATTGAGAGAGCAAACAATAAAAAGCGCAAATGGATCCATGAAATCAACCTGAAGAGACAAGAATATGGGGAATTTCATCATCTATTTCCAGATCTTTTAGAAGACGAGCAAAAATTTTTCAAGTACTTCCGGATGTCTAGTGAAAATTTTTATGATTTGTTGAAAATTCTAGACATTCATAAGCAAGATACGACATTTCGTAAAGCTATAGGTGTGGAAGAAAAATTGGCGTTGACTTTGAAGTAAGTACAGACTTCTTTTTATTGAATTTTATTTTACAAATTTGTATAAATATTATCGTTCTCTACTGTTACCGAACAGTAATCGTTATTAGCAGCATTTGAGTTTTTTATTGCTTTTGACTCGAATTCATAAAGCAACATGGAAATTCGATGCTTTACTTCAACTTGTAGTTCAGGAGGCAAAAGTCGTGTTGTTTCTTCGGCGGATTTGAAAAATTTTGTTAAATGATCCGCTCTTTTACGTTTTTCTTTGTTTTCTAAGAACTTTTGCAATATTTCCGCTGATTTCAATTCGGTTTTTGGAAGGCGCTTTGGTTTAGAGGTAGTTGATGTACTTGAAGAAGGTTCCGAGTTCTGAGCGAGGTGACAAAGCAAGCGTGTCATCCAATGTATCTTGAGTAGCAACATAAGTTTCACCACCTTCATTATTTTGATTTTCTTCATCGATTGCATCAGCATCAGCAGTCGGTAAATCTATGTTTGATTTTTGAGGCCTCTCCTTCAGATTTGGAAGAAGGAAATTCATTTCATCTTCATATTTCCATTTTTTTGGAATAAAATCTGCAGATTCGCCACTTCTACTGTGCTTTTTAGCTTTTGCATTTCTGAAGCAATCTTTCAAATGTTTCCACTTTTTCTTGCACTCTTCAACTGAAAGAAAGTATATGATTATCAATATTTTTCCAGGTTTTTGGGACATGGTGATTCATTTATTAGTTTGGCGTTTAGCTACCGATTATGGGAGTCAACAGTTCGAAGTATTGTTTATGAAGTTTGTGCTGAAATTTGGTCAAAACTACAACCCATTGTGATGCCATCACCAACAATTGAACAGTGGCAAAATATAGAAAAAGAATTTTGTTCAAAATGGAATTACCCAAACTGTATTGGTGCTTTGGATTGGAAGCATGTTGTGACGGAAAAACCACCAAAAAGTGGGTCAACTTATTTTAATTATAAAAAAGAATTAAGTGTTGTGCTTATGGCGCTAGCTGATGCTGACTTGAGATTTATTACCATTGATGTTGGCGCGTACGGAAAAAATAGCGATGGAGGAATTTTCTAAAGTTCGGCACTAGGAAGAGCTTTGAATGGTGGTACGTTAAATATACCTGGACCAAAAGAGTTGCCTGGAAGTGATATTTTGATGCCTCATGTAATTGTAGGGGATGAAGCTTTTCCTCTAAGTACAAATCTAATGCGTCCATATCCTGGAGTACAACTCCGGAACAATAACATAGAAAAAATTTACAACTACCGACATAGCAGAGCAAGACGATGTAGCGAAAATGCCTTTGGTTTACTCTTTAAAAAGTTTAGGATATTTTTCAAAAAATTAAATGTTATTCCTGAACATCTAGACAAAATTATTATGGCAGCTACTTGCTTGCATAATTTTTTAAGAAATGATAAGTGTTCTTGGCAACCTAATGAACTAGAGCAATCAGAAGTACCACGAGGATTAGACAGGGTTGGGGGAAGGACAGGTCGCGTGCTTGGATTCAACCGAATTTAGAGATAAAAGAAGTGAAAATCACAAATAATACCAAATTCAACAAAGTTGCGAAGAAGTAAGTAATTACATTGCCATATTGCTAGCCCGTAGTATTTCCTTGCTTATCCTTGCTTTTACCTGCTTAAAATAAACATAACCTTAAAAAGCAGAGCATGTCAGTAGCGGCTGGGGGCCCTTGTGGCCCCCAGAAGAAACCACCTGATGAAAACAACACCAAACCTATCTATAAATATGACGTGCAGGATCTTCCACCTTACACCATAATAGTTGAGAGTAGTGATAGAAATCTAGGTAACATTCATCCAACGGCTGTAGGAAAAATTCTCAAAAGAAATCAAGTAAGTGGAATACGTAAGATAGTTAGGAAAGGTAGAAACAGATTAGGCATAGAGTTCACAAACACATTGAATGCTAATAATTTTTTAACAAATGCAGTATTGAACAATAACAACTGGAATGCATTTATACCAGCATCACTGGTAACAGTGAAAGGTATTGTGAGAGGAATAGATTGTGAAACTACAATGGAAGAAATTGTCAAGGAAGGAATAGCTGCCAGATCTATAATTGCAGCAAGAAGGATGAGCAAAAAAATAATAAGAGGTGATAGGACAGTGGAATATGTTCCTACAGAAACAGTGGTAATCACATTCAAAGGAAAGAGGTTACCAGAAACAATGATGATTAATTATTATGAGGCTAGAGTACAAGTATATGTTGACCCGGTGATGCAATGTTTCAATTGTCTCAGATATGGACATACCAAAAAACACTGCCGAAGTAAGAAAAGATGCTCAAGATGTGCAGCTGAACATGAAGAAACTGATTGTGATACTGAGGAGACAAAGTGCATATACTGTCAAGAAAGTCACAAAGCAACAGATCGACAATGCAAAGAGTACAAAAGACAGAAGGATATTAAAGACCTTATGACCTATGAAAACATATCATATTTTGAAGCAGGACAAAGGATTCCCAGGAATAAAGAAAATGCCCAGCAGACACAATTTACAGCAAATATACAAAACTTCCCAGCACTCAGAAAACCAAATTCAGAGCCAGATATGATAGACGTGCATCAAAGAAGAGCCCATGCAATGCAGTACACCCCAAGACCTACTTACTCACAGGTAACAAATGTACGAAAACGAAAACCAACTTCTCCAACCATTGGTTATGATATGGAAGCACACAAAAAAAGCCTATTTCCCTCATCATGCAGGACCCCGCGACAGGTACCAAATGAAGCACTCATTACAAACCAGTCTGAATCTATCCAACAAATAGAAGAAGTTGACTTGCTAGAACTGTTCAAGAAAATGTTAGAACAAACTAGTTTGAAAGAGGAAATAAGGGAAAAAGTCCTAAATGAGCTAAAAATGAAAAATACCGAATACCAACAGTACCAACGCCTCAGAGAAGAAGAAAGAACACCTGCAAATTATAAATCACCAAATGATTCACAACAATCAGAAGATATGTTTGCTGACACAATAGAGACTATGGGGGCAGAAGAAATACCAGACAGTCAACAATATAAATCATGGTATTCCAATGATGGCAGTACATATTAACAACAGGCAGCATGACATGATCAGACAATTGCGTATTCTCCAGTGGAACATCAGAAGTGTATTTGCAAACTACCAGGAACTAAAGTCAATAATAGCGGAACAGAAAGTGGAAATAATACTCTTGAATGAAACATTCTTATATCCACATCAGAATTTCAGATTTCCACATTACACCACAATAAGACAAGATAGACAAGATGGACGAGGTGGTATAGCCTGCCTCATCAACAAAGCAGTACCATTCAAGCAAATCCATATAAACACTAATTTACCACAAAGATTTCAGAGTATTGGAATCATGGTGAACAACATATCGATAATAACAATCTACTGTCCACCAGACGTGTACATGTCAAAAAATAATTACATGAACATAATACAGGCAATACAGGTACCTTTTGTCATAATGGGAGACCTAAATGCACAACATGCAGCATGGGGATCGGGCGCAACAAATACTAGAGGGACTAATTTACTTGAAGCTATGGAAGATAACAATCTCGTATTCTTGAACGACGGCAGACCGACCCGCATAACATTACCTGGACAAAATGCAAGCTGTCCTGATTTAACCATAGGCACACCAGATAAAAGTTTACAAGGCCAATGGAATGTGCTGGAAACGGCAGGCACAAGTGATCACATGCCAACTACGCTTACGATAAAATGCAGGGATAAATATATGTATGAAAATAAACCTATTTCAAGATGGAACACTAGAAAGGCAGACTGGACCAAGTATAAAAAAAATTTTAATGAAGTACGAGCAGATTGGGGACCCAGCAAGCACAAACATCCCTGGGAGGTTTTGGGATGTTCTGAAAATGTTGGCATGTGGATGTTTTTCTGGGACGCAATATGCACTTCCTTAAGAGGTCTTCAGAAGATGTTGAAAGTATTGTTTTTGTTCTTGTGTGGCGTTTCTTTGTATGTATACGGTGAGGTACTAGCGAGGTCAAAAAAATGTTTACTTGTGGATGTCAATGAGGTCATACAACATACTTTTCGACGTCACGCCCGGGATGAAGGGTTCAGTGGATTGAGCCCATTTGAGCCGTCCTATACAGTTGAACTTAGTTAAAAATTCTTCAACAAGTCAACGAAAATTGAGGTTAAAGTTATTGTTCTCAGTTGTGTTGTAAAAAATCATTCAAAAAGTTCTTGTGAATTCGAACAATAGCGATAACTGTGAAAAGAAACTTTGTTATTTCCATTCCGAACAATAAAGACATTAGGATGAGATGGTTTTCTGCTGTTAATACAGCTATCACAACCACCAAGTATTTTTGTGGAGATCATTTTGATGGACAGGTGAGTGAATAAGTAGATCAGTCGAAAAAACGGAGTTACTTCATCTTTTTTTTCAGTTGGAGGTAGATATAAATAAGATTTCACGAACAAACATCAATACAAAACTGACATTTCCATCAAGAAAGATCAAATAGAAGCCTCACAGCATAGACAATGGGGTAAAGAGAACAGTTTGCTTTGGTGATTCTGATCCAGGAAATACCGTCAATATGGAATAGCTTATGTGCAGAGTGGAGTGGTATTCTGGTATATTTTTGTACAAATCAGTACAAGAGTCACATGCTCTGTTAGTGTTAACAGAGGAGAAGATATGAAATTAGTGAAAATATAACTCCTCATTCACTATTATAGTGTGATTATGTCAAAACTAAAATGTAAATATGTTGTTGAGACAGTCTTTAATAAAACCATTAAGATTAGGTTACACATTACTGGTGGTTAGTATATTAATTCAAGTTAAATGTGAAATCTTTCTTTCCTAAAAATATGTCCTATAGATGGAATAAAATTTATTGAATTTATATTTCAAGTCAATATAAGTGTTCATATATTTTCAAAGTGTTCATAAATTATATAAGTGTTTTTTTAACCATTTCTGGTCATTTTAGTAATCTCTGAAAATGTTCTTTCATTTGTTTTGTTGAAGTTTGGGTAAGTGTGATTGAAGTAGATAACTATTAATTTCGCGCCGAAGTTTCAAACTATAATAAACCAATTATCATGGCTCTTTTGAAATGGGTCCTGATGATGATTCATTCTAATTCGAAACTTCGGCAAGAAAATAAAAGTTCTCCTTCAACCACACTAATCCAAATACCAACAAAACAAAGGAAAGAAGATCTCTTCTCAAATGTCCAAATGAATAGCAAAATACTATATAAAGTGATCTTAAAAAAAGTTTTATTCAATGCAAATCAATATACACTAAACGCTTTGAAAATGTTCTGTTGTGTCTATGAAAAGGCTATCAAAAAAACTTAGGAAGAGTTCTCTTTGTGATATCCCAAGGACATCCTGAAAATAGACGCCTGTGGCGGACATTGGCTGTTATATAAAAGTACTATTCATGTATGAATAGGATATCGCAGTGGATGTTCAATGTCTCGAAATCTCGTACTTTCAACATCTCTGAGATGTTTTTGTGCTTGCTGGGGATATGGAGAATGGCTTAACATGGTGAATCAGGCTGCAGAAACTTCCATGCCGGAGACCAAATTGAGGATTGGAAAGAGAAGATACACCAAGAAACCAATATGGTGGGATGATGAGTGTGAGAACCTCAATAGACAAAAAAGTGAGGCATTGAGACAATATAAAAATGACTGGAGTGAGGAGAGCTATATAGAGTATAAAAGAAAGGCAGCAAGAGCAAGATTAAGGATGAGGACTAAAAAGAAAGTAAGTTTCAGGGAATACACAGAAAATCTCAACAGAGATACCCAAATAGGTGAAATATGGAAGGTAGTGAGACGATACTCCTATGGAGCCCAAACAGACATGGCACATTGCACACAAACTGAAGAGTGGGTGAGAACTCTGCTTGATACATTAACACCACCAATAGTCCCGACAGAAGACGATAGGGAAATTGAAAACTTTACAAACATACAGCCATCACCCGACATCACCAGAGATGAGGTGCAAACAGCTCTGCAACATAAAAAAGAAACAGCACCTGGAAAAGATCAAGTGACATACAATATGATAAATAATCTCCCAGAATTCATGATGGACAGACTGATAAACATATACAATAGGATACTCAGGGAAGAAACACCTATACCAGAAGAATGGAAAACTCACATTGTAACACCAATTATTAAACCTGGTAAACCACCAAATCAATATAGTAGTTATAGACCACTAGTGTTAGCATCAAGTGCTGGCAAACTTATGGAGAACATTATCCAAATGCGACTTGACTATCACCTAGAACAAACTAGCACATTCAATAGTTTGCAGAGTGGATTCAGAAAAGGAAGAGGGACGCTAGAAAATATTACATATATAACAACGGAAATAAACAGAGCAATCACACTGAAAGAGAAGACCATATGCATTTTTTTAGACATCACAGCAGCATATGACAATGTGATAATTGCCAAGCTTATGGAACATCTTAATGAAAAACATGTCAATTCGGACATAATGAAAGTAATTGCAAACATATTGAATATGAGAAACATTTACATCAGGTCACCAAACTCTGGGGAATTAATAGGTCCACAGCAAGCCTTCAAAGGTTTACCGCAGGGCTCGCCGCTCAGTCCCTTGCTGTTCAATTTATACACATCAAGTTTGAACAAAATTGAGTCAGATGGTGTGAAAGTCCTGCAATATGCAGATGACATTGCCCTCATATGCTCACACCGAAATGTAGCGAACCTAGTATGGACAATGGAACAGGCAATAAGACAAGTGGAAACCTGGCTTGATGAACATGGACTGACACTTTCAGCTAGCAAATCGAAAGCCATCATATTTAGTAAGAGGAGAATAAGGATAATGCCCCCACCAATACAAGTACAGCGGGAAAATATTGAATGGGTAGAAACATACAAATACCTGGGTGTTGTTTTTGACAGTCGTCTATCATGGAAACAGCATATCAATAATTGTTGTGAGAAAGCACAAAAGGGAATAAATATTATGAAGGCACTCACAAGGACTTGGTGGGGAGCAGATCCGCTGGTATTGCTTAATATTTATAAAGGGATTCTACGTACGCACCTAGAATATGGAATGCAAAAGCTGTGTTCACAACAACCAAAGACAATTGGAAGAAATTAGATCGAGTACAATATCAAGCACTGCGAGTTGCGTTAGGGTGCATGAGATCAACACCAACAAATATTTTGTTAGCTGAAGCCAGTGAAGTGTCTCTCCATAGTAGAAGAATCTGGATATGCTCGAAATTGTGTATGAAGATCATATCACGTGCAGATGATGAAGTGGGTACCAAATTAATAACATTCTATGGACTGTTCAATGAAGAACCAGCATACTGGAGAAATAAGCCACCACCTGATATACTAGAAGGTCTTGACCTAGTACTATTGCATGATAACAAGCTGAAGCACACAAGGGGCCTACCATGCTACCGATCTGATTATTGGATTCAGACGAGGCAGTTAGAATGGGAATCGGCAGGCTTAAATAAAGATAGCGCAGCTTGCAATAAAAAATTTACAGAGCTGTTGGCGAATGAATTTAATGAATACACAGTGGTATACACGGATGCCTCACTTGACAGAGGGACTGGGCGATGTGCTGTAGGCATAACGGACAAGACACTAGGAAATAGCATATCACAAAGACTAGGAAATGGAACACCGATATGTACAGCGGAAACCATTGCTATCAAAAAAGCTTTGGAGCATTACATAGAGAGGACGCAGAAGCTGGTGATCGTCACGGATTCAATGAGTGCAATACAAAAAATAACGAAACAAGGCCTGAATGCAAGAAACGACTCAATAACCTTAAGTACAAATGACATGATAGTTAACGGCAGGAAGAATGGAAAAGATATCAAACTTATGTGGGTACCGAGTCATATGGGAATTCAAGGTAATGAAGAGGCAGACAGATTGGCTAACCTAGGAAGAGATAAAAACATAATACATGAATACAGGTTACATTATGGGGAAATTCTACCTACAGTCAAGCAGTCAATATGGGAAAATTGGTGCCAGGTATATAAAGAACAAGGCAGACTCAAAGGAATAAAGTATGTGAACCTAAATCCAGTACCACATTCAAAACCATGGTTCAGTAAAACATGTGCGCCAAGAGGTACTATAACAACCATCATAAGAATGAGATCCCAACATTGCTTAACACCGCAGCATCTAAATAGGATAGGTGTCAAAGATAATCCACTATGTACTTGTGGTCAAAGGGGAGATCTCAACCACCTATTTCTAGAATGCCCCAATAGACATGAACAGAACACAGAACTATACAAGAGCCTAGCCCAACTCTCACAAACACCTATCGAAATCAGCACACTGTTAGGGAATCCGCTTTCTGAAACAGTGAAGCTACTCACAAAATACCTTAGCAAAAATGGAATAAAGCTTTAACAATGGTACATGACCCAACTGCTATACAAAATAAAAAATAAAACACAGAAGGTAACTAATATTGTCGTTTATTCCTTGATAGAATCCATCTGCTCGAACCATCCTATTAGTCCTGGTGTAAACCCCTGTGAAATGTTCTGGATACACCACAGAACACCTTTGTTCAACCTAATCCTATTCATGAAGGGCATGGACAATGTATCCAGATGCACGTAGTAGTGCACCTTTCATGTGAATGTGAACCGTTGAAAGAAGAAGTAGGATTTGGCTGTATGTCATAGGACAAGAGGCCAGTAAGAAAGAAGAAGAAGAAGACAGGGTTGGCAATATGGGAGGTAATTATACTCGTGATGCTATGAATATTCGAGACAGATTCGCAGAATATTTCAATACGCCTGAAGGACTTGTTCCTTGGCAAGATGAGAGAGTTCACAGAGGCCGAAGACAATTTCAATAACATGTGTAGTGATGTATGAGAAAAAACTCAAATAATAAATAAAATAAAATTAACATACTTACCCGGTATTTTCATTTCGCTAGAAATTTCTTCCCATGCATTTTCTTTCATTTGTTGATTGTGATAATTGTTATCAGACATCAGATAAAGATGTGGATAAGCACGAATTTTATTGATTGATAGATCTTCTTTCATTTTTGATTGATGAAAAGGGACACATACACAAAACGGCGTGATAATAATATATTGTCAATAGTAAACAAGACAGGAATGAACACGCTTTGCTGTACTCGTCTTTGTCGTAAACATTCAACTGAATAGTGGAAGGGGCTGCGGAACCACGGAAAAATTCGCTCGGTGAGCAATCCAATCAATTCCGTTCCGTTCCGGTCCATTCCGCGGTGTTCCGATCCGCGGTAGTGTGCGGCCTCTAACTTAGCTATATGTTTTAGAAATTTCCGTTCCATTCCGTTCCGCGATAGTGTGCGGCCTGCTTAAGGCGGCTTCAGATATCTTCAGAGTTCTTCAACCACGTGACGGAAACGTGAGAAAACGTGACGAAAACGAGACGCACGTTCCACGCTCGCTTCACGCACGCTTCACGCACGCTTCACGCACGTTTCACTCACGTTTTTTCACGTTTTCGTCACGTGGCTGAAGAACTCTGAAGATATCTGAAGCCGCCTGAAGGTGCCATTCAACGGCGCGTGGAGTGGCACGCCTGGCGCGTAAACTGCCACTCCACGCGCCGTGGGAATGGTCCGGCGCGTCTATTTTCGCGCGGCGTGCCTAGTCTCGTCGACTGTCGGTAAAAACCACACACTTCAAAGGACACACGTGCGGAGTGGCTAGACTCCAGACTGGGAGTAAAGACAGGCGCGAAATCTTCCCTTGTTCAGGTTCAGTAATCAATTTAGCGCGAACTCGGAGCCACACCCGACTTGTCAATCCACAGGCCGTTGGATCGCGGGTATACAGACACGCATCGGCGCGGCACTCCACGCGCCGTGGAATGGCCCCTTTATCGGTTTCTGCGGTTAGAGCTCTCTCGGCGTTTGACCTTCAATAAGCCACTTTCGCTATTTTGAACCTTAGATTTTCTTATGGAGATTAACATGGGAAAAGTGGTCAAAATGAGCCCGAACCGGTGCAGTACCTTTACTGACAGACTGGCGTTTATTGATTTTTTTTGTAAGTTCAATACTCCCTCCAGATAACACCTATAATCACGTGGAGTTGGACATTACGTACATTGTATCTATGTGTGCTGGATACGGCCTCATCTGCTCTTACATTGCCAAAGTAAAATTCGCCGTACAACTCTACCTATTTCTCTCCGACTTTTCGGAATTCAAGAAGCCCATAGATTTCGAAGAAACGAACAAGAAATATAACAGATACTCAATTTACCATTATTGCTACTTGGAGTCGATAGTCATATTCATATTGCTGGGATCCAACATGTTCAAAGGTTAGTTGTACGAATATTTTCCTCGATAAGGATCGAATTCAGAACCCTCATCTGAATTTTTATTATAATATATAGGGTTAATAATCAATTTGATAATTTTCTGAATAAAGTTTAGAGGCTTGTTTTTTGAATAGACCATTTTTAATATGATTTTCTGCTCATACGTTAAACTAGCCTATCTGGAACTCTCATCGAGATGTTTTGGGCGACGAAAAGGTAGGATCTGAATGATATTTTGATTTCACAGCAACATGTTGATGATTCAGAAATGATAATATTTCAATAATTCAGCATGAAATCATAATTTATTTAAACATATTTATAGTCACTTCATGAATATTGTCCCTTTCCCTGTTGTTCATTTTATTAGGAGAACAGGAATATGATAAAAAAATCTTGTAGATTGTAGATTATAGGAAGGGTCGTTAAGGCCGTGCAGCATCTCAAGCACCTCGACCTATTAGATCTTTTGTGCATAATCCTCAATCTATTCTGGCCCGGGATTCCGAGGCTTCTTGCGAAGTTTATTAGTTTCCTGGGAGCTAGGTTCGTGACATCGGAGGGCTCTAAGCAGAAGGCCACTTCCAGAAACTTGAGCCTCTTGCAGAAGAGTGCTGGGCATTCGCAAAGCAAATGTTCTGCAGTTTCAGCGATGTTCTCGCAGTAGCGGAAACTATCATTCTCTGTTTTACCCATCTTTTTGAGGTGATACCTTAGAGGACAGTTTCCAGTGAGGAGTCCCGTTACCAGTTTCAAGTCTTTTTTGTTCAACTCGAGAAGCTGTTTAGCTTTCCTTGTCGAAAGGCTCACTAGCCTTTCCGCTTGTCTTTGTCCTAGCACTTTATTCCAGTGAGATTTCATTTACTCTGCTTCCCAGAGAGCGTCGGAACTCTTCTCTCAAGTGGGCTTTGGAAAGTCCACAGAAGGGTTCTGGGCCAGGAAATTGTGTATTTGCCCCTTCTTTGGCAAGGCAGTCTGTTTCCTCGTTGCCTTCAACCTGGCACCCACATCAAAGTGACCTGGTTATTCGCTGCCAGTTGTCTCAGGAATTGTTAACAGTCCCGAGTCAGCTTAGACTCACAAGTGTATGACTTCAGAGCTCTCTGTGCTGCTTGGCTATCTGATAGAACATAGATTCTTGCCCTACGAGTGTCCCTCTCGAGGCACTCCTGGGCACATCTCTATAGCATGTACTTCTGCTTGAAAGATGGTTGGGGTGTTACCAAGGGGTTTTGAGAGCCTGAAATTTGGCTGTGTAACTCCCACTCCATCCATTTTGGATCCATCAGTATACCACACAAAGGCCAGTTGAGGTCCGTTCTCTGTGCAAATTTTGTGGTTCTTTATGACCACTGGCATGATATCTGTCGATTTAGACAGTCCGAAGGCACTGATTGCTGATTCTTTCATTACACACAGGTGCAATGGTGAAAGGTTCAGCATTACATCTAAGGCTGCAGTGGGGCACGTGAATATTGACCCTGTGATTTTCAGACAAGCCAGCCGGTGCACTTTCTGCAGCTTGACTTGTGCCGAAATTTGATGCATTTTTGGCCACCATATCAATGATGCGTAGGTGACCATGGGTTTGATGATCGTTTAGTATGACCAGCTATTGATTATATTCAGGGCCACTTGCATGCGATTGGAAATTATACCGTCATGTTTGCCCCTGATGGTAAAAACCAGGTCATCAGAGTAACCTTAAGTCGTGAAACCAGAATCATGTAGCTTAACTATCAGGTTGTCGATGACCAATGACCACAGCAAAGGCGATAGAACTCCCTCTTGGGGACAACATTTTTCCACTGTCATCCTGACCGTTTCTTCTTCGAGAGTCGCCACAATGATTCTGCTTTTTAGCATTGATTGTATCCTTCTAATCCTTTCCTCTAGTGATCTAGTTATGAAGGCATACGAGGTGTTATCAAAAGCACCCTCTATGTCAATGAAGGCACAAAGAGCCATTTCTTTTTCCACGAATGTCTTTTCAATGCTTTCAACTAGAAATTGTAGAGCATTCATTGTGGATTTACCTGCTTGATAAGCAAACTGTTTCTTGTGAAGCGGTCTTAACGCAAGGCGTTCGCTTCTGATGTAACAGTCTATTATTTTCCCCATTGCTTCCAGGAAAAAAGAGGTGAGACTTTGGTTCGTCCATTGGACGTCTTCCAGTCTTTGGTATAGACGCCACAACGGCATATCTCCAAGCTTGCGGTATATATAACCGAAGATTAAGCTGGACTTGAATAGCCTTTTCAGAAAAGGCTCTCTATTATATTTGAAGGCCATGTTGTAGTAAGGCGGGAAATATTCCGTCCTTTCCAGACGACTTGAATGGTTTGAAGTTTTTTTAGCCCATTTGATTCTTTTAGTTGTGAAGATCTTCCCAGCTAGGCTTCTGCTGGATCTGTTGGGGTTGTAAACAACCTCTTCCAGGTGAACGCTTTGCTGTTCGTTCTCCACGACTGATTCGGAACCAGGAAAGTGTGTGCAGAAGAACACCCAAGCTTTCCTTAGGGATATCAGTATATTCCCCGTTCGGCTTTTTGATTAGACCGATGCTGGGGCTGATTCGGTGATCCCCTCACACATTCGCCTCCATGTTCTTCTTGTAGATTTTCCAAGTTCTTTTGCTCTCAGCTCTATTGAAACTTCTTCTAACTTTTTTTCTAAGTTTTGCTAATTCCTTATTCCACCAAGGCACATATCTGGTAGTAGCCTTTTGTTTTTCAGGACAGCCAGGTGAGTCATTTGCTTTCTATATAGCATTTTGAAGTTGTCTTGAGGCTGTGTCAAGTTCCTCTATTAATTCGATGGATGTTAGTTGGTCATCCGTCTGCCTTTCGAGATGCTCTTTATAAGCATCCCAGTTGGTTAACTTTGGCACCCTCTATCCATCGAAGCGTGTCTCTGACGTCTTCAGGTCGAATCTTATGTGCTGATGGTCCGACATTGAAGAATCATCAGAGACATGCCAGTTGTAAATATAATTTGTCATAAATAGATCCGCGAGAATTCAATCAAGAACCTCTTTTCTAATCGCATTTATGAAGGTGGGTTTATTCCCTTTGTTGATAATGTCGATATTGTCGGCCGACAAATATTCTAGAAGATATACTCACCCCGTACGTGTCTGTGCTTTCCCATATTAAGTGTAGGGCGTTTGCATCGCAGCACAGAATAAAGTGCCTGTTACCTTTTTTGCATCATACCATGAGGCTTTGGACTTGGTGAAGGGTGCGTTGCGGAGGCAATAACCACCTGCCTCTTGCCTACCTCAGTTGGCACTTCCACTATTGCGGTTGCCAAATCTCCAGTTATGATCTCTGAAACAGGAAAATAATTTTTTATCAGGTGCGAGCAATATGGCTGCTCGTGGTTTTTCGTGGAAGGAACAGTAAAGTAACTTACACGACTCAATGTTGAGTCCTTGTTAATGAAGGGCTCTTGGAGTAGCCCTACTTGAATATCGTCTTCAATAAACCTCCTTCTAAGCACACTCGTGACAGCTTTTGAATGTTGAAGGTTTATTTGAAGACTTTTTGCTCATAATGGAGGTTTAAGTGGGGATTTTGACTTCTCCTTTCCCTAAACTCCGCCGGCATGGGATCTGTTCAGTTTCCGAGGCACAGCCTTGCCTTTATTGGTCACCTTCTTTCCTGTGTCAGCAGCACTTCTGGCAGCCTTTTCGGTCTGTTTGTTGGTGCTGGCTGCACCCGGATTGGTAACTGAGGTACCAGGTTCTGAGAGGTCAAGTGTGGCCGATTTGGGTTTGCCACTCACACAAACTGACCAGTCGATTGGATATCAACCAAAATAGTGAGAAGTTCTAGAGGGCCTTCGGATGTTCTTCTCAGGTGGTTGCTCTGAGGCTTTCATTCTGCGCCTCTATTAGTTCAAGGATTTTCTCCGTGGAGTATCCCTGGCTGCCTGGTAGGTACGCACCAAGAGATTTGCTGCCTCTTTAACGACCCTTAGCTGCGTATCCTCCCAGGGTTTTATATCCCCAATGGTATTTTTCAACGACTACACGGTGGCGTTATCGGCACACATTAGGGCTAACCAGCCAGGTCTATTGTGGGAGCTGTGGAAGTGAGGCTTCGTCGCAGCCTTCGTGGCAGCCTTTTCTCTCGTTGATTTTATCCAGAATTGCCACCTTGACTGTCACTTGACTGAAGGTAGGTTTGGTGGCTGCTGCCTCTGTCTGCCGCTTTTGGTCTTTTATTCAATTGAACGTCGGGAGTCTTTTCCTCTGACCGGACCCTTTTCAGCCCTTTGTCAAAAGGTCAACTCCTGACCGGCTCAACCGCTTTCGTCCTGGCCTTTTCTAATGGAAGCCTTCCCTTTCGAGAGGGCTTTTGTGGACTTATCAGTCTCCCCGTCACTACCAGATTTTTTGGAAATGTCAGCCTCGATTTCAAAACGTTCGGCGTCCTGTGTGATGCTGCCATGTTTCCATGAAGATTTTGTCGTCTATATTTTTTAGGGAGTTTTCCTCACCCTGTTTTTTTTCCTACGGTATCCATAAATGGTCCCACGAGAAGCTATGGAAAATGCAGACTTTGGCTTATGCTGTTCCACCTTGTCTTGGGGAGATTTTTATTGTAGTTCTCTTCTACTTGACCAGCTGGTTAAGGCAAGCCCCCACGCATCATCAGCTCGGTCTGTACCAGGCAGGTTTCCACAGAGAGTTTCAGCTCCCCGGCGCACCAGGGATGCTCTGGACGTGACATCCAGTCATCCCCCCGACCCCCCGGGAACAGGTTTCCCCTCCACGCTTTGGTTCCTGGTATTGATGAGTTGCTCAGCGTCACACAACCCGCGTCACAGTAGCCACCCAAGCCCTGGGATTGAAAAAATTCTTGTCGATGACAACTTTTTTAATATTGTTCGAAATCAGCTTACCAAAATCAAAAACAAACACCATATTTAGTCCAAATTAAGTTATTAACCGAATGAAACATGCTATTTACTGAGCAACCAAAATAATTGATATCTAATCAATAAAATATAACTGAATTTCCCATTAATGACTGAATATCTACGTAGGTATCAAAATTTCTTCTCTAATATACCTAGTTAATACTGAGTTATTCATTCTCAATAACCTAGTTATTTATTGAATGATAATCACAATTTCATGACAATGCAATACTAGATAGGTACTTCATTTATTAATCCTAGGAGTTTAGATTCACATGGTGGATTTATGCAGCAGTTTCTCAAGGATCTGTTCAGGCATTGACATTCAATTAAAATGGTTGTGCACATTGTCATAAATCTTAAGATTTTGCTAGTATTCTTCTCAAGACTTATGACTAAAAAATTATGACTAATATGACTTAAAACTATTGCATCCACCATCACCTTCTACTCCAAGACATTCGATGTAATTTTTCGCTTTCCTAAATCTTTGAAATATCAAATCAAATCCTAGATGAAATGTCTTAGGATTCCTTCCCCGAACATAATTATCGTTTTAATAAAATCCCCATCCAGGTGACCAATGCAGAAAAGAAAATGAAGAAAACAATCTCACCGAGATCTGCGGTCTGTTCACCTATACATGGATGCCCTTCAACATAGACTTTATCCCCGTGAAGCAGATGTATCTGTTCGAACAGCTGTTCGGAGCTCACTACGTGTACATGGTAGCTGGTCTAGCCGCTTGGATGGTGCTGGAAAGCGTGGAACACATAGCTTCCAGAATAAGACACGTGACTTATCTGTTCAACGATGCTCTGAATGAGGAGGATTCTGAGAAGAGGAGAAAGAAGTTTAATTTTGCTGTTAGATATCACATCGCCGTTCTGGAGTAAGTTCTTGAGGTGAAGGAGATCGAAGTTTTAATGAAACAACACACGATAATTATAATACTTGGATAAGTTCTTATCGAATTCATAGTTTTGTTACCATATTCGTGGGTAGAGTGAGCAACGACCGTGTTTTCAACAGATAACCAATTTATGAATACATTTATTGCAGACTTATTTATATGGTAACTATTTATTTTGGAGGTTATGCACGATGCTCATTGCTTACATAACTCAACTTCGTATTCGACTGACTGCTGCATTATCTGGCCCTGTATTTATATCGTGTTTGAATGATTCTAGCAACTTTGGGAGCTGTCATTCTTCTATCATTGTTCTTCACATCTCTCCATCCTATAGCATCTAGGATCTCTCATCCTTTTCTGTCATAGATATTTCTTGAGCATTCGAAAATTTTCTGGAATGTTCAAAGGTATCTTGATTTCCCATTTCACTTTTCTAGTGTCCCCTGAGGTCCTGATTGTTTTAGTGTCAGTAAACACCGGCATATCATTCACCACTGAAAGTGTTATGTGACCTTTCCCATAGGTGTTTTTAATAATCAAAACCAGTTGTCAGTTACACTAGTGTTCAGCAGAATGAACACTTTGCTGGTGTTCTTTATGCATTTCCAAAATTGCGATGACACCGCAGTGCTGTGATGCACATTATGTGATTTTCTTGATACTGAATCCTACCTCCACGAAATTCTCTTTTACTTTTCTTAACTTTTCTGGTGGGAAGAAACACCATATCATGAGTGTGTTTATGCCAATCAGTGCTTTTCTTCATCCGGTGTTTTTCACTAAGTTGGATCACCTATTGGAATATATTTCATATGATGATAAACTAGACTAAGAAGAATCTAGGGACAAGTCGGATGATAACGAACTGTTTCGGCTTATTTATCCTGATCAGTGATATACTAGAGACTATGCCTGTTAACGCCCTACGTTGGGTGTTGTATTTACATACACCCTACGAACAATATTAGTTTAAGTTTATTTAGGTTTATTCATTAACTTTTAATTAAATAAGCACTGAGAGTACTCATGAATTCGAAGTTCTCATCATGTTAAAATATCGAAGCTCCCTCGTAGAAGTCAAAGGTTTGTCTATGTTTTTGGACCTATCGTGAAAAAGGGGATCCAACCTAACATTCTTCGCCGAGAAGAAGACAGAACGCTATCTCAATAAGTATATTTCCTCGACATTCAGAATAATCGAAGCACGTTACAAAAAATACAGTCCACTATCAAGTGAAGAGGAGGTGGTTGCAACCCAAGAACTCGCTGAGAAGCCAAAAGTTGGAAGGAATTCCAGTTAGGTCAAATTCTTGGCGAACTTTTGACTTGTCACCATACCTCATTTTCTCTCATCAAAAATCATTAGTCCAATCGAGACGGATTTTTTGATTCATGATTATTCTCAGTGAGATTTATAATAAGTATTGAGTGTGTTGCAGCGAATTTCTGTAATCAAATAATTTTCTGTTTTCCATGTTAATTTTTGCAATAAATCCGAAAACATTTAATATTCCCGAAACAGTTGATGATAGGTATAGGACATTGTACATAAAATATGTCTAGAATTTTTTGGGGAATCCAAAAATTGAAAAATATACCGTGTGTTGCATTAAAATAAGAAAGTTGATATTGGCCACTGTGGCATGACACACCCTGTATAAAAAGTTTTTTTTGAAAAACAAGCGCAACTAAAGATACAAATCGACGTGTCCGAGCGTTTTTCCTAAAACGCCACCGTTTATTTATTAACGAATTTATTCCATTTGGCTGGTACACACTGTATATATGACTATACTGTGCAGCTCACATTCAGGTTCTTTTATTTTTGCAGATTAGAAGATAAATTGAATAAAACCTTCAGTGTTTTCATGTTCACTCACATGGTGATGACTGGAGCAATAATGGGATATGGAGTTTATGCATACATCAAGGTGAATAGAAGAGATGTAGATTAGAAGTCATTATATTGTGCTCATTATAATCGTAATCATTTCAACGATTCATTAGGTGCTTCAAAGTTCACAGTGAATTATTTTGTTATACCTATACCTTTTCGCTTCCATTTTCCTGAGCGCTATTCAAATAATGATATAAGTACTTGGAACCGTATTCAAATGAGAGAATTTCAGAAAAATATCGGTATGAACCTATAGGTACAGGGTGGCCCACGACTAGCGCGACGGAGATTTATAGCAAAACGGCTAAACTTCTTAAGTTTTTGTCACATCAGTTTGTATATCGATTAATGCCACATTTTAAAATTATTTTGAAATATACAGGATGTCCCAAAAAGTTGTGACATATCAAAGTTATGTTTTTTCTTATGGAACACCCTATATTTTATTGCATTTTCAGATTCTTCCTCACACTTGGGGTTGGAAAGATGAGGGGGCGAAAAATCGAGATTTTTCAACTTCAGGATTTTTTTGTGTGTAAACTATTCATTATTGGTCGATACGGCTTACATGTCCCCATTTTAACTTTTGATTAACTCTCTAACTAACAGGGTGGCTCAGAATTCATAATTTTCAATCACCCTGTATTTGATTCAAATAAATGTAATTGGATAGTTAATTGAAAGTTAAGTTAGGGAAATGTGAGCCTTTTCGACCAATAATGAATAGTTTCCACACAAAAAATCCTGAAGTTGGAAAATCTCGATTTTTCGCATCATCATCTTCCCTCGAAACCCCAAGTGTGATAGATCGATGAAATCAGCTCTCCAGGAAGAATCTGAAAATGCAATAAAATAATGATATGCCACAACTTTTTGGGACATCCTGTATATTTTGAAATGATTTTAAAATGTGGCATTAATCAATATACAAACTACTGATGTGACAAAAACTTAAGAAGTTTAGCCGTTTTGCTATAAATCTCCGTCGCGCTAGTCGTGGGCCACCCTGTATAGAGACATAATACTCAGTATTTTCAAAAATATATACTATAGTTCACCAAATTTTAAGTGTTCTCGTAACTATCAAAGCATGTTCGTAAATAATTAATCACTTGTAAACTCACACCACACATCAACGAGTCAGATTAAATAAATCAATAATCATAAGTGATTTTTCATTATTTATAGGGAAGAAATCTCTCTTCGTTTTTACTGGCAATTGGATGGTTGGTGGGTTTATTGATGGACTGCCACAGTGGGCAACGTATACGAGATGAGGTAGGTAAATTATTCAGTATCTTTACTTTAACTATGCATTGAAGAGATTCTCATAACACTGTCAACAAATCTACAATCAACGAGAGTGGTTTTTGATCAATGTTATGGGAAGAATTGAATCCTCAATATAGACTTTATAAATCGAGGAATATTTTTAGAGAAAAATTGCATCAAAAGTCATTATTCATGCTTGCTATTATGATCAATAGGTTGCAATATCCTATAATGGAGTGATATTGTGATCATCATTAATGATCATTATAAAAACCAAATTACAAAAACCAATTCCCACTCATTTACTCAACTCGGTATTCTGTTTCATTCCAAGAGCTATTTCGAACACCAATAGCTTCTCATGACTATAACAAATCACAAATTCGATATCTCATGAAAATGATGGAAATAAGACCTGGTGGCGCTACTATTTAATTGTTTCAGCAGACAAATCCTTGATTTGGAACAATTGAATTTCAGCTCATTACGTGGGGTTCTTATGTACAACAATAGATGGCGATACTGTCGAAAGATTTTTGAGGAATTTTCTTTCAATCATGTTCGATACATATTCGCATCAAACTCATTGGAAAATGGCTCCATGAAATTGTTAGAAACGATCAGAAGTCATTCAGAATCAAATATTCATACTTTCGTGTTGACACCTGCAGTAACCTGTAAATTTGGTTGAAATAGCGGCTTCACTTAGCGAGATTCACCCACGCCATGTCACGTTATACACGTTTTATCGAGGTAGGCGAAATCAAGATATTTCGGACCAGTCACAGGATAGGAAGTGATTTCACCAGTCTATCTATCCACCTCTCTCATGATGTACATGCCATGGCTCCTAGATTCTATCGTGAGGATCAGTAACCTGAAGTGACAAAACGTCATCGTTCATTATTCATCCACTAAACGAAGGAAGCTCAACTAAAAAGTACCTACGACCATCAGATTCTCTGGAGAGAGCAATCCTAAGGAGAAATCCACTTCTAATCAATATTTGACCAAAATCGTCGATAGAGTAATCTCAGAACCGGATATACCGAGGTATGTTACTATGTTAGGTCAAACCTAGGTCTGAATAAGCCAGAAATAATTCATTGGTCGTATATTGCAGTAGTAAGGCCAATATTCACCTACGCCTCGATCCTTGGTATGGTTGGACAAAAACTGCTGAAACATTCAGTGCTTGGATGCATACCTACCCAGCGAACAATGTATACATGTTATATGTATTATTGGAAATAAATATTATTATTATTATTAATGAATCTCTGGCCGCTGTCTCACTCCAGTCATTTGTTGCTCAATGTAGGGGTTACCTGGAAAGTTATCCGGGAGTTTTGAAAATTGGTGATTTCATAGATTTCGATGTACTCTTCACGAACTTCAACTTTGCCACCTCTTATCTTTGCCGCTCGAGCCACCATATTGAAAAAATGGTGACAAATAGCAGTTTATCATATATACACTGTGTTCAAGATAAGAATGAACAGCATGGGGATATCGAAAACGGTCAGTGATACAAAGAAGGTTGATTTAAAAAAAAGTTGCCTATTCATGTGCCTAATAATATGACATTTAGAAAGTTTTAATATTCCGCACTCTAATAAGTATCCAGAGAGGCGACAACCTGGTAAATCAATATTTAGACGCCTACTATCTAAAATTAGAAATGGTTCCGAAATCATATTGTGTGATACATTGCTGTATTCACAATGAAAAATGGAGTCGTATACTTTAGTTTCGGCTCATATAAAAATACAAAGTTGATGATGTTTTCTAAAAGACGAAACGTCGCAGAAAAATTCTGCTTATGTTATCGTGTAGTCCTTAGAAAGTGGCTATGGTGAAGTGCTATTTGTTTTACATTTCCTTTGAAAATAATGCTAGGAGAAAATAAAAACGAAATTCTTAAATTTCGGTTTTTCTCGGATATCTCCGAAACTACTTGGAATATCAAAACTCTCTAAATGTCATATTATTAGGCACATAAATGCGCTACTTTTCTCTAATTCAATCGACCCCGTATCACTTACCGTTTCCGATATCCCCATGCTGTTCATTATTCTTATCTTGGACACACTGTATATATCCCACTCATATCCTTCACATGATAGCGATGAAGAGGAAGACACGGAGACTATTATCGAGCAGGCGTTTGATGGAATCGAAAACTAAGATGATTGTGATGAGTCTTATTATCCCATTGAAGATGATGCGGATGAAATTTTGGTCTGTGAATGGTATGTGACGTCTCGATCGATACCGAACTGGCAACACCTGTTCTATCAGGAATCACAAATCGAAGAAGATTACGCTAAATTTCGAAATTAGGCCTTACATGTGGATTATGGCTACAGGGAACATCCTAGATAAAAAAAATGCTATATCTCATCAGTCCTCAAGATGCATGGTGTGTAAATGAGTTATTCGCCAGAACGCATATTGAAGTATACTTTGCGGCACTATAAATGCCAAAACTATTGATTATAGAAAAAAATTCTTGATGCATACATTTTAGTAAATCTTCTCTAGTTCACTTATGTATGTTTTTATCGTGAAGTGAGTCGGAAAAGAGTTATTGTCAAGAAACTACTATAACTGAAATTTTTTCAATATGGCGGCTCGATCTGCAAAGATACTATATGACAAAGTTGAAATTTGGAAAGAGCACATCGAATTCTATAAAATAACTTTTCAGGAAAACTACCAAATGACTGGACTATATCTGGGCCAACGCATATGCACATGGCATATTGTAATCGAGTACCTAAAATCCAACCAGCAATGGATCAATACCAATCAATCAATCAATATTTATTAGTTCTTTTGATCATACAAACGATATAGAATACGTCATACTAGAATTAAAAATACATAAAAACCAATTACGCGTATAGTGTAAAATATGAGTATCAAATATGAGTATAAATATGGTACATATACAACAAAAATAGTACATATACCAAGGGATAGTACATATACAATAAAAATAGTAGAGATACAATAGATAGCCGTTATTGACAACGACAATTTACGATTAAACACATTTATTTTCAGATAGTAAATTCACTTAGCGAATAAAAACAATTAACCGATAAATATTCTTTAAGAGATTTTTTGAATGCTCTTTCATTAGGGCACTGTTTGATTTGATCAGGTAGTCTGTTGAAGTGGTCTGCCCCAGCATATAAGGGAGACTTTTTATATTGCTGTAAGTTATAACTGTTTCGAATATGTATATGATTTCTCTTTCTTGTTGAGTAGTTATGATTATCATGATTTTTTTCAAATGAATTCAAGTTCTTATGTACATAACAGAGTAATTTGAATAAATATATACTTGTGACAGTAAGGATTTTGTTATTTTTGAAAGTGTCCCTGCAAGATTCATTAAATTTGAGGCCAAATATGAATCTTATTATTCTCTTTTGAATTTTGAATACTCTGGAAACCTCGGTAGCTTGTCCCCATGTCGTTATGTTTGTACTTATTTTGGAATATATGAAAGCTTAATAGAGGTCTAATAAATATTTTTTGTCAAAATTTGATTTAAGTGTGATGAAGGCGAAGTATAATTTTTTTAGGGCAGAGCATAACTGTTCTATATGGCTGTTGAAAGAGAGTTTTTCATCGAGTTGAATTCCTAGGAATTTTGTGCAATTCGTAGTTGTTATCAAATTGGTATTTATATTAAAACTCAATTGATTAGCTGTTCGATATTTGCTAGTGAATTCAATAAAAACAGTTTTGCTTTCATTATTCATTAGATGGTTGGATTCACACCATTGACTAAATTGGTTCATGACCGTTAATGCTTTTTCTTTCAGGTTTTCGAGATTTTCGGATGTGACAATTATGGTTGTATCATCTGCATACATGTACACCTTCCCTTCACTTATATGAAGAGGGAGGTCGTTCACGTATAGTAGGAAGAGTGAAGGTCCTAGGACTCCGCCTTGGGGAGTACCTAGATCGGTTTCGAAGTTTTCAGAGAATTCATCATTCACTTTCACAATCATGTTGCGGTGCCTTACATAACTCAGAATCCACCTATTTATGGGTCCTCGAATACCCATTTTTGATATTTTATCCTCAAGAAATATTGGATTTATTGTTTCGAATGCTCGAGTCAAGTCGAAGAATATTCCTAATACACATTTACTTTTATCGATATTATCATATATGTATTGAACGACCTCCGTGGATGCTGTTTCGATTGAAAAATCTTTTATAAACCCATGTTGTGATGGGGATATTACTTTATTGACTTCTAAATATTTGATTGTCATGTCATAAACAATTTTTTCCATTAATTTGGATAAAGAACTTAGCACACATATTCCACGGTAATTTGCGACATTTTCAGGGTCGCCTTTTTTAAAGACTGGAACAACTTTCGCTGTTTTTAATGAGCTTGGAAAGGTTTCATTTATAACAGATTCATTCATAAGAAACGCTAGAGTCTCTGAAATTAAGTCTGAACCATCAAAAGGGTATCTTCGAATGATCTAATAATATCATTAGATCATTGGTATCTTCCGACCGACATCATCTGAATGATGACGACTCGTCTCAAGTGTTATTGCTGAACATCCGCTTCAGGAGCTGATCATTTGCTATTATTGTAAATTATCTCAGAAAGTGTTTCGGATTCCTGAATATTGAATGTTGGTTTCGTTTTTCAGACTCCTGCTCACATATCCAAGTTACCAAATTCAAAGTAGCGATATCGGAAAAAAATCGCAGCGTCTGATATCAAGCAATCTCTGCCTTATAATTTCAGAAAAAAATTAAGGAAACATCTTCTAGCACCCTTATGTCCAAGAAATTCATAGCATCAAAAACCCTGCTAGGATCCGTCACTCCCAGAAGTCACTCATGGGGAGTTTTCAACTTCGAAGTCGCGATATACGAAAAACCCCGTCTTCTCCAATTCAATCAGCGACATAAACTATCTATGTCAATTAGTAGGAAGAAAAATATATCAATATTGAATAATATAATGTTACGAATTGGACTGGCAGTCTGAGAATACCGGAAGTCATTATCTCGGCAGCTCGCGTCTAGGTTGTGCATGATTTTTGGCCTCGCGATAACATCAGTCACCGACGAATCAATTAGAGGACAATAGCGGATGACTGATAACCGTCGTAGATTCTCGAAAATGAAGGACATTGTTTTTTGTCCTCTATTGAATATTCAAGATTTTGCTAGATGAGTATTTTGTACCTATATAAGCAGCGCAGTGGCGCAGACAGTCAGTTTAGAAAGAAAGCTAGTATTGTTAACATTGAGATTTTTAAAGCGAATATCGTTGTGATTCAACTAAGTGTTTATTGGGTTGTATCTCGAGTGTTTAGTGAAATAAATTGTTTGGTTTTGTACTGAGTGTTTTAAATTCACGAACCCAAGTAGAAATATCATAACTATAATAATTTCCATACACACTGACTTCAAACTCAGTTCATCGAAAAAGATTGGTGACGATACATTTTGAGAATTTCGAGAACCTATATGATGAGTTACTTACACGAAATAACGTAATGATCTTCAAAATTGATAGTTTCAATAACTTTCTCATATCGGTAATGCATTTTCAGAGCGATTCAATCGCAATTGGCTTGTACCAGGCCAACTGGACACACTGCGATTCAGGACTAAAGAAGGACATATTGTTTGTGCTGATGAGATGCCAAAGGCAGATGATCCTGAAGGCGGCGTCATTCGGGATAATGGACCATCCCATGTTTTTAGCGGTAATGTAACACATGATTAGGTAGAGCATTCAAGTAAGAATTACTTTCGATGTTTTTATTTTTCATCTCTATGAAAAACGTAAGATCTCGCCAAAGAGTTTTCAGGGTGCAGGTTAATTTGAGATCAAGCTCAAGCAGGATCTCGATTTAGAGATATGATGATAGATATGATCACTGAAAGTAGAAAAAAGTTGATACATAAATATTATTGACCATTTGTTGCCACGCAGAGCTTGGATATGGCATTATATAACACTTAGTATCCTATACTAGCAATAATATGTGAAAACAGTTATGGAAAATGAAAAACTCAAAACATAATTTTGGACATACTTAATGGAAAACTATTCGTGGAAATTCAGTTGCAACTAAATGAAGAAATATATGAAAATTATACAGACAAATTCAATTCAACCAATCATATAATGCCCCAAAATAATGAAACTTAAATTTCCGACATGATACCAGTATGGCCATCTACCGACGAAGTACCGAAACGCTTGAAATGTCTGCAGATCTCCTAAAGTCCTACCACATGCGGTTAAAAATGGTAATTTGTTAATTCAAATCATATCATCAGATGTCGCTAGTATGCAGATTTCTCGCGTCAATCCTCTGAATTTTGTTTTAGCTCGTTACTTTTGATCAGAGATAAGTAACCCACTAACAAGAAGTGCACGTCAATGCTAAAATTTGGCAATATATTTTTCATGCTTTTGGAATCAACCACAAGATGGAACTAGTGCCGTTGATTCCAAAGAGTGAACATAGCTTTTTCAGCTGCCAAATCCGGCTGCCACGTTCAAGGTCAGATTTTTCTGTCTTTTTCTTCATCAGTTTGTCTTTGTCTTTTGTATGCAACTGTCTTCCACTTTGTTTATTTTTATTGATTTTTATCGACTTTGTACGGTGGAAATTTGTTCCAGTTCTCGTGAATATTGTGGTTTTACATCAGAATTTCATTCATATCTTTATCAAAGTACTATTGAACAATATGAAATACTCCAGTTGGATATTTGTATAATCAATTTATTATTGAGAAATGCAGTGACAGTGGCAATGTCATGATCAGGAAATAAAATTGCGAGTACTTGAACTGTGAAATGAGGATTTCGTTTCCCTATCAAAGATTTTCTTTGAACAAAAAATTGGATCGTTAATTATTCAGGTACGTCACACTACCAGTTGATATTTTACACTCACTATGTTCTGAGTGATATACTTGATTA
Source organism: Chrysomela aeneicollis (assembly GCA_029955515.1). Taxonomy (NCBI): domain Eukaryota; kingdom Metazoa; phylum Arthropoda; class Insecta; order Coleoptera; family Chrysomelidae; genus Chrysomela; species Chrysomela aeneicollis. The sequence continues at coordinate 1,673,738 of JARUHQ010000024.1, forward strand.
TTCTTTTTCTGTTACAGGAGGTGTTGAGCTAATAGATTCGAGTTGGGTAGAACCATGGTAGAACTGTACAAAGGGCTAGTTTGTGAATATCATTTCACTGATGATAATGATCCATTGCTCAGGAATAGATTGAAAAAACGTAAATAAATTGATGAGGAGAGGGACAGCAATGCATCAGCCAATGTATCTTCAACTAGTCTAAATAATTACCAGTTCCAATGTATTGTTGAATATTGTATAAAAATAATCACTGACAATTCAATATCTATTCATACAACAGTAAAAGATATTTTTCATAATCAATTGATATTATTACATTGCTCGTTTTTTTTTTCAAATTGTATGATCAAAAGATCCCAAATGAGGATAGAGATAGAAAGAAATAAAAAGTGGAAACCCAATTTCAAAGGCAAACAGCCTCTTCATACTAAAGTGGCAACTGAAATTATGATCATGGCACCATACCAACAAATTCCTGAATTTGATTTTTTCAGTAGTTATTTCATTTGAATCTGCTTCAAAGGCACATCACGCATCTTCAATGCAGATCACTTTTTTCCAATCTTCAAGTTATTATCTACACGTACATGTCTTATGTGTTAATTTTGTTTAGACCAGGATGAATAGTTGATAGTGATTCATATTTTCTCACCATATTAATGAAACCTCTGATATCATTTATCAAACAAAAATTCTCTTTCATCCTTAAGAAAATGAATAATAAATATAAAAAACCACAGAGTAAAACGTGAAGTGAACAAATCAACTCGAGTACTGTAAACTGTAACACACTGTAATGTAATCTAAGTTCGTGAAAGTTCGTAATTTGAATTAGCTGCGAAACGCTAACTTCATATCAACAAAAATTGAGATTCATGCGTTAAACGCCATCTGTGATAATACGTTGAAACGAAAATCAATCACGTGGCTATATTTCCAAATCTTCCATAAGACGTGCACATCTTGTTATTACTTATCTCTGCTTTTGATACAATGTAACAATTTTGACTCGAATCTCGTTAGTCTTATCTCTTGTAGACGCTGACTTCGTCAACGATTATTGTTTTTGAAGAAAACCTACAAGCGTTTGAATCAAATATGCCTATATTAATATCGAATGATGTTACGAAAAATAATATTCTTCAACGGAAATGATGATGCCAATATAATTAAGAATTCATACTTTTCCATGGAAATTTCAAGTCGAAATATAATACTATATTAAATAGTATTTATAACAACTACAAGGTGTTACAACTTTATAACATTTTCAGTAGGTACGTTTTTTTTTAGGTTTTGAAAGCGTCATATTCGTACATCACCTTGATGACTCAGAATGAGAAAAGAGATCACTAAAACAACATACAAGACCACAGGCAGCTTATACGCGGAAATGGATCTTCATGCCTGCAAAAATTATTATATGAAACCGCACTGCTTTCTTTAAGAAGCTTTTCTGAATAATGAATTAGGAGTTGTTGATAATTTTGAAAAAGATCAAATATTGTGACATATCAGATATTTAGAAAATATTAATTTCAATAAATTGGAGAATTGCATTCCTAGCCTAAAATTTCCGATCACAAAAAAATTGCTAATCTTCAACCGATAAGTGCATTTATTAAAAAAATTGCATAGATTATATATATATTTTAAATATATACCGAATGTTCTGAAAATTCTTGTGAAAGGGTTAGTAGGTACTAGGTAGACTATACCATCTATCAGTATGGGAGGCCGAGAGGCTGAATGTGGATTTACTTGAGATTCGTGGGGACCTTTTGGATTATAAAGATTGAGTAGATGCTAAAAATAAAAAAAGGTTATGTGATGTATGCCCTTTCACTGATGGTGGGGAAAGCGTGTACAGTTCCTCGAAAAGGTAAAAAAATAGGCACAAAGAAATACTCAAGCGCGTCAGATATCAATAATATATGCGCTCCCCGTGTTTTTGATAACGGAAGAATATTAATCTGCCGGTTTTCGTGGTGGGGGTGGCCTACGAGGGAGTTGAAAATGCAAAAATATACAGGGTGTCCCATTGGGAAACGGAAATACTTCAACAGTGGATAGAGGTCACCGAGGCGATTCCGAATATACCATATTTGTTGGGTCTTACGAGTTTCATAATCGAGATATAGAGTGTTTTATCAATATTGCTCATTTCTTTGTGGGGTCATAACTAACGAACCACTTGGTATAATTTTTTGATATTTTGTTCATACGTTCTCCTTTTTTGGTGTATTTTGCGTTCATTTTGTGAATTATATGTTTTATGTTTGAAATTTGTGCTTTTATTCTCAAGATTTCAACAGGCTTCACACATACTTTTCTATCAAGTAGTCACTGCTATATTGCAACAAGGTGGTAGTAGGAATATTCAATATTTAGTTTTCATATACTTTACATGTTATATTGCAGTGACCTTACTGGAAACATTAAATTCAAAATATGAAAAAAATAACTTTTACTAAATTCATATGTAATGTTGCAGAAACCTTGCTAGAATATGTGTTATCAAGAAATATTAAATTCGTTATATTAGGGAAGGTCCGTTTCAGCAGTTGCTGCAATCTTGCAGTGAGGTAGCGACAAACCTTACAACCTTGCATTGTTGGGTTGCTGTAATATTGAATAAATATTACATTGCTCAGTGGGGAGGGGCAGGGGGGAGACCGCCCCTCCCGCCCCTTAACGTCAGGCGTCGTCGTTCACTTTTACCCACGAAGATCGTAACAATATATTAATCTCAAAAACACGAATAATTTCGAAATTATTTTCCGAACAAACCGCTACTTTTCGAGACAATCCATGTCAAAGTTATGATAGGTACATGCATTATGTGTCAATACTTCCCGAAAACTTACAATACACAGAAAGAGAAATTTTCGAACTTTGTCATGAATTATCTCGAGAAGTTTACCTAGTGGTTTGTTTACAAAATACGTGAGTTTTAAAAAATCATTGAAATATAGATATCATGATAAATGCAAAATTAAACCAGTGGGAACTTGATTGTAGACGAAAAAATGCGCCCCTGATTGACATCTGCCCCCTCCGCCCTTGAATGCTGGGGACGCCACTGGAAGGTACTGAAATATCGCTATCAGTATCAGACATTTTACGTTTTGTCAAGAACTGTCAAAATATTTTGTAAATCTGACAGACGTAACTTGAAAACGAAATTAAACAATATATTTTCTATAAATCTCGAATGAATATTGATATTTTGACTCTTCTCAGTCATTTTTCATCTAGAATAGATGAAACTGATAAAAAGATGACAGATATACAGTTTCTGTTTTACCGACACAAGGTATGCCGCCATCTCTGATAATTTCTGGAATTATTACTACGGTATGAAATCAAGTAGGCAAAGGTCTACAGTTTATTCTAGTGCTTGTTAATAGGAAGCTGTTTCACCATCCTATATCCACCTTGATGGAAACATATCATTTCCATAGCACACAGTGATATTGTTAAATAAATTGAACTGCTGTTGATTTTAGGGCAATTATATATTTATTTACAATTATCTAGTCTAATAATTTTAACGATTGCACGAAAAATAGTGTGTATGCCATGGCCGCTAAACTTTTTAACGAACTCAAGATGTTCTGTTCTTTCGGTACGTTAAAAAGGTATTTCGCGGCTTAAGAGGGGGGATTCACAATGCGACTCATGCAGACCCATCCTAAATAGTCGATTTCTAAGTTTCTGTAAGTCCAATTGCGAAATGTATTGGACCAGTGAAAAGACCAAAGTTGGGAGGTGTCGATGAAGGATTCCTAAGTTGAAACTCATTCGTGAAAGAAAGCTGTAGATGATCAAAATATGTAAACATTGTGAACTTTTTTGCTTTGGATTCACAAAAATTTATGATCACTTCCGAGGTTAGATATATAGTAATACATGACCGGAATATTATCTTCTGAAATGTAGTCGTTTGGCTATAATTGAATATAGCGAATAATTTTGACAGCAAAACCGCCATTGACCACATAAATATCAAGGATGGGTAGCAGGGACTCAATAAAGCGAGAAGGGATCTTGAAATTAGTAGTTCAGACCTTGCCTCACAGATGGCGGTAATGTCCATCGCATTTTCTATTAGCGTTTCATGAATATGAGATGGCGCTGCAGAATTCCAGTCAGCAAAAAACTATAATTGAGTGTTTTATTTTAATGCGTAGATGAATTGCAGGGTTGCCGGATCTTCTTGGGACTACTATTTGCATTCGATATTCATTATTTTAGTAATTTACGAGTAAGGTAAACTGCAAAGATCGAATCCTTTAGGAAATAAAAGAAATGTTTGGTGATTGTTTTTCCAATAAGATAAGTGCTGATTTAATTTGTACATCTTTCGTTGTTTATTTCGAAAATTCATGACGAATCTATAAGAGAATAGTTACGGATTTTTTCCGTGAAATCGGAATCATTTCATCTCGGCAGCGCGGTGGCTAATTATCAAAAAGATGCCGACATAATAATTAGCGGATGATTCATTGCCGTGGCCCGTGGCGACAATTGGAGATCCTAGTCTTATCTAAAATATTTGCAATAATTCGAGAAAGCGAATAGCGTTCAAAGTGAATACTTGAATAGTGTGGGTAGTGACTTATTGTTTATCGAACTATGTATATTTATATAATAGGTATAGTTAGTGGAATAAATTGTTTAGTTTTTGTCGAGGGGCAAACAACTCTTAAATATGGTGTACACCTTGAATTTTTAAGTACTTAAATACTTTTAATTATTTCAAATACCTGTTAATTATTGTTTCAGTCTCTTGATTACGTCTTCAATTTCTCAATTACCTTTCAAATACTTTCTAAATCCTTTTTCTTTATTTTAAATATTTTTTAAGTGCTTTAATTACATCTTCAGTACATTAAATACATTTTTAAATCCTTTAAATATATCAGATGCACGTTGAAATATCAGATATCGGCTCCGATGTCGGTTAGGATTTTTACCCGTTCGCGTCCCGACGGCTTGTGATGATTCTTCCATGACTGATATTTTTTTTTTCACTTCTCAGTTCAGGCGAGAAAAAACGTATTTTTTGTACTTTAGTTGTTTACTTCTGAAGAATAATCATAAAAATCATTATTATATTATTACACCAGTATTATTGCTGATTGTTAATACTTTCTGTCATTTTAAATTTTGAAAGGCATAGGAAAGCCTCTGAAAATATGTTTACTGCTATCCTGTTGCCAGATCTAGTGTTACTAAGCCAACTTTGAAATTTTCAACACCATATTATTACATTATAATATCGGATTTTCGGAGTATACAAAATATTCTGAATATATTTGCCTCGGCTATAGTATATCTCTCTCTGTTATCGACATAAATTAATTTTCAATTTTATTATTCATAATAAGGAAAAATCAATATTGATTTATATTCCAGGTCTTTTGATTCCTTGATAAATATTATTAAATAGTTCTTAAGTTGTTGAAATAGATTTGAATACTTGTTAATTCCCCTATTTATTATCAAATACTGCTGTATTACCACTATTACCCTTAAATGTTTCGAAAATCTACTCATGACTTCTAAATATTTTCAATTCTTTCAAGTATATTAAATACTTCTAAATACTTGCTAATTATTTTAAGTAATCACAAATAGCTTTTAAATACCTTAATTACAAGTATTTTAAATATGGTGTACGCTCTTTTGAGGAGTTGTTTGCCCTGTACTGAGTGTTTGAATTAGCGAACCCAAGTAGAAATTGCATCACAAATACTATCGTGTGACAGTGAGTAATGAACAATAGGATATTATTTTGATTCCACTCAACTCAGAAAAGACAGCTTTAGCAGATCTCAAAGTTTATAACTATAGAAGATATGAAAAAATTTACAAGTCATCTATTTTTTTCAGATGAATTCAGTGGCGAGAACAAGTATTCGCTATATTGCCTTTCTTTTCCGAGTTATAAATCTAGGTTCTATTCTTCGACTTTTGATATGCGAATATCGTGGTTGCTTGTGAATTCACATATTATACCCTGTGTATATAGGTAAATTCTCCCTGTGTATATAGGTAAATTCTCGATTCACAATCGACCCCACATACAGAATTTATTCAAGAAATAATGATTCGTATATTATTTAAAATCTAAAAGTTGAATGTGTTGAATATAGTATAAGTAAGTATGACAATCAATCGACTCTGCATACAAAATTCAAGATCGAATGAAAATTTGCGGAACACTGTTTTGATTTATATTTTTATATTATTTCCAATCTCAGTTGAATAGGTATATTGAATATATAGGGATAGTTCAAAAACTCATATGTTATGTAACGAGGAATCATGGATGAAAACGAACCTTATTGTTCATTTGTTCCTCGTATACGGTATGGAGTAGACCAGATTCAATGAAACCGTTCGGCGCGCAGAAACCAATCAATAGATGCTCTGAGCGCTTGTTGCATAAATTACCATAAATCACCACATATTATTTTGTATTGCCCTTCACTCTTCTCGTGTAATTTATAAATTGTGAGAAACAACTAAAAAAATGAGCACCAACTGAAGAAAAATTGCAAAATAGGAATTTCCAAACGATGATTTTCGTGTTCAGACTCAGTTTTAAATATACACAAAAATCTCGATGAATAAAAGAATTACAAATTTGAAAATTCAATCTTCGGAAGGATAGGTAGCTGATCTCACAATAAATTTATTGGGGATTCTACTTTTTCAACTATTTTGTTAACCTAATAAGGGACTTCGTAAACTTGGTGAGATATGAGATCAGTAGACATGTTATTTCCGATAGCAATTTCATGATCTTGAGATATGGCCGAGATATTCAATGGAAAAATCATTAGGAAGGTATACCTATCATATTGAATCTTATGAAATAGATTTGAAAATTCAATACCTGAATATCGCGTATTCAGGTACAGAAATATCACACCAAATAAATCAATTACAATTTATTTTTGCATATACATATATCGAATTATTGTGAATACGAGAGAAGTAGCCTTGATTTAAAATGAATTCGCAATTGAAAAATCATAAAATCAAACAAAATATGCATTTTGCCATGAATCTATGAATCCAATAATTTCTCGTTTTTTTCTACTCTCAAACGCTTTTGTTTGCGATAAAAAGCTCCTGATTTCAATAACAATTGAAAATATAGTAATCCAAAAATGCAATGATAGGTATAAAGGTATTGAGATATTTTCTGACAACCCGATAGGTGATAGCGCTGAAAATATTTCAAATGTATGGATCAGCACCAAGGAGAGTTGGACCATCACCACTTATTCCTACTATCAGATTCTTTGTGAGGAGGCTAATTTCAGTGTCGGAAACGAAATTGTTAAAATTGTCACATATCAAAATAAATATATGAGTTCGAAGAATATCTTTCTTGGAAACGAAAAAGTCTACATTGTAATTAATAGTTCCAAATTACTTATAAATTATGGATTAACGTTCGATAATATTCATGCAATATTTCAAATGGAATTCATGACTCGAATGTAGCTGAGGGATAAATAATAATCATAATATCATAATGTTGGTGTATATAATAAAGGTCGCTTCAGTCCCAGAAGATCCGGGAATCAAATAATTATCCGCTAACTGGCATCAATGGAGATGCTGGTAGGAATTGTCGGAGATTCGTTTCAGGTCTGTACTCAGATACAATCTCAATGATTTTCTAGTTTGTTTTCGAACAGCGGATAATTTTCAGATCCTAAAATATTTTGAACATTCTCGGATATTTTGAGCACAGTGGAAAAAACATAGATAAGTTGATGTTTGAAAAAGTGTTTGAAAAGTGTTTTTAACCACCAGCTTAGTTGCAAAGCAACCCTCGTAGAACTTGTATGAGTAAAAGGAGTAAGGAAGATGTGCTGCTATACTTTGCAAGGTTTCTTTTCCCATGCTACGAAGTGATCCTATCAAATACGTCACTGCGTTGCCTTCTTTGGGTTTTTGCATAAGATGAACTAGGGTAATTCTGTAATGTATCTCTGTCTCTCACAGAACCAGGCAGGTGCCTAAGAAAACGCTCTGACGTCATGTTTGAGATCACAGTTTAAGCAGATTGAGTATTCTAACGGGTGGATATTATTTGACATGAATGTACTTTTTTCATCATAGGTGGATTTTTAGGATTGAGGCGTCCAATAAAACTACACAGATGAATCATCTCAATCAAGTTAAATCAAAATCAAGAACTGACATTTTCGCTCCTTAGGTTAGATTTTGATTACATATACCTACCTTTGGCTTTTCAAACAATAGTTTTTGATGGATCAATTGTGCAAACCTCAATTTCTGGCCCTAAATACACCAAGTTCCATACATAATTTCCTATAAAAACCATATATCTTGTTTCAATTACCAAATTTTGGATTCATCAAGCACAGTTTATTGCCAAGTGATTTTGGCTTGCCATTTTGTTGTTGGTTAAATTTTGATCGAATCACAATCTAAATTGAAATTGACCAATAATAACATTAGATTTTTCACCGCTAGTATCGCCAAAACCAAAATCGCTTGGCCTTGTACGTCATTGTGATTTCGAAATGAGAGCTACGAGAATTCATTGGTGTATTTCCATGCTGTGACCATATTATTTGGAAAACCTTCTCGAAAATATGAAGTTGGTAATTCTCGAATTATTGTCTTCCAATAATAATAAGATTTCTTTTGAAATAATTATACTATCCAATATTTATATCTTACGAGTTCTCGATATAAATGGATTTGAAAAAATGATTGCAGTATATATGCAGTATAAAGAATAATATTCCTCAATGCGGTCCTGACGAAAACAATATTACCCAGTAATTTTCAATGTAAATGAGGTTTTGGGGTGACACCTGTTGAGAACGCTTTCTGACTAACGCGAATTGGAAAGAGTAGATGGACGTGAAGGTTTCTACTGGCTTTTCTGGCGTATGATTATTTATTTACGATGTGGTCATCCCAGAGACCTCTTACGGAATGGTCGAAAGTTCGGCCCGTGACCCTCCTTTTAAGCATACGAATAACTATTTTGGAGTCCATAACTTACTTCAATCTTCAGCTTTTTTCTGTTTGCATGTAAAAAATCTACAATAATAACTACATAAGATATTCTTTTGAAAAAAAAACAATCGAACAATAGATTAAGGGGGTGGTTCAAAAAGGCCCTGTACAACTATATCTGGCCGGCTAGCCCGTGTCCCGGCGGCCAACAACCGACCGTCTTGATCTCAATTTATAAGCAATCTTTGATATTTTCAAATGTTCATAAATAGAGTAAATTTCATCAATAACAATAAATCAACTTTATTACTTTCAGTTAGTATGTTTCAGAAAATGATCAATGCATATATTCATTACGCACTGGAAGTAAAGGGCGGAATTTATTTTTTCATGTGAGAACACATCTACTTGTGTGTTCAATCAGTAACTAAGCATCAGTTGAGTCGGTAGGTAACTACTGCGTGAGTATACCGGTGCAGATATCCATTATTAACATAGTAGAATAGAATGTTTATTACGATTTCAATTCAACTTTAGGAGGAAATTAGATGCATGTATTTTGTAGAACAACTTGAATTTTGAATCACTTTACACAAGAAGCAGGACATTTGATAGCTGTTGAAATGTTCTGTTCTGAATTGTAGCAAAGTGAGAAGTCTCTTATTATTCCTAATATTCAGGTTATAAACATCGATACAATATTATGTTATCTTTTTGAAGAATTCTGAGAAAATAAATTGGATCTTTCTGAACAACAATGGGATCCATCGAATGAATTTTCCTATTTTCTTCTGAAAAACAATTATTCATGTTTAATATTTGTGTTTCGCAGAACTCATAAATAGTGTTATTGTAATTAACTGAACATTAGCGTGTTCGTTGAAAATCAAATATTACGTGCGAAGATTATCACATTATGTGTTCAAATAAGATACTTTATTCACAAAAACTAGCAAAATACCACATATTTTACAATTCGCTCCACATTCAAAGTTCACATCACTATGTACTCAATCTCGAACCCAACGATCTGCTGGCTCTCTCCAAACGTTTCTGTTGTTGTTCCCACGTTTTCCTTTCTCTTTCTTGTCGCTTTTTTTCTCTCAATACTTTTTGCGCCAAGTGATCCAACTGTTCATTTTCCCACCCCGAACTGTCTTCCCATTCTGCCAACTCAGCAGTGAGCTAAAAATAAAAGATACAAGTGATGTATTGAATGAAATGATGAATGTATAAAAAATTATTCACTAGCAGCATTTTTATGGGTACCACCGCATTATACAGGGTCCCGCCCATTTCATAGGGACAGTATTGCTTTTTCCTCAACGGTATGAGATGGAAAGACGTGTGAATTGGAAAAAGTTTCGTATTTTGAACCACTTCAATATGCCGTTTCGAAAACTGGAAAACAGTTAGACGTTCCTGAGAACTGAAAATTGACGATTTTGTTTTCATTTATTTTCTCAGTTATTATTCAGAGAGAACTGTTGAAATTTAGTTTACCTGGGTTATTGACGAAGCCAAAGAAGTTGGGACTATCAGAAAAGGTCTGATTTCACTAGTTTCAGAGATGAGTGATACAACTTTAATTTTTCTTACGGACACCAAATTTGTTTTTATACCATTGAATCGAGCATTGAATGGAGCAAACAATATCCTTTATATTATATATTATATATTATATATTATATATTATATATTATATATTATATATTATATATTATATATTATATATTATATATTATATATTATATATTATATATTATATATTATATATTATATATTATATATTATATATTATATATTATATATTATATATTATATATTATATATTATATATTATATATTATATATTATATATTATATATTATATATTATATATTATATATTATATATTATATATTATATATTATATATTATATATTATATATTATATATTATATATTATATATTATATATTATATATTATATATTATACTAGCTGACCCGGCAAACGTTGTCTCGCCATATAAATAATTTCCTAGTAATATGTAGGGAGTGAGAAAGAAAGGAGACCGGCTTCGTTCTCATCCCTACTCCGTGCTGTTTACTGGGTCAGAAGTGACACCTGTAGACATCTGGCGGGGATAATCAATTAAATGACGATTGATCAGTTTTCGACCGGAGAGGAAAAAAAAATAGGGGTGGACTACCCCTAACATTTAGGGGGATGAAAAATAGATGTTGGCCGATTCTCATAGATACCGGATAAGCACAAAAAATTTCATCAAAACCGGTCAAGCCGTTTCGGAGGAGTATGTTAGGGGTGGACTACCCCTAACATTTAGGGGGATGAAAAATAGATGTTGGCCGATTCTCATAGATACCGGATAAGCACAAGAAATTTCATCGAAATCGGTCAAGCCGTTTCGGAGGAGTATGGCAACGAAAACTGTGACACGAGAATTTTATATATTATATATAATATATAATATATAATATATAATATATAATATATAATATATAATATATAATATATAATATATAATATATAATATATAATATATAATATATAATATATAATATATAATATATAATATATAATATATAATATATAATATATAATATATAATATATAATATATAATATATAATATATAATATATAATATATAATATATAATATATAATATATAATATATAATATATAATATATAATATATAATATATAATATATAATATTATATATTATATATTATATATTATATAATATATAATATTATTACTTCACAAATGTAATTTTCACTGGACTAAGACGAGCATATTTTATACTGTTTAAGCTTAAGCTACATAGAATGTTCTTTTTTTTATTATTTATCTATAATATTTCATTTATTTATACATAGGTACTATAATACCAAACCCTTGCTGTGAAACTTTTTGTTTTTTGAAGCAATAAATAATAATAATAATAAATAATATATTATATAGTGATTAATGGTTTCTTCTAACGAATGTAAAAAAAGACAGGCGTGAGGCGTGATAATTACATCAGATGTAATAGAAATTTAGAAGAAGCAGTTAGTGAATACTTTGAACAAGACCTATTAAAAATATTGAAAAAACGCTATTGTTGTAAACGAACTCATATTCTGTAAATTGTCTAAGGACCTCCTCGTGTAGCAGAAAGCTCAAAAATTGTGAAATTGAACCTCCTACCACAGGAATCTAGGAAAAGTATGAATTATGATATGAAGATTCATGCCTTGAAATTCTTGAATGGAAAAGTGAGTATTTTACAATTTTCGCATTTCTCAAAAATCATCAGTCTCTTGAATTTAAAGAATGAATAATTGTAAAAAAAGTAAATTTCAATCATACTTTATACTATATGGTATCTTGATTTAGTAGTATCAATAAAGTATCAAAAGACCAATTTTATTGATCCATTATTCAAAAAGTACCTACTATTCGTAATTTTTTTCACGAAATATTATGATGGATTCCGAATCAGGATCACTTGAAACATACCTGTACCGATTTTCATCATCATAAAACAAAGGATATTCAATTTTTTTTTCAATATTTCATCAAAAAATGCACTATTATTGTAGTTTTGGGAAGAATCAATGACAAATTATTATTGGGATCACTTCAAACATAACTGTACCAATTTTTATAATGTGTCGTGAGGAAAAGAAATAAAGTAGTAAACAAAATTCGTCGACGTATTGAAAAGTGTATTGGAGAATTAAGTGGAACATCCTCAATGACAATTTATAATTAATCCTTTCCGAAAATACCATAATAGTAGATACATTTTTTGATGGAATATTGAAAATAAAATTCGGACATCCTGTGTTTAAGGATGATGAAAATCGGTGCAGGCATGTTTCAAGTGACCCTGATTCAGAATTCATCATCATTTTTTGTGAAAAAAAGTCCCTAATAATAGTGCTTTTTAAAAAATGAGTCAATAAAATTGGTCGCATTTGGCCACCATAACAGCCCAAGAATATAATCACTCTATTGTCGGATAGACATTTCAAATACCTATTCAACGAAAAAACGTTTTTCAAAAGCGATCAAATAATAACGATTTCACAGGGGTGGTAGGTCCTCAAGGTTGACACACTGTATATCAAGTTTTAAATATCATGATATATACCAAAAATAACCAGAAGTTTTTTTGTCCAAACCACTTGTCCAATTTGTACGTTTTTTTCTTTAAATTCTTTCCACAATGTTGGTATAATAACTGTATTCCGAGAAATCTCTTTTTACGAATACCGGGTGTAGCAATTTTAGCGTGTATTTTTCTTGAAATTTGATATGTCCTGTAGAGTTGAAAAATACAATATCAAGTAAGAACATCATTTTGCCCCATCTTTTTTTCTACATTTTATTTTTTTATTCACTCCATTATCTTTCTTATTACACGGAAAACAACATTTTATAAATGAGAAATGGAAAAGCCATGAATTGGGCAAAACAATTTGAAAGTGAAAATAGTCTATCCAATTAAAAATATCAAACATAGTTTAAAATGAATGTCTGGTAGACTATGAAACGAGCAGAAAACAGCTACTTTCCTGGTAAATACCACGCAGAACATTGAATTATATCTGTTCGTAGTCCATGCAACGATTCACACTGTGAATGCAGATCGCAAAATGTTTCTTTCTTCCTAATACGTGACAAATTCACATCAAGACAGGCACGCCTAACAACCTACAGACCGGTTTCGGGCTTATTGGCCCTCATCAGTGCAGCGTAGTTATCCGAGTAGAGACCGTAAGATCTCCACTCGAAGCGTTGCTTGTCCCAATGCATTTTCGTCGCGTCTATTTGACCGCACTGAGACGCGTTCCAACTTTTGGTTGAACTTTTCTGAAGGATGTTTTTGATTTTTTTAATGCTTCGAAGGGTGACAATCACTCTTTGGACTGCCTACAAATAATTCATCTTGTAACATAAATATGATTCCAGATCAAATTTACCATCCGATGGCAATTTTTTCTGTTATTTTGAAGTAATCGAATTTTCTCGAAAATTGTTAACTTTTCGTTAGGAGGTTTTTAATGATCTAGGAACCTTTATTTTTCTATGAGCATGACATTCTTGGGATTCCAACAATTGTTATTGTTACCATGTGTCATAAGAATTATTATTTACGAAAAAAAAATGCGACTGGTCATTTGGCCGCTATGTAAAGATCGGCTGCTGGAAAAAAGCTGCTAACACACCGGTTTTTAGATAGTCTAATTCATTTGATAATTCATCGGATAGGTAATTCATTGGATAATTCATTGAATAATTCATTGGATAATTCATTGTATAATTCATTGGATAATTCATTTTATAATTCATTGAATAATTCATTGGATAAATCATTGGATAATTCATTGTATAATTCATTGGATAATTCATTTTATAATTCATTGAATAATTCATTGGATAAATCATTGAATAATTCATTGGATAATTCATTGGGTAATTCATTGGATAATTCATTGGATAATTCATTGGATAATTCATTGGATAACTCATTGGATAATTCATTGGATAATTCATTGGATAATTCATTGGATAATTCATTGGATAATTCATTGGATAATTCATTGGATAATTCATTGAAAAATTCATTGGATAATTCATTGGATAATTCATTGGATAATTCATTGGATAATTCATTGGATAATTCATTGGATAATTCATTGAAAAATTCATTGGATAATTCATTGGATAATTCATTGAAAAATTCATTGGATAATTCATTGTATAATTCATTGGATAATTCATTTTATAATTCATTGAATAATTCATTGGATAAATCATTGGATAATTCATTGTATAATTCATTGGATAATTCATTTTATAATTCATTGAATAATTCATTGGATAAATCATTGGATAAATCATTGAATAATTCATTGGATAATTCATTGGGTAATTCATTGGATAATTCATTGGATAATTCATTGGATAACTCATTGGATAATTCATTGGATTAATTCATTGGATAATTCATTGAATAATTCATTGGATAATTCATTGGATAATTCATTGGATAATTCATTGGATAATTCATTGGATAATTCATTGGATAATTCATTGGATAATTCATTGGATAATTCATTGAAAAATTCATTGGATAATTCATTGGATAATTCATTGAAAAATTCATTGGATAATTCATTGGATAATTCATTGGATAATTCATTGAAAAATTCATTGGATAATTCATTGGATAATTCATTGGATAATTCATTGGATTACTCATTGGATAAGTCATTGAATAATTCATTGGATAATTCATTGGGTAATTCATTGGATAATTCATTGGATAATTCATTGGATAACTCATTGGATAATTCATTGGATTAATTCATTGGATAATTCATTGAATAATTCATTGGATAATTCATTGGATAATTCATTGGATAATTCATTGGATAATTCATTGGATAATTCATTGGATAATTCATTGGATAATTCATTGGATAATTCATTGAAAAATTCATTGGATAATTCATTGGATAATTCATTGAAAAATTCATTGGATAATTCATTGGATAATTCATTGGATAATTCATTGGATAATTCATTGAAAAATTCATTGGATAATTCATTGGATAATTCATTGGATAATTCATTGAATAATTCATTGGATAATTCATTGGATAATTCATTGGATAATTCATTGGATAATTCATTGGATAATTCATTGGATAATTCATTGGATAATTCATTGAAAAATTCATTGGATAATTCATTGGATAATTCATTGAAAAATTCATTGGATAATTCATTGGATTACTCATTGGATAAGTCATTGAACAACTCATTAGATAAGTAATTGTATGTGAGGACAAGGGTAGACTCAGACTTATTTAGCTGCTACCCTTGGAAAACTTCCAGAAGTAATTTCCACATCGGCAATGGCCAATAAGAAGCATGTTGCATGTTATCAGATCCTTTGAAAACTTTTTATTCTAGAATCGGTTTTGCCAGCTTAATAAGCTATTTAAGCTCTTGATGCATATATGAATATATTATTATTTTCATATACCTACTTATTACATAGGAATTATCAAGGAGAGTTGGATGATAATTTTCTTCAATGTTCACAGTTACCTAAGAGATTTTCAAAACTCCAATAAACCCCATATACAGAAAAATCAACCTATGGTACTATCATTGATAGACTCCACAACGGACTCACAAGAACCTGAGTTGATGAAATAACTTTGAGGATAAATTGATCACTACTTCAGAATATTTTCACAAAATAAACCTCATGTTTCACCCTACTAATAAATTGAGGGGCAAACAACTCTTTAAATATTTTGTTTACCTTCACATTGAAATTTTGAGTACTCAAATATCTGTATACCTGTTATTTCTGTATTTTTCAACCTCTTAAGAATATTTTCAGTATTTTATATGATATGATCATTTCTAATAAACAAGTACTGAATTAAATACTTATAAATACTTTTCATTTTAATAGCTCTTGAATCCAAATATTTTAAATATGGTGTATGCTTTTATGGGAATTGTTTGCTACTATTAAAAAATTTCACTTGATTTATTGAAACTTACAATGGTATCAGCACAACCATCATCAAAGTTCAGTCTGCTTGTACCACTATCCTTGTTTCTTTGATCATTTATCAGGACTTTGGTTTGTTGGGTTATATGTGGTGTCATATCTTCGAAAAAGTTCTGCATTTCTCCAGAATCAGTTGTTTCTTCTGCATTTTGGGTAAGCAATGCTTTTTGTTGCCTATAGACTTCAATATGATCTTGAACAGTTTTGGGTTCTCTATTGTTGGATCCATCACCCCAGTCATTCCAGTTCTGTAAATCTATCTTTGGTTCATTGGATATGACGTGGGTTAGAGGAACAGAGTCAAAACTACTTCGTCTTCGCTTTTTGAAGCAACATACTGCTTTTCCAAAAATGTTGAACAATGTTATGATGAATGATTTTATTTTGTTAAAAACAATTATAAGTATCATAATGAGTTATGATGACTAGATAACTAGGAATGGTGTAGGTACTGTTAGTTCCTTGAGAACTATAGGAGTTATTATTTCATTCAGTTGTGAAAGATTGTGAACTCCAAAACATTTCCAACAATGTTACCCTTCAGATATTCAGCACTTCCTTGCCATTTTCCTTCTAGTAAAGTTTCCGTATTTTGTAATGTTCAACACAAGTAATAAACCATTGAAGTTATGTGTAACATAATAAATAAACAAATTGAAATTTATTGTGATTTGAACTGTCAGAGATAAAAATGGGGTTATAGAATATCAGAGGTGGAAAACTATCGATAGGACTATCGATAGTATCGATAGTTTTGCACTATCGAAACGATCGATAGTTTATTGATACAGAGATGGATACAGAATGATTTCAGAATGAATTCACTTCCTTTCGGCTTTCACTTTTAATGCTAAGCAATACGCTATCTGGCGGAGTAATCTCGCATCAATGTCACGTGACCAGCAAGTGTGATTGCTTTGTGTTTATTTACCTCCAAGCATGCATTTGTGTGGGGATTATAGTTGTTTAAAGTGATAAATAATTTGTTAAAAGTGGAAATGACCAGCAGAGCAATTTGTTGTGTACCTGGGTCCTGGATATATATACTCTTTGAATAAAAAAAAACGAATTGACCTGTCATCATTTTCCAAATGAGGGTCAGAGAGTTGAGAAAATTGGAGAATCTGGAATGATGACTGTCCTTGATAGAAAGAAACAGTGGGAGATCCGAGGGAAGATCAAATTGAAAATAGGAATGAGAGTTACCAAAAACATGAGTTTGTTCTAAACTTGTTGTTGAGGACGAACTCCTAGTGATTGTAAGTATTTTGTTTTCTATTTCTATCATATGTGGTTAAAACAATCATCTATCAATCTTTCAGGGGGCTATCAGAAACGGTACCTGAAAAAGACTGCTGTACCAAATAAAAACTTACCTGTATCCAGTGTTATAACAAAATCAAAAAGTCTAGAGATAGAAGAGAAAAAGAGAAGATATGATAAACTTATTGAAAGAAAACAGGCAAGTTCTCTTTTTGATTATTTTTATTGAAGTAAAAAATAAGTACTACTTATTATTATCATTGAAGTAATTTCAAATTTTAGGTTAATTAACTTCCTTCCACCTCCAATGATGACATGATATCAAACTAATTTAGTGAATTTGATGGAACTAAAGCACTACTCGAGCTTCAACACCATTTGTTGAAGACACTTCCAAAGAAA
Organism: Chrysomela aeneicollis; assembly: GCA_029955515.1. NCBI lineage: Eukaryota > Metazoa > Arthropoda > Insecta > Coleoptera > Chrysomelidae > Chrysomela > Chrysomela aeneicollis. The sequence goes on from JARUHQ010000024.1 coordinate 1,692,016, forward strand.
CTTCACATTATATGAAGATATTTATTGATGTTGCCACTCAAAAAGAAGATTTCAATGATCACAAGGACTTCATATGCTAAGGAGATTCAAGTGAACAAAAACTGACCTTCATTTTCTGATTTTAGCCCAACTGAGAATTCCATCATCATGCTATGAAGAAAAGTTGTTACAAATATTTATAAATTGAATAATACACAGAAATTCTATGCTTTTATTGTGTACAGGAAATGTCATAATATTTTTTCAAAAATTGTTTTCTTTTACAAGTGTGAAAAACCCCTCAGAAGAAAATTTTCCTGACTTGATGGATCTTGAAGTAATGCTTTTTAAAAATTGTTGTTGCCACCAATAGTTGATACCCTTATATCATTAAATATTTCAGAGTTATAAATAAATCAATTCAAAGATATCAAACATTTTATTCATGAAAGATTGTGTAGTTTTTGCAAAACAACTAACCACAAAACATTATGAATCATGAAGAAATGGATTAGCCATAAATTGGAAAAAATTTTTGAGAGAAAAATAGTCTATCCAATTAAAAATATCAAACATAGTTTGAAATGAATGTCTGGTAGACTACGAGCAGAAAACAACTACTTTCCTGGTAAATACCACGCAGAACATTGAATTATATCTGTTCGTAGTCCATGCAACGATTCACACTGTGAATGCAGATCGCAAATGTTTCTTTCTTCCTAAGACGTGACAAATTCACATCGAGACAGGCACGCCTAACAACCTACAGACCGGTTTCGGGCTTATTGGCCCTCATCAGTGCAGGGTAGTTATCCGAGTAGAGACCGTAAGATCTCAACTCGAAGCGTTGCCTGTCCCAATGCATTTTCGTCGCGTCTATTTGACCGCAACGAGCCGCGTTCCAACAGACAATTGAAAGTGGCGACATCATGCGGCAGAAGAAAGAAACACTCCAGAACCGAATCTCCCAAGTTTTACAGAACTTGGAAGTGGCTGAGAGCTCGACTAAGCTCAATAAATGAAGAAATGGATTAGCCATAAATTGGAAACAATTTTTGAGAGAAAAATAGTCTATCCAATTAAAAATATCAAACATAGTTTGAAATGAATGTCTGGTAGACTACGAGCAGAAAACAACTACTTTCCTGGTAAATACCACGCAGAACATTGAATTATATCTGTTCGTAGTCCATGCAACGATTCACACTGTGTGTTTTCTGCTCGTAGTCTACCAGACATTCATTTCAAACTATGTTTGATATTTTTAATTGGATAGACTATTTTTCTCTCAAAATTTTTTTCCAATTTATGGCTAATCCATTTCTTCATTTATTGAGCTTAGTCGAGCTCTCAGCCACTTCCAAGTTCTGTAAAACTTGGGAGATTCGGTTCTGGAGTGTTTCTTTCTTCTGCCGCATGATGTCGCCACTTTCAATTGTCTGTTGGAACGCGGCTCGGTGCGGTCAAATAGACGCGACGAAAATGCATTGGGACAGGCAACGCTTTGAGTTGAGATCTTACGGTCTCTACTCGGATAACTACCCTGCACTGATGAGGGCCAATAAGCCCGAAACCGGTCTGTAGGTTGTTAGGCGTGCCTGTCTCGATGTGAATTTGTCACGTCTTAGGAAGAAAGAAACATTTGCGATCTGCATTCACAGTGTGAATCGTTGCATGGACTACGAATAGATATAATTCAATGTTCTGCGTGGTATTTACCAGGAAAGTAGTTGTTTTCTGCTCGTAGTCTACCAGACATTCATTTCAAACTATGTTTGATATTTTTAATTGGATAGACTATTTTTCTCTCAAAAATTATGAATCATGTTATCAGAATTTGGGAGTGCTGTTGAGGCCAACTGAAACATGTCAACTCCTTTGAAAAATATTCTTTTCCAGCCAACACATTTAATGGCATGAAACATATTGAGTTTTTTTCAGTGACTGTGGCAAATATTCATTTGTATTCTGTTGCATTGATATTCTGAACTTTCCATAACATGGTTCTCTGAAAGCAAAACAGTATAGATAGTGCTGCTGCTACATGATTGCAAGATTCTGAACTGCCTGCCTTACAGCTGCAAGTAAAAGTCTATATTTTAAACTTTCTATCTGAAATAACTGAAAATATTCCATTAGTTTTATGGGGATCACCTTTCACTGCACTAGTTTGCAAACATTATGATCTGATCATCCATTTCTTGTCCACTTTTTCTCTAACTCCACAAATAATAACATGGTTCCCTGCCAGAAGAGCTTCACCTTCTAGGATGCATCTACTGTTTGGAGAAGCATATAGATAATTAAAAATTGAGGAAAATGGCAGAAACATCATTGGATCTCTTCAAACAAATATCAGAAAAATTTATAACAGATTATCCTGTACGTAAAAGATGAAAAAGCTAGCTCCACCATAATAAACTCATAGGTTATTTACAATGCAATCACACTTGGCGTCAAAAACATATGTTTTTCGACAGAATGACAGCGCGGGAAAACTTAGGTTAAAATGTCAAACTACTCGTAGTGGGAATAGTGGGATAACCACTGAACTCGCTGGGGGTTAACCACTGAACTCAAATTGAGTTCAGTGGGGTTAACTCACAGACAAACCTAACCTCTGTTCTGTTTATGTTCGCTTCTGATGTGAAAGGGGTGCTTCCAGCAGTTTTTCGAGATTTTTTCTGGTGAAATACATGTGAAATCTTATCGTTTTTCTCGTTTCAGTTATTGTTTGGTGGCAACGACACCTATGTCACAATGACACAAATATCAAAAATATGAAAACAAAAACGATACCACTTCGAGAAGTTCGAGTTGTTACCATGAGATAGTGCTACGTGTTATTTTCTATCGCGAATTCTGTGACATGTCCCAAATCTCTTGATTTCGCCTACTTTGATTAACGCGTTTTCACGTGACATTGCTAAGTGAAGCCGTGATTTCAACCAAAATTAATGTTCCTAACAATTCCATGTAGCAATTTTTCAATGAATTTAAAGCGAATATGCATCGAACATGGTAGAAAAGAAATTTTTCAAATATTTTTCGACAGTAGCGTCAGTAGCGCATCTATTGATGTACATACCTGCGCGGGGAACTTATAGCCCAACTATGCGAACTGAGATTTCAGATTATGCACCGACGCAGTAAAAGTAAAGGTATGAAAATCATGTCTCATGAGAAGTTGTTCCATATCCTCAATTTGCCCTGTTTGATAACATTTTCATAAACAAAAGAGGTGCATTGCTGCAATGCAAAAACTGCAGAACTAATTCTAGTTTAACCTTTTTTTGATGAGTTGAGAATGATACTTATACTTGAGCTGTATTATTTTATCTCAAAATTATCCATTTTCAGTTTAAGAATATAGAGATTGCTCATGAATGAAAGCTAGATATTGGTAGATATCTAAATATCGAGACTTTGAGCCATGGAAATGTGATTTGTGAAGAATATTTCATAATTGATGACATAATATAACTTCTGGTGATAAAAAACGACTAAAACGTGATTCAGCTCCAAGGCTGAATCTAGGTCCTCAAAAGCCTCTGTCAACTATCCAGCGAACAGTGTAAACAGAATTTCAAAGTGCGACGTGATTATAGTGCTGTGTAGTTTAGAATAAATACTATATTATAATATAATGTGCTTTATTCTATATGAAAATTATTTTTTTGCATATAACGATACATACGACATGTAGAAACTTGGAATAGTTAAGGAACGTTTAGAAATATACAATGAAGACAATAAATCCAAAAAAATACAAATATTTGATTTATTAAAAATATGAGAAAATCCTACCACCAGTTTCGATTTAATTCGGTTGTATATTGATTTCCATAATTTGCCCCAAAAATGTTTGTTTCACCCTGGAACTGCTAATTCATATAATCATTTATGCGATGTTTCTTCAGAGATGTTAATGTTGGTAACTGGTCCCAAAGCACAGTCCAGGTGGTCTGTGTACCAAAGGCTAGACCGGACCTGGTTACAGTAGTAGTGCGCATGCTTCCGGCCTGATTTATTTTCAGTCTGCGCGAGATTCAAAATGGGTCTATGCATGGTCTATGCTTGAGAACTGAGAAGTTCCTTTGGCATTCCAGTTATTGGTTATATTTCAGTGAGAACCCCACGTTATGAGCTGTAATTCAATTGTTTCAAATAAAGGATTTGTCTGCCGAAACAGTTGAAGGGTAGCGCCACCAGTTCTTATTTTCATCATTATTAATACTATCGATAAACTATCGGTCCCTTATGTCAATAAAATAAAAACGGACAATTTGTGAAATTGTCAAGTAAATTGTTTATTTTCATTAGTATTGATCTAACTTGAAAAAAAAATCAAGTAAAAAAATATAATCACGATGAAATCCTAGATCGATAGTACTATCGATAGTTTTCCACCTCTATAGAATATGTGTTATTATATATAATATATATCCATGAGCAAGGTCAGTAGAAGAATATCATAGATCTATGGTTTTTGGAATCTTGAATACAAAAGTGTTAGAAGAATGAGGAGCTGGAGACGTTTTAGTCCAATCGCTGACTAGGGGATGGAGCCACTTACGGCCGTATTCGCCGTATACTTTTAAGCTGAGCTTAGGATTTAAGCTTGCCTAACAATAAGAAATTGCAGAGATAAGTTACCCACGCTTTAAAACGACCTTGAAGTCAAGCTTAGCCTAAGAGTGTACGGCGAGTACGGCCGTTACACAATGAATTTATTGAAAATAATAATTATAATTTCAACACTGGGAATCTGTTATTAGGACGTCATGTCTACGTTTTTATGGTTTTTACGCACTTCCCATCGAATGATACACCTAAACATCAATGTGATCACAGACCACCTCTATTCATATTGATATGATTGGCTTACGCTAGATCCGGTATCCAGGTTATTTGTTTTGAGCAAATTGATTGGTCGTTTCAATGGTTGACCATACAAATGTACCCACTGAAATATAACCATTAACTGGAATGCCAAAGGAACTTCTCGAACAGACCCTTTTGAATCTCGCGCAGACTGAAAATAAATCAGGCCGGGAGCATGCGCACTATTACTGTAAACCAGGTCCGGTCTAGCCTTTGGTACACAGACCACCTATTAACATCTCTGAAGAAACATTGCATGAAGGATCATCTTTATAAGCAGTTCCAGGGTTAAACCAAAATTTTTGGGGTGAATTATGGAAATCATTATACAGCCGAAATAAATCGAAACTGGTGGTAGGATTTTTTTATATTTTTAATTAATTAATTGTCGTGATTGCTGTAAATTTCTAAATGTTGTTTAAATATTCCAAGTTTCTACATGTATGTATCGTTTTATGTGTGTGTAAACTTCTTCAGCGACGAATAAATTCTATTCTATAATCGTTGTCCTACAGTGAATAATAATTTTGCCCCTGTTAAAATCTGAATAACTTTTCTCTGCTTTGAACAATTTGAATTCTGTTTACACTGTTCGCTGGATAGTTGACGGAGGCTTTTGAGGACCTAGATTCAGCCTGGGAACTGAATCACGTTTCATTCGTTTTTTATCACCAGAAGTTATATATGATGACATGTTCTTCACAAATAACATTTCCACGGCACAAAGTCTTGATATTTAGATATCTACCAATATCTAGCTTTCATTGATGATTCAATACATTTTTTTTTCAATGTTACACGCGACTCGAACCTTTCAAAAATACCCCATATAAGAATATGTATAAAGATAATTATCATCATTTCGTTTGTGGATTTGGATATCCATAAAAGATATCCATATACAGGGTCCCGCCGATTTTCTAGGGACACCAGGGCCGGACGAAGGCACCATATGCAGCTAATGCACAGCATATGGGGGCGCACATGCCAAGGGGCGCCAAAATGAGTTCGAATATTTGAGTAAAAGATACTAATTTCGAAACTTTCGAAGCGCACATCGATGCAAAAGGTCAGCTAAATAGAAAAAAATATAGTCTTCCCATCGAATCGTTCTCGGGGAGTGTTTCGGTTTGTTGTTGTTTTTATAGTTTTTGCTATAAGATATTATTCAATGTTTTGATAAACGCCGTTCTAAATCCCTCCAAATTCAGCGAGACATTCAAACAACAGCATCATGGCCGCTTCTTCTGATGAGGCATATTGATAACCTCATACATCAGACCTTGCGTCAAATCCGGTAGTTCTGATTTTTTGCTTACTTGTTTATGATGTTGGTCCAATGAAAAATCCAAGTTTTTGACCTCGAGCCCCCAACGCAACCTTGTCAAAAATTGAAAAAACAGCGAAATTTTCGACTTCACAAAAGGTTTTTGCTATTTTCACCCTGTAAGACTAGTTTTTCGATAACATTCAAGGAGTAGATTTTTAAAGTGTACTAAATTTCCTACAATTTGAGATGAAAATCATTTATGTAGACCAAATAGTTTTTGAGATAACGCCTTTTAAATTATGTCGATTTTTTCGAACTAGTAAATTTTCAACAATATCTTATTTCTTTGGTAAATGCTTTTTCATCGTCGTATCCCAGTGAACCCTTGAGATGTATGTAGGGCACACAGTGATGATAAGCTAAGGAATAATATACAGGGATATTCAAATTCGAGTCTATGCATGGGGATTTCGATAACGGTAAGAGATAGAGGGTTGGTTAAGTGGGGGCAAAGTAGCGTATTTCAGAGGTTAATTATATGGATGAAAAAAATCTGACCTAGCTTCTTCAGTCCTGAAGTTATACAGGAAGATTTTTATTTAATTTTGCTACTTTGCCATAGCAACTTTTTGTAGCCTTTCCAAATATCTGAATAAAAATTATATACAGGGTATCGTATAGATTGGGCCACCCTCAACTCAATTTTCAAATACGGACCTGTATTTTTTATTTCATTTTTTTGAATGGCAAAAGTCATGTTTCATATTGACGTAGTATTTTCATCTGAATTACAGAGTGTTTTGATCATGGGTTGCGTGAACTGAAATGTGGATGAATTCTTGAAGAAGACAATCTTCGTCGAATAATGTTGATTTTCTTCCAAATCCTATGCATTCTATACCTTATTATATGATATATTCTTATAAATTAGCTGGAATTAAAAAAAATGAAATTTTACTGGTAATAGTTCAATATTTTCAAAACACTCTGTAATTAAGATGAAAATACTACGTCAATATGAAACATGACTCTTGGCATTCAAAAAATGCAATAAAAAATATAGGTCCGTATTTGAAATTTAAAAGTTGAGGGTTGCCCAATTTATACGATACCATGTATATAACTTTTATTCAGATATTTGGAAAGGCCACAAAAAGTTGCTATGGAAAAGTGGCTAAATTTTAAAAAAATCTTCGTAAAATAAAAAGATATAGGCAAAAGAAGAATTTCAAAATTTCGATTTTTCCTGTATAACTCCAGAACCGAAGAAGCTAGGTCAGATTTTTTTCATCTATATAATCAACCTTTGAAATATGCTACTTTGCCCCCATTTAACCAACCCTCTATCTCTTACCGTTATCGAAATCCCCATGCATAGACTCGAATTTGAATAGCCCTGTATAATGAATTAGGTGAATATCAAGTCCTCTTGAAGTTCGTCCATATCTGGATCTTCGTCGTATCTGGATGGGGTATCTTTGATGTCTTGTGCGTACAACTCATCCTCGATCATGTCGTCATCAGGCAGATCGTCGCCTTCTAGGGCATCAAAGTCAATTTCAAGTGCAACATCTAGTACGTTGCAATAGGTGGCCCCACTGCAGTACTTGCAGACTGATGAACATTTCATCCCAGCCTTTCTTGCAGCTGCATGATGTGTTTCCACAACCCATCTTGCAGCCGCAAGAAATCACCCGCAAGAGGTGTTGTGGGGCTGCGTGTCTGGCCATCATTTTGATGAGCGAGGCCTAACTGCAGCTAGAGAGTATTGAATGAGCGATAGCAATACTCTTTCTTCTATAATAGAAATCTAATCAGACATCAGAAGCCCAAGAGGCTGAGATATAGCTGGCCATAGAATCAGCATCCGAGCAAAAAAAACAGCCTCGTTTGTCTGTCAGAATCAATGTTTCCAAAAACAGTCTGAAAGAATCAGGGATCGGATAATTCACAATCTGAAAGGAGTCGCCGGATAGTATGAATTGTTTTGTGTCGTAAACTTGCGACCGTTTATGTCCTCTCGTATAACTTTATCAGCTGCCTTCACTACGCGTAGTCTTTCTGTTTGGGGATCTGATCTTCCACTATCATACATCAAAATGTCCTCTCCATACTTTCCAATCAGGCAATATTTTACTCTCCGTGGTTGTATCTGGTCTGGTTCATCTAGACTCTAGCTAGAGAGAACTGACGTTCCTCCAGATATGAATAAATCACTTCCATGGCTCCATCAACTCTTGGATGTTCACGATCTTCCTTTTATACATTTCTGTTGGTGGTGCCTGGTACAGCTTTGTTTGGAAAAAATCGAAGATATCTCGCATCTAGGGCAACCAAATCTGTGTTCTCAGATATATCTCTTATTTCAAGAGCCCACTCATCACCACGCGTTCCCCAGCTGCTTTCAAGATTGTCGCACAGTAATGACCTTGTTTCTTTTTTCTAGCTTCTTCTTCCTTTCAGCCACGAAAAACGCTTCCAGAGAAAACAGTGTTCTCTGAAATTGAACTGTTGAGAGACTGATCTGATGGTGGCTCTTGATACCGTAATATTTGATTCTCCACGGTGAACAGCTGCTTGGATCAATTTGAGATTGTTGTTGTTCACCTGACAAGATTTGTGCACATATATATCATTCGCATCCTTCGATAAGAGCTCATTCTCTCTGTTTTTGAGAGGAACACTCGACGCAATGAGTGTTTTAACACTTCTTTCCTTCACTAACCGCAATAAGTGAAATACAAACCCGCGATGAGATAGGGACTCGACATTCTGAAGATTTTCAATTCAAGAGATGAATGCCCCTTTTCAAACTATCACGAGACCAATCATAATGTTCCACAGGCTCCTTCGACTCCGATCAGTTTTACAAGAAATGTCGAGGTTTCTTCGTATCCACTCATAACATAAAAGGCCAATCGATTATGGAAAATATACTCTCGAACCTCATCCAAGATCCAATGGAATACGACGATGAGAAAGCATTTCCCAAAGAAACAGGGTCAAGATTCACCCAGGACAATAAGACATTGCTGAAAATTGACAAGTTCGAAAAAATCGTTAGATTCTAAAAGGCTTTATCTTAAAAACTATCTGGTCTACAGAGATGATTTTCATCTCATATTATAGTAAATTTAGTCCACTTCAAAAATTTAATCTTTGAATATTATCAAAAAATTAGTCTTACAGGGTGAAAATAGCAAAAACCTGTTGTGAAGTCAAACATTTCGCTGTTTTTTCGATTTTTGACAAGGTTGCGTTCAGTGCTCGAGGTCACAAACTTAAATTTTTCATTGGGCCAACATCATAAACAAGTAAGCAAAAAATCAGAACTACCGGATTTGACGCAAGGTTCCACTTGTTGCAGACCGACAAGGTTACTGGACTATATTCAGTGTTGTCCAGTTTCACTATTTTTAGGAACTTCTGAGGAGATGTTATCCAATTTCGTCACATGTATGGAGAATATTGTTTCAGCATTCACCATATGAAAATGGAGAATTCGTGTTTGACAGCTGTTAATTTAGTTTATCTTGAATGATAAATATGTATGTATACTATAAGTGCTGTGTTATTGGTTTTTCAGAGCCTACCGCGCATATTGTAAAAAAATATCTACTCTGCAACGATCTGAAACATTATTCTCTAATATGCTCGGTAACTTGTTACGTCACATCTCGGTATGGTTTCCTCAGAGTGCAAACAGAAACTTTTCATTGGAAATTCATTTCGGAAAATCTTATGCAAAAAAAGTAAAAAAAAAATAAACTCATCTAATCTTTCTGGAGCTTGTGGTATTTTTACAGAAATTAGTGATCTCGCCTATTCCATGATTAGCATGTGAGATTCAAACATATCATGTGTCACATCATTGTATTCAGAAAATGACAGACTTTTTAAAAATGCAAAAATCCAATATGGCGCCCATAAGAAAATCCGAAGTTGACTGTTGTATCTATGACATCTAGAACGCCTTGGAAAATACAATGACAGATTTAGATTCCTTGTGAGAAAGTGCCTCAATAACATCCTAGTTAGAAACGTCCAGTTCTTATGATTTTCGCTTGAAAAAATAAAATCTAAAATTACAAAATTCAGTTTTTTCCCATTAATTCAAAAACTAGAGATGATACATAAAATTTTCCAACATTTTGTTCACATTGCCCCCCTGAAAATTTTTTGTGCCCTCCCAGAACTTATCTGGACGCCATCACGGGATTCGCATATTTGTAATATACACAAGGGTCAAACTTAACCATATCATTTCTTCCCAGCATTTTTCAGTAATTTTTTTTTTAATTTCTCTGTATTTTTGACAAATTTTATATAAAATTTTTATAAAAACATTTATTTATATATTTATGGTCAATGCCCTCTATCGGCCACTTATAGGAACCAAAAAAAATTCCAGCGATTTTTCTACTCCAATTTTTTTGTTCAAAAACGTTTTCCGCCTAGATATAGCAGGATTTTTTTTTCAGTTGTACTATGCCTAACTATTCCAAAAATATTACCCATTCGACCCTCCAGGATTATTTTCTAGCGGCGGTAATGTCTCGTACCATTATTAATTATTGCAATAAGTGAAAACAATGCAGATTTAAACATCAATTGTTTGATAAGATTTATTGCTAGATACTAGAAAACCATCAATAGTTCTCTTTTATTGTTATTAATGGAAGGTGTAGGTACATGCTCTAGGTAGATATACCTATGTATTTATTTATGAACGTCGTCAACATAAAGCACAATAATTATTATTCCCAAGAACATCAATTCCTGTGATGACTGATGAATAATTACAAAATCTGTTACGTCCGCAGGGCATATATGATATAATATACTGAACGCAGTTCTACTTTTACATTCAGTTCATCGTTTGGTGTCGTGCAATTTGTTGCAAAAATATTTCACTCCACTGACTTTAGTGAAAATGGGTATGTATACAAGGTGAAGTAGTGAGCGGTTGTTTTTATAGTATACCCATTAGCCTATATATTTTCTATTGGACTTGAAAACTCAATCTCATTCAGAAGAAGGTAGATTTTTTTGGCAATAGTTAACGTGTATGTATCTTATACAGAGTTATATTGCTATATAATCGAGGAGGATGAAGTCACAATAAGTAACGCGAAAATAATACTTATATCTCAGTTTCATGGAAAAAACTGACTATGTTTTGAAAATATTTATCAGTATATACAAGGTCCACTACAATAAGAGTGTTGCATTCAAAGTTGCATTTTTCCTTATACATCCCCGCTATTTTTAGGATAATGAAATTATTTTTTTTATACTGCATTATATACAAACTGGTTTTCTCGTTAACATGAATTATGAATACACAGTTGAGACGATTCACACATGAAACAAAAATGGTAAAATGGGAAATGCCAATTATACAGTTTGTCCCGCCTTTCTATGGAATACACCCGCCTGATATCTCAGTTATTAATAATACGATTTGCTTGAAATTTTGATAGTAAAAAATTTTATTCTACATTTGCATGAGCGGGTTAGGGGGAATTAAATAGGCTTTTTTTGATATTCTTACATTCGTAACTCATTGTACAGGGTCTTCACGTATATTTTGAACCCCTCCACGTAATAACTTTCAATTTTTCATGTCAAAGAATGATTTTTTGTGTATCACCGGATCTGGTGAAATTGACAACGCTAGGAGTCAGAAATCCAAGAAACCCAAAAGAAGAAGAAGAATGATTTCTTGTAATTTTTATTTAGATTTCATATATGTTAACAGAAAAACAGTTGAATATCTGGAAAAAAGTCATGGGCACCAATTATATTTTTTTAAATGGAACACCCTACATATATCGCTACTTTTGGATAGAGTATATATTTTTCTGATTTTAAAAATTTCAATTACCTATATTTTACCCTGACCATCTTTCTCCTATAATTATCTGAAATAATCCGATCTTAATTTCAACGTCAAATATCTCGAAATTTATCAGAGATAACATGATACATGTGTGTATATTTGAAATCAGAAAAATATACTCTATCCAAAAGTGACAAAATATATAGGGTGTTCCATTTAAAAAAATATATTTGGTGTCCATAACTTTTCTTCAGATCTTCAACTGTTTTTCTATTCACATATATGGAATCTGCAAGAAAAATTACATAGGGTCAATTTTTGAAAATAAAAATTGAACGATAGATAACATTGTTAAGGAAGGGTTCAAAATATATGTGATCAAAAGAATCGTCCTATGAATAATTTTGGTATGGCATGAAGATATATTCGTTGCATAACTATTTTTCATACTCAACATGATGAATTCCACCGCCACTATAACGCCTTTTAACATTTCAGAATATTGCAAGCTGGTATTTTATGGAGTAGTCCTGATTTGCATATCGTATTCAGTTCTTGGACTTGACCGTAAGTAAATTGATAAAATTACATAATATATCTACTAGCAAATATACAGGGTATTCGTGTAGGTATTGAAATTCAGAAACTATGACCATGGGATGAATAGGTATAGAGACGGAAAATATTTTCGATTGGATATTTTCAGTATTTGGACAACTGAATTGGAGTATCAGAATCTTACTGATGGTTTGCCTCCAAAATATTCTTTATATGATTTAAAATCATTCCGATAAATAACTGATTCAGAAACTTCCAAGTATAGGTGAGTTAGTAGTAATACCTATGATTTCAAACTTTTTTTTTCAGCAAATTGTCCCCTCTCCAGTAAGATGACTGCTTGTAGTCCAAAATGTAAGGGTGACAGCGATTGTCATGGCAAAAAATGTTGTCCAAATATTTGCAACGAAAAGTCTTGCGTACCCGATCATCTAGCCAAAGATTCAAAAACTAATGGATACAAAAACCAAAACACCAGTAAGAATTTTTTCATTCGTATCCTCACGAAAGAAGTAATTTTCCTCAACATATCATATAATATTTTTCTACACGTTGATGTACCGGGTATCCCAATAAGGTCGGCTAGCGGCTGTATCTCGAGAACCATACGACCTATTGATTTCGGAAAAAATAATCCCTATAGAAGTGACTCCAAAAAATTCATGAAAATTGTTTTCCACCCTCAAATCCCACCGTTAGATGGCGTTACTTGAAATCAAAATTGAAAAACAGTTATTTCTCCAAAAAATCCCAAATTCTCAGTTGCGGTTTTCGCATTACTGCCCTACTATTTTGTGAAACAAACATTGGCGAAAACAAAACTTTCATATCCCGCTTCGTTTTCGAGATACAGGGCGAAATTGAAGATATTGTAATTTGGGACACCGCCTATATCTCGCTATTTTTCAACTTATTTGAAAAGTAGATACTGTCACCAACACATCTTTCTACGTAGAGTCCAGTGGCGTAGTCAGATTTTCGAAATGAGCTGTCATTATTTAAATATAACCCAAAGTTATGTTTTCTTAATAGGAACACCCTGTATATTTTTGAATATTTGAAACATTAATGCTTCGCAGTTTTCAAAAATATTCATAACTTATTTGATATTTTGAGTATTAGCTCTTTTTACTGATAATTTTCAGTTTATATATATATAGCTATAGTCAGGACAAGGACTTTTAAAATTGATTTTTTGGCACAATAATCAATAACCACTGTTATTCAGATAGGTTGAAAAAAGGTTTCCGTTTGAAATTATTTATTATTAAAACCTCTCGGGAAAAGTGGTAAAACAATTTCTTAGTTATTCATACCTGATAGGCAGTATTCCTCTCGGTAGTCTTGGTATTCCTTCATCAGCTGAGAGGTTATATTCACTATACAATTTCAACTTTTTTTAACCTTTCTATTCATATCACATTATTTTTTACGTCATATGATACGCTCATTGAACTTTGGTGACCACTTAGACCTTTGAATTAGTTCAATATTATTAAAATATCAACGACTATCATTTTCACCAGGGTGGCCGTTTTAACCACATCTCTCCTAGGCCAATCCATATTTAGTAGTTATTATCCGATGTCGATTCGATTTTTTTAAACTACTAATGACTGAATTTAATTCACGAATGGCAGGACTTTAAAATGCTTGTTTATTTTCAATTTCAAAGAACTTTTGTAAAAGGATTTTGAAGTTTCGTTTGGAAAGTATAATTATTGGGATCATCTATACAAGTATAAATAGAGGTAATTCTTCTCGATTTTGGAGAAAATCGATGGACGATATTGAAATTTTTTCATCAACATCTCACGTCATTATAAATAAGTATAAATATTTGACTTGATGTTCCGCTCTGTGTATGTATGGGTTGGGGCGTTTTCTCCTCTCATTCACCCTCATTCGTATCTTTATGTGAGTCACATGGAGAGGATCACATCAAGAATCATTTGAATGTAGTAGATAGGATATTTATTTTCATCAATGTAACCAATTTTTATTTACAGAATCCGCTACTGGGGTATACTGTGGAAATGTGAAATGTAATTCGTTTGAAAAATGTGGGTTAGACAGAAGCAGCAAACGTCAAAAGTGCGTTAGAGCCTAATTTTTTTATGAAATATTTTTCGAAATATACTCATTTGAATTATATAACTCTACAAGTGGAGACCAAAAGGAATAAAATAAATGTTTATTCATATATTTATCAGAAATAAAAATATAAATAATGCATTTTTTAATAAAAGTACATATAATAGTATATGACCTATAATATCTTACCAATCGCTGAAAAGTAAAGAATTTAATGAGGTATACTATAGTGTATTCATGGGAAAAATTTGTTATCGATATTTCTGGTTCTTTTCTGCATGTCTGACAAGTGACAACTGAAAAATCTGTTACGACTTATATCACGTTACCTCAGATTTGGCATGAATTTGAAAAAAAGTTGTCAGTGGTGCCAAAAAATTTGTCAAATTGACGAGATATCAACAAATTTTATTGAAAAAAGTGCTTGTTAACCAATCCAATCTTGAAGTAGATTGAAAAAGTATCTGAGAAACATTATACATTTTTGTTTAATCTGAAACCAGCTTTAATAACCTGCCTGAATCACATTAGGTTGGGTCAAATCTAATCAAATATATATGTGTAATGAACATTTTGTGGGAGGTTGATTATGAAAACACGATTTATTCTTTTCACTATAAAGGTGTATATAGTTGTGCCCTGTATATTGATGCACATGATGAGCTTATTCTCTAATATTCTCGTACAAATGAAATAGAAACCAACTGAAATTTTTAATTGAAAGTTTATAATATATTATTTATCCATTCTAAATTGTATATTCTGGTTATAGTAAATTTGAACTTCAAAAGGCTTATTAGTTGGCTTAAGAATTGTATTTTTGATTTTTTGTTTCAATCTGTTATTCAGAAACATCTATAACTTTTTTCTCATACGTAGCCAACTTTATGGCGGACAACTGTATGTAGGTATACCCGACAAAATGAAAAGTTATATGATATGCTTGTATTTCTATTATATATCTTCATGAATAAAGAATTATTCATTGAAAAAATGTGTTCGAAAGAAAACGTTCTTATCATATTCCATCCTGCTGATAGTGCCGAGTCAAACCCTCTCTGCAATTAAATTTTACGCTTAGGGTTTGAATGTCTAAAAAAAATATCTAGCGGAGGAATAAGCGTTTCAATCAAATTTCATCTTGATAGTCCTGAGCCAACCCCCGCAATAAATTTTTCATCCTATATAGGAGTGGGTTGAACATAAAAAATATATTCACTTGTAATCTCCCTAGCAGCAGAATTATTACCGATAATTTTTTTAAGGTCACGAATGTTTTTGTCTTCGACTCGGGATAATTTTCTATCAACGAAAACATGAGTGAAACCGAGAAAAACATTTTAGGGAATTAATTCTGCTGCGTGGGAGATTCGGTAAGAAAATTTCATAAATTGGAGTTGCTGTTAATATGATGAGAAGATGAACCCTATACGACCGATTCTGCATAGATACTGCGTAGATAGTAACTGATGTTTATTACTAATATATCAGAAACATTCTATTACAGTAATCCGTTTTCAATCATAACATCTAATATCACATGTCTAACCAGATTTTATTCTGAATGACGTTTGTCAATAAATGGTCAATAAATATGTAGGCGCTTCATTTTTGACAGAAAAATTATCACTCATATTCCGTCAATAGGAACTTACAAAATTATCACGGTAATCGCCCGTTGCTATAAGCAATTAACGTATACGAAAAGGAGCCTTTTGATTGGTTAAAATAAATTTATGAAATTTTCACGTATATCGGGTCTGAGATGCTTACATATTGTAAGCATCTCAATCGGGTCGGAGTAGTGATTGTACTCTTCTGTGGGTCAAAGAAAAGCGTTTCAATCTCCATATCGAAAAAATAATATCAGGATTCAGGTAAATTAAATTATTTACGAAAGTATTATAATGAGAAAAAAGTCGATATAATGAGAAAAAAGTCCTTAAATGAGTTTTTGAGAAAAGAAAAGTGTACGTGACACCAAGGTGCTTTCGTAATTATTCATAATCATTATAAGGTAGGTATCATTAAAATGAGTGTCATTATTAACCTGATTTCGATCAAAAAAATTTTAGGAGAACGCTACTGATCGTTCGGGAGTCTTCGGAAATTTCAGCCGCTGGTCTGTTTTGCAAGTTCACACTGGTCCACTAGTGCACACAGCTGCACAGCAGTCAGAAGTCCTCGTCACAGATCACAGCACAGTCCAAGGAGCTAAACTCACACTTATGAATGGATAAATGTCTAATCAAAATATAAAATATAACCTCATTTTTATATAAAAATTATAAGAAATAAAAAGTAAAAAACGTAATTCATTATGTCTCTCTTGCAGAGAATAATAAGCCCTGCCAAAATAGTGCAAAGAAATGTGAGTAAACGCGCGTTCAACTGGTATGGAGAGGGAATACAGTATCCTGGTTTTAAATACTACCCAAGGTAAAATTTCTATATTAAAGTTTCACAATTTCCTGAATTGTTTATATTTAAATTTCACAACTTTCAGAATTTTCCAAAGTGATTATGGTGATATATGTAGGGTTTTAGTTAAAACAAGTATGAATTTTACGGAACGTTATAGCATTAATTTGAGATGTCAATTGATTTATTTATGAAACGAAATAGGCCAAATATCTCCGAAAATAATAGAGCACTGTGTTTCCACTTGAGATTCGTGATCAGGAGACCAAAATACTTCAGTATTACCAGAACTTCTTTCTCAACTTTTTATCACACTCCTACTAGTGTGATGAAAAAGATAGTTATTGTTTAAACTTTTTTAGAAAGCCAGATTTTGAAGATCCTCCCTACAGTCCCTCAAAGCTTTTCAGAGTTGAACGAATAAAACCATTGAAAGGGGCACCATACTGGGAGAAAAATATTCTAAAAGAGTTCAAGTTGGATGGAAAAGTATGTATTGATTAATAGGTATTAGAATGTTACATTATGAACTAGAATATGAATTTATTTATCTATCAGAAAAAAGTAACATTTCTATTTGTCTGAAGAAACATTCCTATCAAAACTCAAAGAGGTGCATACCAGAAAATGGAGGATATATAATATTTTTAATATTCAATATTTAATACAATGAATGGTGTCTTGAGACCTCTCAGAAAATGACAATCTTCAAAAGCCTGTGTCTCAACTCAGTGTTCTCATCATAGTTGTTCTGCAGTTTCTCCACATTTAGCACATCAAATGCAATTGAGTAGGTATTGTTTTATTCTATTAACATATTTTTACAGAACTCTTGATCAGCATGTTAAATGCTATATAAATTCCACAAATCTCAGGATTTTCCTGTGGGGTGGCTTTATATCTTCATGATCTTCATCCAGTTGAATTTTTATTTTCATCAAAAAGTAAAGAAAACAGTCAGCTGTTTTTATAACACTTACATAAAATAAAAACTAACAAAGACACATATTGGGGGCATATCGCATATCTACCTTTCTTTCACTCACTCACAAAAAACAGTCAGCTGTTTTTATAACACTTACATAAAATAAAAACTAACAAAGACACATATTGGGGGCATATCACATATCTACTTTTCTTTCACTCAGCAGCTCGTTCAGAAGCTGCTTGGCGCAAATCTGTCTCTCTGCAACCTTGTCTGTCACATGTAGTGGCGTGCGCAACGCTTTTCTGTCACACTACATGTTAGCGATTGAAACTTTTTTTCAAATCTAGGCAACCATGGTTATGCCCCACTTTTGACAAGGCAATCTTATACTGTTGGATAGGGAATAGAATAAACTTTAATTTCATGAAAAAATAAGTCGAATAACAGATGAGGGTATATTATCATCATCTGCTCACCTGTTTGTTCTTGGCAACCCCGTAGTTGCCCTAAAAGAAAGTCGGCTTCTTTTTTCCAATTCCTCTTGTGATATTCTATCGACTCATGCTCGATTTTCATAAATAACAGATGGGGGAAATTGATCAAAAAAAGTTTATCAAAGATAATATTATTCGACAGTATTGGCCCGTGATTTAGCTAGGCAATCAATGTATATATTATCTAACATAATATTTGTCTTCACCAAATAACAGACAGGGTATATATTTTTTATACCGTATCTCATACTATCAGAAATTAATGTTTTCATTGATTCAGACAACCAAGAAGGCAAGGGAAATCATATTTTATCGAAACATCCTTGAATATTATCATTATCATTTTCATGTAGCGAAAATATGCTATCTGAACAATGCGTTTAAATAATGATTGATCGATGTCAATGCCTCTATAGGAATGCTAAAATTATTCGAACCACTCGCTGTTATGTAGATTTGGTATTTGCTAAGTGTTGTATATATGGCTATAGCAGATATTGCTTATACAGTTTTTTACGTAAATAGTGAAAAATCAGATCTTTTGACAGCAAGATATATTACGTGACATTAAACCAAGGTGGATATAGGATGGTGAAACAGCTCTTCAATTGTTTCTGCGAAAAACTTGTAGACCGTTTGAGAAGGTACTAATATTTCCATGACTTGAAAGAAGATGGCGGTAAGATCGATTATCGAAGAAGATTTCTGTTGCTTACGTATTTCTGTGGTTCACATCTGACAGACGTGACTTGAAACGACATTAAAACAATAAATTTTCGATAAATCTTGAATGAATATTGATATTTTGACTCTTCTCAATCATTTGTCATCTAGAACAGATGAAACTGATAAAAGTATGACAGATGCACAGTTTCTGTTTTACCGACACAAGGTATGTCGCCATCTCTGATAACTTCAGAAAATATTACTACGGTATGAAATCAAGTAGGCAAAGGTCTACAGTTTATTCTAGTGCTTGTTAATAGGAAGTTGTTTCACCATCCTATATCCACCTTGTATTAAACCAAGGTGGATATAGCATGGTGAAAACTTGTAGACCATGTGGGAAGCGTAGTAATATTTCCACGACTTGAATGAAGATGGCGGTAAGATCGATTATCAAGGAAGATTTCTGTTTCTTATGTGTTTCTTTGGTTCGCATCTGACAGACGTAAATTATAACGACACTAAAAAACTCTATTTTCAGTAAATCTGGATTAATTATTGTTATTTTGACTCTTGATGTCAGCCTTTTTTTTACAACATATGAAAAATACAGATGCACAGTTTCTGTTTTACCCACACAAGGTATGAGGCCATCTTTGGTAACTTCAGGAAATATCACTACAGTTCGAAATCATGTAGGCAAAAGTCTACAGTTTTTTCTAGTGCTTATTAATAGGAAGCTGTTTCACCATCCTATATCCACCTTGCATTAAACATCAACTTATTATTAATTCAACAACACCTTATCTATAGAAACCATATATAGGGTCACATAAATAATGACTACTCTGGAAAGAAAACTGAATGGTATTAGTTTAGATCAACTTCAACACTATGAAGAGTGGTATATGTGAGTGTTAAATGTGGAAGAATAATAAATTCATTCAAACTGTGGTTTTCTGTACATTTCATCGCTGACTTATCTATCAAAAATTGAGGTTTCTATCTTTTGTGATATCAAAATATTTGTTCTACAATTTAAACATCGTTTCATCATATTTCTCATGAGTAATAATGAATTATCACATACATTACTGGAAGATATGGCACTGGTGCGATTCTTCCTGTTCTTGTTCTTATGTTTTAGCCAATATACTGGATATTTTCAGGTATTATTGTGTCCTGAGAATCGTAATGTACCATTCAGAAATTTTCAAAATTCCGAATATCATTCGGAGATATCCGGAAAAAACTGAATAACTTGTATTTATTATTTTCTGGCTTCATTTATTTGAGGTTTTCAAAATCAATAATACTTATGTAATGTCACTTTTCTTTGTTAAATAATGCTGTGTTCAGATTTTCAATCCGACCACCATCATCAAATTTGTTTTTTCCTTTGGACGCCATATTGGATTTCTTACTCGTAATAAGCTCGTAATAACCTCTACAATTATGTATCAATAGGTACCAAGGTACCATTCTATTTGAATAATTCGAATATATTAAATACTTATTAAATACCTACTTATCAACTTTTATTAAATTGAGCTTTACTTCTTGAGCGATTTTCAACATTCAATTATTCACGAAAACGCCTGCACTCTATAACATCCTGTATAGTGCAGGCGTTTTCGTGAAAAATTGAATGTTGTATATCTCTAGATATTTAATTATGTTTTTCTTTTCATAATATCAAATTAATTTTTTTGTTATATCCGATAGGAATGACACTCTTAATTTTGATTCCACTAGTGAATGAATCAGTATAGGTGATAAATTGATATTCATATCCATTTTTTGCAAGGATTTTTTACTTGGTCGCCGGAATACATGCATATTAATTTTGTGTTTTTTGAGTTGATTTTTCAGCATATGAACCAGTCTAAATAAAAAGCTTCAATGTTTAAAATGTCCAAATAATAAAAATCAAAATTATCATCAGCATTAACATGTATTATATTTCAATATAATTTAGAATATTGTTTTTGTTTCCACCTTGTTTACTTGATTTCAATCCATTTTCTTTACCATTAAATCATTTCTAGCTCCAAGATAAGATATTGAAATTTCTTGTACATATCAAATACTGCTAAATATTTTAAAGGATAATAATATGTTGTCTGAAATTCACAACTAAATCCAACGTCATTCAATGAGGATATTTCAAATAATTCATTGAATAATATTCATCTACAACAAAGTTGCATAGTTTATGAATGAATGAGTGATTCTCGATATACAGGTAGTGTAAACTCTAAGTGACATTCCTACCTTTTATGTCCTTATTGTTATGTTTGCAATCATATGAAAAATTTTGCATAGCAATTTCAGTTCATAAAAATTGAATAGGTACTCTAAACTCACCTAAATAGTTATGAATTTATTCTAGACGAACAGTTATGCCATCATAAAAAATATCCCGGAAAACAATCACCGATTATGGAAAGTGAAACACATGGTGAAAATTGTTCCCATCACTTTCCCGGATGGTCTACCAAACCCAGACGATGTCACACATCTGACAGAATATGGCGAGTTGCGGATAATCAAGAAAGTTTCCACTGAGGAAGAAACAAAACTGAAACTTATAGAAGATTTCAAAACTGATGTAAAAAAATTAGATGGCGATACTTTAAGGAGACAATCCCGACTGAAATGGTTGAATGCATGGGATTAATAATGTTATTGTTTTTTAGGATGATAAAATAAATGAAAATAATCATTATCTTGTTGTTTTTCTGGCGAATAACTGAAATATTTTGAATACCAAGGTAGGTACCTATTCAAATATAAGAGTTGAACATTATTATTATTAAACTCTATAATTAGGTATACTAATAAGTATTCCAAAGTTTATACAAAAAACAAGACTAAGCTATATATTTATATTTAGTGAAAAAAATGGTTTTTCATTACACTAGTGCAAAAAATTGTTGTTCTCTGTTTTGCATATTTGACATATCACACGACGATTCAAATCAAGATTTACCTACTAGTCAAGCAAAGTTTGTGGAGAATTTGAGTTTCTGAAAGTTCAGTTAGTATTCCAATAAGTATCAGATGAATAATATTGCTCGGTTAGATCATATTAAACTCTAAATTATCCATGAAATGAATAATTGGAGGAAAAATATATCATTAAGCATATTTTTTACAAAACGGCTTTCTAATTAAACTGAACAAGCATGAATGGTATATTTTGACTGCCCAACAAGAAAAGTTGACTTTTGAAATGTTAATACCTTCAATTCCACATTTCGCGTCAGGTCTCTTATGTCAGGTGGTGTAATGGTAAATATTACTATCCTCACTTTCAATTAAATCCATTAAGAAGTTACTTGACAAATTTTCAAATTCTTCGGGTATTGACTATTGATAATACAACGCAATCAATAGGATAAAATTTGTAAAAAAAAAATTATTTTGTACGCGGTAGAAAATCAGTTTTATTGCCTCGGCTATGAATCACCAGCCACGGCATTGAATTGAATCTTGCGATTTTCTGTCTAGTAAAACAAATGACTATATATTATTATATAGGTACCTACTGAAAAAACAGATGCTTCAGTGGATCTGAAGATGTGATCAATGATTTTGTATAGTTGCTACCTAGCTTAAGAATATAGGTACATAAGAAAAAGGAATTATGGTGCCTGATTTTGTGTAATAGTTTTATTATTTAGTACCTACCTGTGTTGATATCTGTGCAGATATGAGGATATTTTCTACTTTTTTAATTTGATACTAAAATTTATTGGCTATTTGAGACCATTTGCGAAATATAGTATAATATTTCCAAGAATTGACTGTTGGTTATGTATTATATTTCTGTGGTTCGCATCTGACAGTAGTGAATTGAAATGATAACATTTTAATATTGATATTTTGACTACACTCATCTTCTCTCTCCTGGAACAGATGACACTGATAACAAATGCAAAGTTTTTGTTTTACCAAAACAAGGTATTGATCACCATATATGCTAACTTCAGGAAATATGAGTATGGTTTGAAACCAAGCACTTAGGCAAAAGGTTATTTCACCATCTTCATGCCTTTCTACCAAATAAAGAAAGATACGCAAAAATAAAAATGAGATTTAAAATCCCGCACGTCAACAATCCACCTGAAAAACATCTAGGAAGTTTGAAAAGGTAGACTACGAGCAGAAAACAACTACCTTCCTGGCAAATACCACGCAGAATATCGAATTATATCTACTCGTAGTCTATGCACCGATTAACTAAATTAATTCAGAATGCTCTACTTATAGTCTACCTTTTCAAACATACTAATGTTTTTTAGGTGAATTTTTGAAAGATTTTAAATCTCATGAAAGATTTTAAATATGAAATATATTATAAAAAATGCTCAAAAGGCTTAATTAGAGGATATGGTTATTGTATGTTAGGATGAGAGAGTTATTAATTAATTAAGATGCATATATATATATAAACAAATTCATTAATTGGGTGTGGTCTTTTTTTATTTTTTCGTTACTTATTGCAATGTGTGGCTTTTTCCTTCGTATAACCAAGTATAACTAAAGATAGGTGTAGAAACTTTCTGCTATTCATGCTATTGCAGACTGTAAAATAATACAAATGACGAATGATTTCTTGAAATAATTATATTCAGTAAAACAACAACAATAATTTCATTACAAAATATTAAAAAATTACTACATCAGCCAAGCTCTAAAAGTCTCGTTAATTTTCCTGTGTCTACTACTCCAATCATCATGATGGCTTATAGTATTGTCTACATCTTTCATTGAACACTTTAATAGTTCTTTCTTTAATTAGGTCTTCTACGCTCAGCTCCACTTGCAACATACGTAACTGAAACAAAGTTCGGTAAATCTTCGTTTATCGCACTCCTATGAATTTGAAAACAAATTTTGTTGGAACTTACGTATTTTCAACCCCTGATCACAAATCTGAAGTCAAAACGCGGCGGTCTCAAGTATTTTCGGGGATTTTGTCTCAAAAATGCATCATTTGACATGTCAAATTTCTGCTATTTGAAACACACAAAATTCACCCTTCTTTGAACCAAAACACTATACTCGCATATATTTACTTGTTTCCAATACTTTTCAGAAGAAAAAACTATTATTTTTCAAAAAATTTACCCTTCTTCAAAAAGTAAACAAAACAAGTAAAACAACTTTTTCCACTGATATTCTGATAATTTGTATTTATCATGTTGGCAACGTGATTCTTTGGCTCATAGTGAAACGTTGCCAACATCTTAAATAAAAATAACCACAAAATCAGTGGAGAAATATATATTTTGTTTACGTTTTAAAGAAGGGTGAATTTTTGTTAAAATAACAGATTTTTCTGCAAAAAAGTGTTGAACACAAGTAAATGTTAGCGTGTGTGATGTTTTGGTTCAAAGAAAAGTGAATTTTGTGTGTTTTTAGTAGCAGAAATTTGAGATGTCAAATGGTACATTTTTTAGACAAAATGGGGCCGTATCTCCGAAAATACTTGAGACCGCCGCGTTTTCACTTCAGATTCGTGCTCAGGAGGAACGTCGGTTCCACTATTTTTTTTTTCAAATTCATAGGAGTGCGATAAACGAAGATTTACCCAAAGTTCTCGTATAATATTCGCAACTTTGATCATTTTCGAGCAAATCGTATTTGGAAGTAATGAAAGTAATTAGTTTTTAGAAAGGGTCCAACTAGTTTGCATCTATCTGTAATAAGTATATCATGAGCATACAAGGAAAATCCATTAAATCCACTTCCAGGAGATAATTGGATTTTTGCACTTCAAGTCCAAATAAGTGCACTGCATCTTACAGAAAACTCCTCATCTCCCCAAAAAATTAAAAAAGCATTATCAGCAGATGCTGTCATTAAGAAAGCGAAAAAAAAAAGATGATCTCATGAATTTGTGCAAGAATGGTTCAATTACTCCCTCCTGATGAGTTCCATGCTTGATACAAATATTTGCTGGTTGATAAAAATATACTGGAATTGGCAAGTGAGCCTTCCATTGATGACAGGGATGGTTTTGAATATTTGGATGATTAACATTTGGCTTATTTAGTCCATATGTGATATATTTTTTATTAAATACCTACTTCAATTCCAACATCAACACATGAAGTTGTTAACAACAGGTAGTCAACAAAATGAAAAAGTATAAATTGATTACAAATTGATTTTATGCATGTCTTACAACATTGAAATGCATTCCCTTAAAAGTTTTTTTAGACTTTCGAATTTTCTTGTAGGCCCATTATTTAATAGTAGGTATATGTATCATTTCTGGTTATATAAACTCTCATGTTAAAATAAGTGTTGTTGAAATTACCGAAATCATTTTTTCACCTGATATTTTTGAAAGTTGAAGTTTTGTAATTTAAATAATGTGAAATAATAAGTAAATTAAAAAAGATCTAGTGGTACCTAAATTGTTCACACAATTCATAAATTTATTATACCCATTATACCTAAATCATTGATTAAGGTAAGATTTGTCAAATAGCTCAGCCATGAGTGGCCATGACATAATATCCTACCTTGGTTTGTTCAGCCCTCAATTGTTTAGAAATTTGTACATCATCTGAGTGGACTACACGATTCTCTTTGAGCAGTTTCACTCGATCTGTAGTTATTGTGATACAGTTCCTGATGAACTTCTCACGTTTACTATTTCCTGCTTCTAATTTCTCATGTAGATCTTTACAGGCTGCTGCATCGTGTGAAGGCAAAGAATGGGGTGAGACTACGGCATTTAATGTATTAACAATCATATCATGAGGTTTTCGCATGGACCTCAGAGATTCCTAAAACCAGAGGAAATGAGATAAATTGAAAGAATTATAACTTATTATAGTTCACTTTACCTGAAATTCACTATAATCGGGACACTCCATGTTGGCAGTGAGCATAACTTCTTATCAAGTTTAAGAATGAGAAAATTAGGAGTATATACGATTTATGACTTGGATATACATTCAGATTTGAACATCGTTATCATAGCATGGTTTTTTTATAGTACGGGGTTGGAAGTTGAAAAATAAAATAACCCAAAATAAAATAACCTTAAGTAACCCTAAAACATAACCTCAAAATGCTAGTTTGGCTGCGAGAACAGCAGAGAACAGGCTGCTGACTGCTAATATGCAGGGCCGGTTATTTTTTTTTTTATTATATCAGCGTACATAAACAAAGAAACATACATACTCGCAGTATGCATGAAAATAATGAAAACTAATTCAGACAAACTGATGAAAAACATACGTAAGACGTTCGTATTTTTTGTCAAATAATAAGAATAATATATATAAAAAAATGGTGTTGAAAGTAATATTTCATTTTGTGAGAAGGGAAGTTTGGGACACGACGCCGAAGCAGGCGTTATTTTTTCTACAAACAAATTGCGGATCAAATTTTGTCCAAAGCTTCGGAAGATAACATTGTTTTCTGTCCTGGTACAATAATATAAGCTTCACCAAAATAAATTCTGTTACATCTACCAATGAGACTAGCCATAGAGTTTCCTATTATAATAATTGTACAGGGTGAACAACTAAGAACGTCTCTCGGCCATATCTCAGCTACGGATAAAGAAACAACTTTGAAAAAAAATTATCTCGAGAAAAGTGACGGAGGAACAAATAATAAATGTCTTAGCTTATGTTAATTTCAACCCTCATATTAGCACACGAGCCATAGCGAGAGACTTGGGGTTATATGTCAAACCACCGTTCTGAATATTCTAAGAGGACACAGAGGTAACTACTCATGTTAAGTAAATAGTTTATTATTGGTAACGAAAACCTAAGTATTATATGAGAAAAGTGACGGAGGAACAAATAATAAATGTCTTAGCTTATGTTAATTTCAACCCTCATATTAGCACACGAGTCATAGCGAGAGACTTGGGGTTATGTCAAACCACCGTTCTGAATATTCTAAGAGGACACAGAGGTAACTACTCATATGTTAAGTGAATAGTTTATTATTGGTAACGAAAACCTAAGTATTATATGTCCAAAAGCAAAGCATTACGAGAGTTAAATCTCTTGAAGTAATTGTCTTATTGCCCTCAATTATTCAAATACTATTTCAGATTGCACCCATATCACATAGTCCTACACCAAGAGTTGAAGGCTCGAGATTTCGATACCAGGCTGAACTATTGTAACTGGCTCTTGAATATGATAGAAGATGATCCTGAATTACTTATGCATATTATGTGGTCAGATGAGGCTACATTTTGCAGTGATGGTAGTGTCAATCGCCATAATATACGACACTACTGGTCTGAAATGAATCCCCACTGGATGCGGGAGGTCCAACTTCAGGGTATCGTTGGTCAGTAAATGTGTGGGTTGGAATTATAGGTGGACAAATAATTGGGCCATTTTTTTAATGACACTCTCAATGGGGAGAGATTCGTCGTGACATATGTTTTTTCAACATGATGGGTGCCCGGCACATTACCATAGAGATGTTCGAAATTTTTTAGACCTTACATATCCTGACAAGTGGATAGGACTAGGAAGTTTATTCAATTGGCCATCCAGATCCCCAGACCTGACGTGTTTAGACTTTTATTTGTGGGGAAGATTAAAAGATCTTGTGTATGCCAACAGACCCAACGATAAGGGATGACATGATGGAGCGAATTCGGCAAGCAATAATGAGTATTTCGGCAGCAGAAATTGAAACTTCTGTTCTATCCACTCGTCAGAGACTCATTTCTTGTATTGAAAATGACGGTGGACACTTCGAACATCTGAGGGGCCACTAATGACGTTCTTAGTAGTTCTTTGTTGTGATTTGTGTAATTTTTTATTGTTGATTTTGTTACATTGTTTCTGTCACATTGTTTATTTTGAATGATTAGAGCAATAAATCATTTTTCCAACTTTGATCGTTAATATCTTCCGTTAGCAGAAAGCTATCATGTTGCGGTTTTCGTTGGTCTGTTGAGATCTAGTTTCTCTATTTCATCATGTGATAATAAACATACCATTACATTTAATTTTTCTGTTTTAAATCACAATATCCATTGATACTCTAGATCACGCCCTCTAGCGGCAACGGTGATATGAATATAAAACCAATTCAAATCACAGTCGATAGACCAGGAAGAGGCCTTTTCAACGAGCCCAAGATTATTGAATTCTGTTGAAGATAACCAGAGATACAGACGTTTGGGAAAAACATAATTTGACGTTCCCCCACCACTTTATTTTTCGAGATGGGACAAGAAGTGTGAAACAAAAAAAACTAAGAATTTATCAAGGATCAATCTGCATATATTTTCAGTACACCTTATTGTTGATACTAAATACGGAAAATTAAATTTTTTCTTCACTCATAGCCGTTACGATACCTAGCGGTTATCTCAGAAACTTGAAAATATTTTCCAGTTATTTTTTAGGGTCACTTTTCTCGAGATTTTTTTTTTAGAGTTGTATCTTTATCCGTAGCTGAGATATGGCCGAGAGCCGTTCTTAGTTGTTCACCCTGAAGTTTCACTAATTGTACGACATTTCTATCATCGTAGATCTCTCGATCCCTTTCTCAATGGAAAATAGAATCAATTTCTTGCCCAACAAAATCATTAAAAGTAGTAATAGGTATTTAATAGTATATTATAAAGTAATAAAGTATGGTATTTTAAATTCCCAGACAAAAGGTTTATAGACGACCAACGGGAGAGCGCTATAATTTGAAGAGGGATTTAAAAACACTAGTCCTGATAAGTTTTATGTATTATGTAAAAGTATTTTTTAATATAGTGTGTTTTATCATCATATCTCCTAATTTTCCATTTGTATTTTGCTCTATCTGCATCCTGACGAATTGTGCACAAGTATTCTTGTCAATCAATTAAACTAAATCAAATGATATGCATGGATGCAACAAAAGTTTAATAACGTGTTTAGGAATCGAAATCTTTTTTTGTTATATTTTCTTAAACGTTTCACCTATCCTAAAGTGCATAAAATAGTAGGCAATCTTTGAATCCCTGTAGTGCACAAAATAATAATTTCAAATATGTGAATTTGCCTCTTGGCCAAATCAACGGCGCCGTTCAAGGTTGATTCGAAAGTGAATAAGATATTTCTTTATTCGATTCTATAGTTTTCATTTAAAAACTATATTGAATGATAATGATGATAATGAATGAATATGCTATTATTACAGTATGTGTGACAGCCAAATAAATTGAATTCTAAAACAAATGTGGCGTTTGAATAAACGCGCCTAGGAATGTTTTAAAACGGCTTACAGGTTCCTGGTGATACATATGATCATAAAAGAATTCTGAATAAAAAGCTAGTCGCTTTGAAGGGTACCTACAGTTGAAATATTATCAGTCTAGTATTTTGTACACGTTTCAAAAGCATCGGTCTTTTAGGCAGAAGAATGACGAATTTTGTGTTTTTAATAGCAGAAATATGATATCTCCGAAAAAAACTGATGAGCCCATATATACTAAACTTCGCGTTTCGAGTGAGTACCTTCCAATAATATTGAAGTTAAAATATATTTCTCGTCTTTTTTATCTTCTGCACTAAATATGACGTATGCGAAGAAGTTAGAATAAAGAAAGAATAAACCTAAAGTTGGGTCGCCGGGAATATAGATATGGTGAAACCATGAGTGTTTTCTATGGGTGAAAAGACTCCGTCAAAACATGTAGACTGGTTTAGCGAAGATCATAACCAAAGTTGTCATAACATCTGTAATATTTCATCAATCGTTTGGAGATGACGTTAATATCGCATTTAATATCAATATCGATAATTCAGTTCTCTATTAATATCCGTATTCTATGGTTTCTGGTTTCTTGTTCAAGTGACAGTGACAGATCATTCATAATTGTGGTTTTCGCTTGAAATATAAATGTTGTTCGATTATTCAATCATGATATTGATATAATATTCATCATGCTGAATCAGCAGACGTGGCGCCATCCATATGAAGTCGTGGAAGTATTAAGCCTCTGGTTCATGCTTATACGAATTTCGCAAAATTAATGCGAATCGGAAAATTATTAATATTAAATTGATATTCCTACTCTACAAAACTATTGATTTATGCATACGTGGTATCATAATAATATAAAAAAATCCGCAAAAAAGTTCAATTATTTCAACTTTATTACGATATTTCTTTTCAGCGGCCATTTTATTCGCATAAATTTTGCGAGATTCGTATGAGCATGAAAAAGCCTTTACTAGTGTTTGGAAAGAGGAACCCGGACCCATACGAGATATCGGTTCCGCGGTTCGGGTTCCGGTCCAAAAAGGAATTGGAAAATTTCGGTTTCCGTTCGGTATCAGGTCCAAAGGAAATGGAAAATTTCTGTTTCGATTATCAGAATATAATTTCGGTTCCGGTTCAGTTACGGTTCATTTTCGGTACGTTATATCTATAATATATATATTTATATGCAGGAAAAAGGATTCGAACAGGATCTTTAGATAACGTATACTAAAATAATGGAAGTTGTGTGATGTAGGTAGGTTATACATTAAACTGGCTACCTGAGCCACTACCAGAGCTGGCCATTAACACTATAATCACTGGTCAGTTATTGGCATTCTGTGGTGTAAGCAAAAGAATAGGTTATAACCTCTATCCTTTTTATATTAGAGATAATTTCATGAAATTCGTCTCGCCCGTATATATAAAAATGTGGGCAAAATAACGAGTGACCTTTACTGGTCTGAGGAGTGAACGGACCAATATTTCCATACTTGAAAGTCATAAAACAAAAAAGAAGTTTTTGCCCAGATCATAAGTGTGAAATATCACAGAGATAACCTAAATTAAACGAAAACACTGTTTCAATTTTTAGGGATTCCGGTTCGAATACCACTAAATAATGAAAGTTTGAATATGGGTTCGGTTTCGTTCCACAAAATAATATGGGTTCCGGTCCCTGTTTGAAACTATGATTGAAATTCAACAAAATCAAGTGGGCAGAAGTCAACAATATTTTCAGTGCCTTTTAATGGGACTCGTTTCACCATTCGCGATAGGTGCTAAGCGATACGCTACCTAGCGGTGACTCGTGAACCACTCGAAGTGGGATAACCACTGAACTCTCCCACATACAAACTTAACCTCTGTTCTGTTTATGTTCGCTTCTGATGTGTACTTCCAGCAGTTGTTCGAGAGATGTTCTGGTGAAATACATGTGAAATCTTGTCGTTTTCGTTCGACTTGTCACAATGACACAAATATCAAAAATATGAAAACACAACGAAAACGACACCACTTCGAGAAGTTCGAGCTGTTACCATGAGATAGTGCAAGTTATTTTCTATAGCGAATATCTATATCCCCTTTGGCCGCTGCAAGAAAAAACTGAAACAAATGAGCATCGGACGACTTCTTTATACTAGCGGCTAGGGGTGGACAAATTTATCGATATATCGATACTTTCACAAAAAATAAATTATCGTTAATTCCGATAAATTCTTATTAAAAGAATATTTCCAAATCGTTATCGCCCACCCCTGATTTGCTCATTCCTGTATCGATAGTTTTTCCATTTTCACGTACACAATACAAGACATTATTCGAATTTGTGTGAAGGATTGAAAAAGCTTGGATTCATTGAATACATCAGAAACCGATTAATTCTGATTAAGTGATAACCGATATTTCCAAATCATTATCGCCATCATCTTGTCACGCGTTTTGGAATACAGAAAATATAATACGGCGCCTGTCGGATATTGCACAAACCAAAACTGTCATCACATTTTAACATCCAAGAAGGGCCTATCAGTCTTCAGCAGAAGAGATTAGAATCCCTGGTCTTTAGGAAGGGTTCCATGAAAAAAAAAAGGACAAAAATAAATACTACAAAATATAATAATAATTACTTAATTTATAAATACTTATCAAGATAATCATGCAGGTTATTAATACCATATTCCACGCTTTAGTCTAGTCATGAAAAATAGAAAAAACAAATTAATAACTGATTGCAAATATCTTTATCTTACACGAATCGTTTCACAGACCGAATGAGGAGTATAACAGATCTGTTGTCAAAAATTTGAACATGATGTTTTCTTTACATCGATGTGGGTGACCAGAAGTTCATTTCGCGCAACTCTGACGGTTTGG
This sequence comes from Chrysomela aeneicollis, assembly GCA_029955515.1. NCBI lineage: Eukaryota > Metazoa > Arthropoda > Insecta > Coleoptera > Chrysomelidae > Chrysomela > Chrysomela aeneicollis. Next base: position 1,724,280 of record JARUHQ010000024.1, read on the forward strand.
GCTGCAAGCCTGACATTTTTTTGACCGCCTTCTGGATGTCGTCTATGCTGGCCGTGGAAGATGCCCTTTCGAGGTCCTCTTTCGTTTCCTCGATGAGATCAGCGGACTGGGACATCTCGCGTCTGGCAAGTAGATTCGACAGAATCCATCCACCTGTAACGAAAAGTCGACCAGTGAGAACATTATTCGTTTGACAGCTGACAAGTCTAGGTTAGTGGTTTGTTCAAGAAAATCCCAAGTGCAGAGTCTTCACGTATATTTTGAACCCCTTTTAACTTTTTTATCTATTGTTCAATTGCTTTTTTCAAAATATGATCTTATGTGATTTTTCTTGTAGATTTCATATATGTGAACAATTGAAGATCTGAAAAAAAGTTATTGGCCTTTTTCCAATATATATATTTCGTCACTTTTGGATAGTATTTATCCGATTTCAAATATACGTACATATATCATGTTATCTCGAATAGATTTATAGATATTTGACGTTGAAATTCAGATTTTATCCGGATTTTTTCAGCTAATTTGGACATAGATGATCAGGGTAGCTATGGAAATAATTGAATTATGTTGTCAAATTGATGAATGCTATATGTCAGCTATTTGTGCGGTCATCTGTCATAATGGGTTTCAGTGACAGGGAAGAATGTGATATATCAGTATATTTGGAAAATAATAAAAATGTCAAATCCGCACAACGGAAATGTAGTGTTATATATGGTCTATAGCATATGCCTCAAGATAGTTGGGTTTTTACAATGGAGAAATATGGAAAATCATGATTGAGCACAATATTTGGAAATTGTTGACAACAGATATTTTTTTATTCTTTTTATTATCAAATATCTCGAAATCTATTAGAGATAACATGATACATGTGTATATATTTGAAATTATAAAAATGTACTCTATCCAAAAGTAACAAAATATATAGGGTGTCCCATTTAAAAAAATATATTTGGTGTCCATAACTTTTTTTCAGATATTCAACTATTTTTCTGTTTATATATATGAAATCTACATAAAAAAATTACATAGGATCATTATTTGATAATTAAAATCGAACAATAAATAAAAAAGTTGAGGGGGTTCAAAATATACGTGAAGACCCTGTACAAGCTTGGGGAAAATAATAGGCGATATTACAAACGCGTAAATTTGGTTCAAACGTGCTTGTAATTGAAATATCGCAAGATATAATAAAAATAATAAATGGTCTTTATTTTACGTGTCGGAGTTTAGAAATGCTATTTCAACTCAACTCTACTCAACCATAATACAGACAAAAATATACACGGTGATGAATGGCACTGTTGAAATTTGAATAACTTTTTTCTGCTTTGAACAATTTGAATTCTGTTTACACTGTCTAACTAGCTCAGTCCTTCAGTTATAATCTCATACTTCTTCGTTACATGAGGTTTTTTCAATAAAATTGCTACAAGATGTTTCTTGAAACTGTGCAAAATTTCGGAACATCCAAAAGGAACACAAATGAAGAAAAACAGTTTTTTTTCAACTTCAACAGCATAGGCATGAAGATCTTCACCTTTGGCCATTTCCAAAATTGCTTTATCTCTTTTATTTACAGAGTGATCTCAAAAAATTAACTTTTTGGGTTTGTAGTCATAACTTTTTTTCCTCTTCAACCGATTTTCAAGATCTCATCTTCATTTTGAAGCTGAAACATTAGATGAGGTGATATAAAGATCAGAATTGACTCAAGATGAATATTAGAGATCGAGGGTTTCCTCAAAGGTGACCCAAATCTGAAACACCCTCTAAATCTCGATTGCGAGAATTAAATGAAAATCAACTTGTTTTCAGAAGGATCTTACATTCTGGTTACGTCCAGATGTTGCTTGCTATCAGTAGTCAAAAATTCTGCATGAGAAAACCAAATCGAAAATCCATGTTTTAGATAAATAATCAGCCCATGGAAAATGCATGGCCCGTAACCAACGTACCAAGAATCATAATGAATGACAGACAAGACAGGTTGAAAATTTCGTTTTCGTGAAAATAAAGATCGGGACAGAAAACATTCGTAGGAGATGACATCGAGTATTTTTCTCTCTTTTTTCAATAATACATTACTCCACTTTGAGCCTCTATGGAATTCTACTAAAGATCATAGATCTTCCCATTGTCGTTCTAGATGGAAACCAAGTAGGTTGGAGCTATAATATTGTCTGTTCACCCAAGACCCAAACGTCTGCCAAGTTGAGGTCGCTACTTTATTCGCGAAAATCACGAACCAATAGATGGCGCTGCAGAAATGTCGAAAACTTGACATGAAGGTGATAAACAAACATTTCGTTATGTTTTCAATAATAATTTGTCAACTTTTGATTCACATTTTAGGAAAGAATTAACGAATCCAAAATACTTGAAAGGGTGCTATCGTTTGGTTATTATTTATAGAACACAAAACAGGTATTTTTTATGAGGTTTATGGATTTATTATGTTTTTATAGGCTTTTCAAATCACCTCTGCAAAATCAATGGGACCACTAAGGTATTTGTATTTCAATGATTAATCTTTATATTGTTATATTTCCAGAATTCTCAATATTGGGATGAGTATCTAAAGTATATCAGAAATAAGAAGAAACCATTAAAAGAACGAGAAGCATTGTTCAAAGCTGGTCACATCATATTTTGTGGGATAGATATATGGAACACACATAAATAAACTACTGTTCTCAAACTTCAGCTCTAAGGCAGCCCTCATATGAAATTAAAATGATTGTATGGAGAAGTTAGCAGTGGAAGTGTGAATATATCTGTATGTAAAAAATAGATGATTACAGACAGAAATAAAAACAAAAAATGTATCAATTAACTTTATTTTCTGAGAAAAGTAAGTGTAGTGGTGCATCTGCTCATATTGAGATATCTTAAATAGGCAACATAAGTTATTATTTTCGAATTCACAATGTACTTATAGTCCATAATAATAAGTATTTTGTATAGATACATAGATAATATCTGGTATGTACCAAGGAAAGTTAGAGATCTTATGGTCTACCAGTCATTCAAATTCATTTCTCTCAATTGATACTCATCCAATTCATGGCTTATTCATTTTAAATAAAAATTTGATTTCATCAAGCCTACATTGTGCACTGTTTAAGTTTCCATGTGATGACTTTGAGATGTTCATTGAAGTAATTGCATTCTTTTTGAGCCTATCTCTTGGTTTAACTCTCCTTCTTGATGGTCCTGAAGTGAAATCAAGGTTTTCATCACGAACAATAAAATAGACAACACAACACCAGATATTATTTGTTTGATTCTACCTGAAAAGAGACATGCCATGCATACCTTCAATTTGGCATTCACTTCAGAAATCTACTTCTAGGAAGTGCTTATTACAAACGTAAATGTTTGTGGTAATAAGTTTTTCTATTTTCAACATGATATTCTATTTTTTACACAATCCTGAAGTGGAAATTTAGGATTTTGTGCTAAAGGAATGATGTCTGTACGGTAGGAAGAACGCTGAGGTACTGAACAAATCTTTCTCGATTTCGTCTTTACGACCATGTGAACTGGCTGCATGTTTCAATAATATCAGTAACCAGCTGATAAGCACGAAAAAAGTCCGAAAACTATTCACAATAATTCAAATTAATTGAAAATAATGCGAAAGCCTAGCAAATGCAATGCTAAATTGCTTCGTTTATCACCCTCGGAAGGCTTCGAGAATTCGACACCAGAGGCCACCCACTTCGTGATTTTCGCGAATAGAAGTCGTTCGATGCCCATTTGTTTCAGTTTTTTTCTCCGTCAGCTATCCAATTTCAGGTTGAAGTTATGTTCTTCTTTTTCTTTTCTAACTTCAGCACGTATCATATTATTACGATCTTCGTGGGTAGAAGTGAACGACGACTGGGTTTAAAATGATAACTAATTTATTTCAACGAACACAAACACTTATTACAGACTAATTTATATCAACTATTTATTTTGGAGGTTATGAACGATGTTCACACAACGCAACTTCCTGGCCCTGTATATATATCGTGGTTGAGTTGTTCTAGAACCTTCTCGAACTGTCAATTTCCTGTCATCTCTCTCAAGCTTCCAGGATATTCCATCCTTTTCTGTTCTAGATCTTTCACGAACAATCGAGAGCTATCTGGAATGTCCAATACAGGAGGATATTTTGATATCGGCGATACTTCTTCATGACTTTGCCGAATTCCATTACAATATATCTATCATAATCTGACATATTTTTACTTTTATACATATTTTTACTCAAATAGGTTCAATTCCAGTTTTTGGGACCAATAATAAATAAGGCATATTCCAAGGAAAATTGTTGGAGGTAGAAGAATCCGAAACGCTTGTTTCGTAAATATACACCCACCATTTGACAACTCTACTAAAAACACAAAATTCGTCCTTCTTTCAATTCTTTCAGCGGAAGAATTCAATATTTTTCAAATAATGTACCGTTCCTCGGAAAAACGAGACTTTGATCTGTCAACTTGACACTGTCACAAAGTTCAGCTTCCGTCATGTTCGGTTCTCGATGGGTTTGGTCATAGATCTTATTGCTTACGCTAGATCCGGTATCCAGATTATTTGTTTTGTAGGTTCGGGGGGGTTGAAAGTACTAAGCCATTTACAGTAGAACTCCAATTATCCGAATTAATGGGGACCGGGACCCATTCGGATAATCAAATATTCGGATAATCGGATTTTTTTTAAAAAAATTGCCATTGGAGAGAATAAAAGCTACGTTTTGATATTGCACTATTTTTTTATTGAATTAAATGAAAGAAACATGAAATTTTCACATATTTTAAATATTCTTTTCGAAGCCATGGTATAAAAACAATACAGTATTGTACACGCACAAACAAAAGTAAGCCGTAGCGAAAGAGTACATAGCGTCCTCGAGCAAGGTCAATAGCACACTGGCTAATCAAAACAAACAATGACAGGTGCGCCGTGACTGCAATGCGCCGGAACTTGTCTTAACTTGCCGTTGTGCCTACACACGCGGGGGGAAGTCAGTGTAGGCACAACGGCAAGTTAAGACAAGTCAAGTCAAGACTTGACGCGCATTTGTGATTCGGATAATCGGCGATTCGGATAGTCGGAGTTCGGATAATTGGAGTTCTACTGTATTGGTCGTTTTAGTTGACCAAACAAATGTGTTGTCCCACGTGACCATAGTACCTACTTTCTTGCAAACCCCTCTAGACCAAAAAAATACTACAGGATGCCGGATCTAGCGTAAGCAATAAGATCTATGGGTTTGGTACGTTTTTGAATTTTTTCAAATATATTAGTTTATTCTGCTGAAATATGTTGACTACAAGTAAATGTAAGTGTGTGTGGACTAATTTTTGTGTGCTTTCTTCAGTGGGTATGAATTATGCGTGGAGCAACGTAAGTGATTAAAATTATATTGACTTGTACATTCAATATGCCAATACATTCACTTGCCTCGCATTTGAGTTTCTCACGATGTTTTTACTTTTTCCTGATTCCCTGATCAATGATATTAAATAATTCTGTGCTTGAAACAGGATATTCGTTATTCAAAGTGTAAATGAAAACGTTAGGTTATGCCTAGTTTGACATTGAAAGTTCAAAATAGTTCACGGTTATTATGAGAAGATGTCTCTGCCTCACGGAGAAAGTGACGCCATTGTTTCCAGTAAACAAACAATATTAAACCGTCTACTAGGTGCTCATTTAGATCTACAATGATCTTCCTCTCGTGCAGTCGAAAGACAAAAAAAAAAAGAAAAAACCCTCCTCACCTCTCGGCTTGTCGCTGTCGACGAACGCCCCCGTGAAGTACTTGTTGGCCGCCCGCCGGCCCGCCCGCGGTGACGTCAGCGGCGATGCGGGCAGCGACTTGCTGCCCCGCCTGCCCATCGCCGACGCAGGCGGCCGCTCTTCCCCCTCCCCCTCCACCTGCTCGGGGGCGGCGGGCGAACCGCGCGCCATCTTGCCCGCCACCATTTGCGTGGCTACGCGCACGATCGAGCTGCCGCACAATGCTGCCTCGCCCTTGAAGCCGTCGTCCGTGCCGGCCGACTTGATCTTCATTTGGGATGTGGTTTGCGGGGGCGGCGCCGTCACGTCTGTCGAATAAGGAGAAATTGTTGTTTTTCACTTGTACAGGCTGTCCCATTTTCGATGTCCTTAATTAAACAGTGTCATCCCCAAAGTATGCACCACATGGGAAACTTATTCATTAACGACGAAAATTTTTTCTTGATCAGTTTTTGCATCCCCTAAAACTAAACATGCACCAACAAAATACAGTAAAACACACGTAATGTACGAGGAGCCTTCAAATATTTGATCTTGAGACAAGAGTAAAGTACTCTTAGTTTGAAAAATCTCGGGAAATGTTGTTTAGAAAAGTTGTTCAACATTAAAAAATACATCTAGTTTTGAAGCCATGGCCATCTAAGTGAAGTTTTATTTTTTTACAATTTTTTTTAAATATACGACGGTTTATTTTAAAAGCCTGTAATTACAAATTACACAACTATGGTGTAAACCACGGTCAATTTTTGTGGGGAGTGAAATAATTTTCAAATTTTTTGGTGCAGTTATTTTTATTTTTTGTTAACACCGAAAATTACTCAGAATTATACAGTTTTCTAACAAAAACTCAATATTCAATAATATCAAATCACAAAACATCAAAATAAAATAGGTATTTCGGAACAAACTCAACTCAAAATCAAATATTTGAAGGCTCCTCGTACATTACGTGTGTTTTACTGTATTTTGTTGGTGCATGTTTAGTTTTAGGGGATGCACAAACTTTTATCAAGAATAACTTTTCGTCGAAAAATCCTTAATAAATAAGTTTCCCAAATGGTGCATACTTTGGGGATGACAGTATATATATATATATTTAACAAAATTGCTGGTATCGGAATACATAATCCAAAACTCGTAAACCTAGCATTATGCACAGAAAGTGAATAATATAAATAAAGAATAATAATAATTATATAAACTATAAATATGTAAACAGAGAAACCTATATCAATATATCCCATGCAACAGATAATAAAATTTAATTATAAAATAATAATAACAAGGCAAAATATTATAATTGGGTGAGATCGTTATGTCTATACATGATTGTAATTCACATTTTCAAGTATATTTTCAAGTCTTTGTGAAATGTATTGAAAGTATCTATATTCCTTAATCTTGAGAGTAAATAGTTGAAAGTTTCTATACATTTTTACAATGGATTATTGAGTCCTAGTTCCGTACGAGATCTTTCCAGATACATGTTATTCTTGCTTCTTGTGTCATGCGAGTGAATTTGGTTAACATGGTCTAGATGAACGTTACATTTCTGTTGATTTCTTGTGATTTTGTATACATATTTACATTGTTCGAGAATTAGTATATTCTTAAGTTGGTCAATTTTCGTTTTGCTATAAACTTCTTCTATAGGAGTTCTATAGTGAATATTAAACATGATTTTAATAATCTTATTCTGCATGGTTTGCATTTTTTTAAAATTAGTTATGCCACATGTTCCCCAGATAGTTATCAGATACCTGAAGTGAGACAAGAAGAATGAATTGTAAGCAATCCAGGTAATCTCTGCATCTGTGCACCCATCATGGGACTCATCTTTGATTTCAAGAGTTCAATATGATTGTTCCAATTTAGTTTATCGTCTATTATCAATCCTAGGCATTTTGTACTTTCAACTCGATTAAGAAAGTTATTACCAACTGAGATATGTATATCCTGGTACTGCTTGTTTTTCTGTTTGAATACCATATAAACTGTTTTAGAAGGGTTGATTTTAAGTTTATTGTGTAGTAACCAATGGTTGTACTTTTGCAAATCATTATTAATGGAATTTTCGAGAGAATTGCTATCTCTACCAGTGTATACCAATATTGTATCATCTGCGAATGTAAAGTAGCGACCGCTATGGTTAGCAATTTTCAGACTTAAAACTTACAGGGAATACAATAAAGGTCCAAGCACCGAGCCCTGGGGAACACCACAGTTAACTGTTATAACTGAACTCTTGAAGTTGTCAATGTTAACATACTGACTTCTGTTGGAAAAGTAACTTTCGAGTAGTAAAAACATTCTTCCTCTTATTCCCATCTTGGTTAGTTTTTCTAATAATACCTTATGGTCAACAACATCAAATGACTTCCTCAAATCAACGAAGACTGTCACTACAATATTTTTTTGGTCAGGTCAAGATAAATCCATTGAAAATCTCAAGTTAAGTTACGTGATTAATTGAACACTTGTATCATTTATGTATAAAGTTGAATTAAGATAAGTGAGTTGCATGAATCCACTTCAAGTATATCCTTATATATATATTATTGTTAGAATAATTAATTCAAGTCAGGTTAATATGATTCCAGAATATTGCAGTTTTACTAACTTTGCCTTAGTAGATACCTATGTTGAGTAATCGATATAAAATACTTACAAATTACAATTTCAGACATCCCAAGAGAATCAACAACTCATATCCATTTATGCACTGATAACTTTACATTAAATGTATATGATATTTGACCTGTTGCTCTTCATTACTATCGATGAACTAAAATTATTGAGTAGCACACTATTGTGCAACTAGGATCATGAAAAACATTCCTGTACAAAACAGTATAAACTAGTTTGTTTTGAACCATGCATATATGTAAATCGACTGACGAACAGGATAAAACCACCTATTAACGATGTTCACAGACAACTGAAAGCCTCCTCAATTCGAATTCGCGCTAGAATTGTTTGACGTAGGTTCTTAACAATTATTATCTACTCGGAAATTATGATCAGAGTTTATAAATATTGATAGTGTGTGTATGTGAAATTGTCATATTTCATTACTGGGTGTCCAAATAAATACTTGGTAATTCACTTTTTGATAGGTATCCTATTTAGGCAATGCTTTGGTAGGAAATAATATTGAGTTTTGTAATGTATCAAGTAGTAATTTCTACACAGGGTGCCCGTTTTTCGAGCTTAACCATGGGGATCTAAGTTATTATAAGAGATACGAGGTCGGTTAAATTGGGACAAAGTTGAGCATTTTCATGCTGAACAATTATCTGAAAGGAAATTTTATGTTTCGTTTTTATTTTTTGAAGAGAAAACCATAAGAACTTGACGTTTTTAACTAGGACGTTATATGGGCATTTTCTTACAAGGAATCTAAATCTGTCATCGACTTTTGTTTTTCTTATGGCCGCCATATTGGATTTTTGCATTTTTGTGAAGTCTGTCAGTTTCTGAATACGATGATGTGATATATGATATTTGAATCTTACATGATGATCAAAATTGAGAGAAAATCGTTCTTACGGAGAGTGCTTTGAAAATAATGCCAGCAGTTTTGTTTAACAAAAACTATATTTTGATAGTTCAATTGAGGATAAGGAACGTTCACATTTCTGTCGAGCTTACCTCCTCAAAAGAGGTTTAAATTTAGGAACGAACTTGACAGGACAGCTAGAAGTTTTTTCGCAGCAAAAAGAAACAAAAATATCAAATGATGCTTGAATACTCGACCATTCTATTCTAGACACAATTTCACTCATTCTCCTTCCCAGCTCAGCAATATCATTGATGGGTACAATTTTAAGAAGTATTTATTAATTCCCCATAAACAATAATCCAGTAATATTTCTTATAGAAATCTGATTCTCGGAATTGTAAGTACCCATTGATTGAGTTATTCAGAACTTTGGGTGAAGAGTAAGATTGTGTTTAGAAGCGAATGGTGGAATATTCGAGCATCTTTTATGACTGTTTTGTTTTGTGAAGAAAAAACTTATAACTTTGAATATCGTTCCTAATTCAAAATAAGCTTGGTTTTTATGCAAGTAAGCTTCCAAGCTCAATTGAACGATCAGAAGTTAGTTTGTTAAACAATATTTTTGGAATTGTTTCCAAAGCACTCTTCGAGAAAACGATTTTTTGCCAATTTTGACCAGCATGAAAGATTCGAACATATCGAGTGATACGTCATAGTAATCAGAAAAAACTTTTCAAAAATGTAAAAATCCAATATGGCGTCATAAAAACGTCATAAAAACGTCTAATTTGCTTCGTTTTCGATTGAAAATATCACAACGAAAACTACAAATTTCCATTTTTTCCAATATATACGAAAAAAGGTAAATGAAATTTTCTTTCACATAATTGTTCAGCATAAAATTGCGCAACTTTGCCCCAATTTAACTGACCTCTATCTCTTATAATAACTGAGATCCCTGTGGTTAAGCTCGAAAAACGGGCACCCTGTATAAACGATAGGCTTAAGTTAAGTCATTGAATTGTCCTTGTCTTATCAAATATTTTTTTGTTCAAGAACATCATATATTTATGACACTTGACAACTTCAACAGACGTAATCTACTCATTGAATAATTCGTATTATCGAAATTCATCTGTTCATCATCAATGTTATTGTATTCATGAGACTTGAGGCTAATTAAGCGGGTGTATAAAATTTCTTTATATTGATGTAAAAATCATAACTATTGGAACTTCTCTAATGCATAACACATAACTGTTGGGTGATTTATTGGTTTCTCAATTCATAAATATAATCATGAATTGTGTCGAGTGACAAGTGACATATTAACAGCAAGAAGCTAAAAAACAAAGAACACGTTTGGGTGTATAATTAATAATAATAATAATCCTGCTTTTGAACTCATTTCAACAATAGGAAATACACGACGCTAAAATATAAAATACTAAGAAATGACAGTGACAGTTGATAGTAAATATAAAGCGCCGTTAAATTCATGATTGACGCATACGCACAATTTATTCCGACAAGTTATTCATAAAAGTTAAAGTTAGGAACTTCAAAGTTATGCTTTGTGGAATGTGCACTATGACTACTTATCCTTATGAGTTGGATAAACCATTTCATTCGCAACTACAAAGTTCAACTGTTTTGAATTTTACATTGAAGTTATTGTTTACAAAAGTAATGATGCTTATGCATCCGCCTTCAAAAAGAACAATGCAGAAATGACTTACCAGCTGTTTTTTGGAGGTACTTCTGGCAAGGAATGGGATGCTGCGAAAAATCTGCTGTTTTGTTGGTCACTTTTGCTATGATGATATTCTCTGGCAAATTGGCTGTGATAATTTTCGTTTCTGTTTCATTCAAAGCGTTTCTTGATGGATGTCTGTAGTACAACATAAAACTGTCATCTAGTTCGGTGGGTGAAAACGTGCTCGGATCCAAATCGAATCTGTAAAAAAATAACATTTAGAAACATAATAGTACATTATGATACAAGTTTTATAAGACGCTATTTTGTCGCACGCGTTCCAAGTGAACAAGTGCGACAACGTGTCTTATATAACGTGTGTCATGTGCAATTTTTTCTATTTTGAATTGATTTGAAGAAAAAAATTGATTTAATATCGATAAGTAACAGAAACATCTTCGATTGGTAACAATGATGATATTGAATTAATTAAAATCTGACGCACAATCGCGTAAAGCCCAGTTTACAGTTGAGCGATTTTGATTATTGCAATACCATCGGTGAAAAATTCAATGTTGTTATTGTTTTTATTTGTCAATTTGAATCAAATTACACTCTGAATTAAAATTTACCAATTAAAACATTGAGTTTTTCACTGATAATATCACCAAATCCAAATCGCTTCATTATACAACCAAAATAGAAAAATGCATTTTTATATGGTACTTGTAGTTTATATAATTATACATTTACTTCAATCAATAGCTTGTCAAAACATAAAGAAACTAATATGATATGTAAATCTGTAAGCTTAAAGTTTAGAAGCTTTGATTTTATTTTGATGGCATATATTTTAGGAAACAAATCACATTTCAACTATTCATTGGGAGTACTAATGATAGCAAATCGAAATATGATCGGCATGTTAATACATTAATAAATAATAATAATAATTACTCTATGATCGAGTCTCACTTTTGGGTTTGATATTCGGGATTGAAATAAATAACTATTTATGTAAGATCCTTATGCGAAGTTGGGATAGCTGAATTTTGTGAAACATTAATAGTAAGGAAATAATTATTTCACTGGTATTATCGTTGTAGAGTCTGTATCTGGTATGTTTAACTTGATATAGTAAAATTCCAAAAATATTCCTCGTCTTGTTCCAAAACTGACCTTCTGTTTCATTAAAGTAAAAATATTTATACTTATTTAACCTCTGAACTTAGATATGCAAACGCAAGATGACAATTGGATAGAGTTTATTAAAAGTTTTTATAGTTTATACACTTGTACGGTTCTTTTACAAATCTTAACATATTTTTTTTACATTCCATAGAATTTCGTACAAGCTTTGTCGATAAAAAATTGTTGTCCTTCCTCAACAATAGTTCAACAAAGTATACTTCCTCTCTTCACTTTCCATCTTTAAAACCGATTGGCTAAAATTCTCATCATATATGAAATATGATGAGAAAAACATTGTTTGTCAGACACTAATATTTTTTAGATATTAAGAAAAACATCAACATGTACTACTCTTTTCAAGTCCCACTATTGAAACTGACATAAACGATACACTAATTAATGCGTTAAGCTCTGAATAATATGTTGAAAGTTCCCACGGTCCCCGGTATATAAGGAAAATATTCGATACCGTATGAGAGACGACTAGATATTAAATTTGACTGTGAAGTCTGGCCTCTATTATTGTCACCATGCTTGCTTAGCGTTATTTGATATGAATCGTCGAGAAAAATATCCAACGTGCTTTGAACAGGCTGACGAATGAATTTGATTTTTTTACCCATTACTTATTCTCCTAGACATTTGCGTATCAACGCTGATATTCGGTGCACAACTATTGTTATTATTCACTTCGAACACAAACACACCGAACTAATTTCAGCTGTACATTAATTAGATCATCACTTACGTATGCGACAAACTCACGTGAATGATACATATAAATAGAATTATCTCGAATTGAATGACAATTCAAGAATTTGTTCTAGTACTTGAATGTGCTAAAGCAAATGTGGTATAATTAAATTTTCGTGAGGTTTGGAAGTGGAACATGATCTTTTTTATAATTACAAGATTTTATTGATATAACTTTACTTTGTGTTTCCGAAATTTGTGATGCTTGCTGTTGAACCCAAGGCGGATGTTTTCTATAATCGCATATTTACTTTCCACCGTTTTTCTTAAAAACATTTCGATGTTTTTATAACTCCATGTTATTGTAGCATTTTACCTGTGATCTTTATTATTGAAAGGACCCCACACGAAAACATTTGTGAAATTGGCTATCGGTGAAATATTATTATGTTAGAAAAGTTTACAGAATTATTATAGAAATGTGCGAGTTTGAATTATAAGCGGCCAAAGTTGTCGCCTTCAATACTCTTTGAGGAAAGAAATTTCCGAAGAACGATTTTTTTGACTATGCCCCATATAATTTTCCAATCAATACATTTTCAAGCTTACTCTCTCTTATTTCTTCTTGCTTATTCAAAATAGTTTTTTGTTTGTCAGTCCTACCTAAATACGACGTTTCAAAATCATTAAGCTCACACATTTTTCTGAAGACCCATTTCACTATAACCTAATAAAACTTCAACCAATTCGACCGAGAGAAAATTTTGCATCTTTTGGTACGGGGTCCTTTGGAACTTGTACAGAGTGTCCTAACTTTGCAGGCCAACAAGGGGAACTCGTTAACGGTTAGAGATACAGGGTCGGTTAAATTAGGAAAAAAAAATTGTATTTAAATGCGAAACAATATGCCGCAAAATAAATAGTTGGAAAGTTCTTTGGTTTTTGATATATTAACAAAAATTGATTTTTGCTTTTTATTGGCTTTATTTGAATAGATACGAAAAAGAGATGACACTTTCTCACACTGACACTTTCTCTGAATATTACAGGATATCCCTTTTCGTGAGAACCAGAGCATAGAAAAAAATGCTGTTTTTTCACTTTATGACTTGACAGTATATAATTTGTAATGCGACGTTTTGTCATTCGATGGCCGCTTTTTTTCTTGAAATCGACCTGGATTTTTCTTTTCATATTTTTGTACTCGCCTGGCGAATGATACGATGATAAAGCATGAAAACAGCTGCAAGAAAGTGTCTTCTTATTTTTCACATGTACTGAAATAAAGCCAATAAAAATAAAAATGTTTTTTTTCACATCTCAAAAATCGAATAACTTTTCAACTATTTCTTTGAGGTATATTATTGCGCACATACTCATCTTTTCCAAATTGAACCGACCCTATATTTCTCGGTAAATAATGGGTCTATAATGAAAATTATGCTAATATAAATTTTTATAATAAATCCTTCATGTACAAAATACCTTTATTCACTTCGTTTCATGGTATTTTATGAAACTGCTGATTTTTCCAACTCTATTTTGAGTAAAAATGGGTGGATTATTATATTTCATCTAGACAATTAGTATCGTATAGTACCATCAGTACCTGAATTAGTATTTTGATATATACGAAGTAGTTCATTGACATTTCATAATTTTTGATACAAATGACTTACTACTATTATACAGGCATATATTTTTATGTCGTGCCACTGTTATAGGCATCTCGAAAACGGTGAAATGATACGAATTTGGTTGAATTCGACTGAAGTTTCCCATTTTCCGTTTTCAAAATAGGAGGAATATTGAAATAATCATTTTCCTTTTCTTCGTGTTAGAAAATAGTATACGAACTCCGGCCAAAATACAGGTTCGTATTCGAAAGAATAAAGTTAAGATTGGCCCTTGAAGAACGAAACGTCGTATTGAAAAATAAATCACAGCAAGTTTGAAACAGAGAAGAAAGTTTCTTCAACACTTTTCATTACAAAAAATGGGGGCGCTGCACAAAAAAAACAGAAACCTGGACATTTCGGTTTTCCATGCATATTTTGAGTGATCTCTTACGTGATATTTTCGATTTGAAAACATCGTTTCATAGTTTACTGAAATATACAACTTTTATCTTATAACCAACTTCATATACAGGGCTATTCAAATTCGAGTCTATGCATGGGGATTTCGATAACGGTAAGAGATAGAGGGTTGGTTAAATTGGGGCAAAGTAGCATATTTCAGAGGTTAATTATATGGATAAAAAAAATCTGACCTAGCTTCTTCAGTTCTGGAGTTATACAGGAAAAATCGAAAATTTCGAAATTCTTCTTTTTCCAACATCTTTTTATTTTACGAAGATTTATTTAAAATTTTGCCACTTCACCATAGCAACTTTTTGTAGCCTTTCCAAATATCTGAATAAAAATGATATACAGGGTATCGTATAAATTGGGCCACCCTCAGCTTTTATTTTTCAAATACAAATCTGTATTTTTAATTACATTTTTTTGAATGCCAAGAGTCATGTTTCATATTGACGTAGTATTTTCATCTGAATTACAGAGTGTTTTGGAAATATTGAACTATTACCAGTAAAATTTCAACATTTATTTTAATCTTTCCTGTATTACTCCAGAACTGAAGAAGCTAGGTCAGATTTTTTCATCCATATAATTAACCTCAGAGATACGCTACTTTTCCCACTTTCAACCAACCCTCTATCTCTTACCGTTATCGAAATCCCCATGCATAGACTCGAATTTGAATAGCCCTGTATAATCATTTACCGTTTTCTATATGCCAATAGCAGTAAGACATGACAAATAATAAATATTGGAAATGTCTAATTCATCATCTGTTTGGGTGTCAATGTTTTCTATTTTTCAACCAAATATTGTCAAAACAGTTTTAGTGCAAGATTCTAAAATAACACAAAAATTTTTAAGCATTTCAGCGAATGGATAACTATTGATAGTTAACTTTTCTCTAAATGACACCATATTAGATTTTCATATTTCTGAATATAGTTCACATAAAATGAAAATGATAATTATTAAAATATCAATAACAATGTCGAATCATAAATAACAAGTACTTCCATAACTTGGTGAAAGTTTGGAAGTGATATGGCAACAGAGGTATTGTATGTGAAGAAGACATTACAAACGATAAAACTATTGTTTATATTCAATATCAACCATTTAATGTTGGGTCTATCGCTAAATTTATCAACGAGACAAAATGGAGCATATTTCAACCTGTAGATAAGGAACGAATTTTAGAATTCTGTTGGATCAGATACAAGAAAATGTTTATTTTTATCAGAATATTAAATGAATGAGAATCAAAGTTCACAAATTTAGAGATGTTCAATGGACAAAGTGTAAGTGTGTCCATTTATGTTAATTACATACGGACTTTTCTGGGACTAATATTGACAACAATGATTTATAGTATCAGCAATAATGCCAGAACTGTTACAGAATATTATTCTGAAATGTTTTCCAAAGTTATATTGCAAGTACTGGTGATGTACGTTAGCCAGCACGGACTCCAGACTTATGCCCCTTGGACTACTTTTTGTGGGGTACGATGAAAAACAAAGTTCATGAAACTGTGCCAGCCGATATTCATGACTTTCGGCAAAATATTATTGCTTCTTAGTGATAGATTTGAAAACGAGATATCAAAAAAGGTATTGCAAAACTTATACTGAGTTATGTATGATGTTGAAAAGTGGACCCTTCTAGCATATTCTCTGATAATGTATATTTTGACCTTGTGTTGTTTGTTATGATGGTTGACATTTTTCTTTACTCAATTGAAACATGCTATTTCAAGATGTAGATCTTAATTTTTTCATCGTTCAAAATAAAATCACTGTTGTTGTTGTTTTAAGTACAAAATCGAACCACTTTGTCGAAATTTCAATCAAACATTCGGGTTTGTTTTCAATACATGTCCTGTGATAAATCGCCAGAATCAGAAGAGAAGTCCAATATGGCGTCCATGAGAACAAAAAGTTTCTAGATATCTATTGTTTGTTTCCGTAAATGCTAGACAAAATACATTACTTTTGAATTTCTCGCATAAAATCTGTTTCGCCGTTGTTTCGGTTGAAAATTCACTTGTTTTACATAAAAAAAACAAATATAAATATCGCAAAATTTAGTTCGTCGACGAAATCTTTCGAGATTTGCGTGGGGCTCAAGCTCGAAATACGGGCAGCACCCTGTACATAATCTTGAAACAAATACCTACTGATTGTCTACTATACTGGCTCAATAGAAATATCCTTCGTTCGCCCTTCAAAAATATGATTGCATTTTCTCATTAAAAGCTATTGAAATGGTGATCGAGCAATAAAAAAATACATTACCTTCTAATATATCGACTGAAAATTGCCATGTTAGGAATGTAGATGAAGCACTTCGACTATTGAGTGAGCTGGAGAATTCAGTACTCTCGGTATATAATTATTCCGTTTTCTAAGATGCAATAAAAACTACTCAACCGCACAATCAAATCAAATCTCAATTACGTAATATTAGCGATTACCCCACTCAAAGAAATTTGGCAACAGAATGTTATCTAAGTATAATTTCAATATTGGCCAATATGTATGGTGTGTTGTAATTTGCATCACCCCACCCCCTGCGTTGCCAAATTAATAATTGATTTACAACATTCATTTCACGGCCAATCGAGGTGAGAGATCGTAAAAAATTTACTAACCCTGGTACTAGGCGAGTAGTGCGAAAATAGTGCCAACGGAAATAAATTATGAAGCTGCATCAATCGATAATGTTATTTGTTTCAACGATCTTCCTATCATGCAGTGCAGAGATTTTAGATGAAAAAAATTAAGCGTCTTATTTTTTCAGCAATTGTACATATTATTTTTAGTTCGTGTGTTTAGTTGAGTGCTTGATTGAATACGTTCAAGTTTATTACTAGATGTTCACTTTTTACAAAAACCAGTAACATATGGTAACATAGATATACAGTGTGTTATTTGAATGAAAATAAATTACAATTTACCACGTTCTTAAAACGGATTGGCATAAAAAAAATTCGCCTAGCCCTAGATTTCCAACACCAAACCAGTTATCCAGAAAATTTGTGATTAACTTAACTGACAAAATGAATAATAGCCATTTTGGATCCTCTGTGTTTCGATTTGTTTTTTTTGTGATATTTTTTTAATAATTTCATTATCGATTACGGAATAATGAAGAGGCTCTTAGGACAACAACAAGTTGGATTTTTATTAGTAGTATTAAAATTATTGGTATAGTAGCAGGAAAGAAAAGAATACGTTTCCTTAATTATGGTGTCAGGCAGATATGAGAAACTTGTGAAATATCTCAAATATTTTATCAAAAAAATGTACCATAAATGATCACAGGTCACACTTATTTTGAGCGTTGAAAGCTCCCAGAATACAAAACAAACCCATCAATGACAATTTTCATCCTTTTACGCATGTTTTCACTGTAAATATAATGTACAACGATAATTTATAGTTGAATGTTGGCCAAGTTTTCAATGCGTTAGTATAATTTTATTATAATTTAAAAATGTGCTTGCGTGAACACTAGGGAACTATATTATTGAAATTTTCCTAGTAAAAATGTAATTATAATATAATTGAAATTTATTATAATGAATGCTGCATGGACCCATGAAGTAAGTAAGTAAGTAAGTAAGTAAGTAAGTAAGTAAGTAAGTAAGTAAGTAAGTAAGTAAGTAAGTAAGTAAGTAAGTAAGTAAGTAAGTAAGTAAGTAAGTAAGTAAGTAAGTAAGAAGTGAGTCGGACCAAGCACTCTAGATACAAAAATAAAAATGCTTCAGAAAAATCAAATGTACTATTTTGTCATCTCAAAACGTCCGTAGAATCAAAAGAGGAAAAATATACAGGATGCTTAATTTGCAATTCATAAGTTATGGCTATTTCCGGTGGAACCCAAGGTGGATGAATTTTGAATGATAGGTATATTGCTTATAATGAGATGAGAGAAACATGTTGGTGCATAAATGTTTCGGTGTTTTATACAAGGTGTTAAAGCTATGTACCAAATTCAAGGGTGTATTCCTGGACAAATGAGTAGAAAAGTTCTTATAATGCCTGGATTTCAAGATAGAGTTTCAAAATTAAAAAAAAGTGTCAATAATATCTCAGAAGTCCTCCAGCCGACTTTTATTGTGGTATTGTTCAATCTATGATATCGTCTGTTCTATGAAAAAAATATTCACTTCATCTGTAAGCTAGGGACGCCTATAACTGTTACTAAATTATTCGAGTACGATTTCGGAGTGCTAGGCATCCTAATCAATTTTTTATTTTTTCACTCAATATTTCCTCCTATAACTTTTTTTGAGATAATATTGGTGCACCTTGTATAAGAATGTAGATGTTATACGAGTATTGTCTTATCATTTAAGTTACACTTGACCTTGTTTATTGGCTACAAAGTTTCTCGATTGAAATGTAGAACACTACAAGATTTTTCACATTAGTTTAGTGTTCAATTATGGATTTTCATCACGTATCTGCCTCATCTATTGAAAAAAAAGTTGACAAAATGCTTGCATTATTGCCCCCTACTTTGGTAATGCATGAAAAGCTATTCTTTCGAAAACTATCGGTTTATAATGGTCCATCCCAACAATATAATACAGGGTGTTATTCAAGTGGTAATTTCTCAGTGATCCTAAGACAAATAGTTTATATTAACATAGGTCTGGTAATGATTCTTTTTCAAGAAACATCAAAATTTAAATAAAAAATATATAATAAATATAAAGATGAAGGGCATCGTTTTTCAACAAGAAGACGCAAACTAATGAACACAACAAACTCGATAATCAAGATTTTTATGATAAACCGATTTTCAAAAAAAGTATGTCACTCTATAAACCAAGCGTTACCAGACCTACGTTTATATAAACTTTTCGTCTTAGAATCACCCAAGGATATATTCATCGGTAGTGAAATCAAAATTCGGCAATGATGCAGATTTGGGCAGAAATGAAAAAAAAAAAGTATTAATTTATCATGACGTGACAAGCATTGTATCCTTATGATTTCATTATGTTGATTGAAATTTGTCATTACCTTGTTATTTAATTTCTTAGCTGGAAGATGTGAAACTTGTTCGTCACTTCACACCACAAATAAACTATAATTCTTGGTAAAGCTACTTATTTGCAATGAAGTAAATAAACAGTAATAACAAAATATTGGAAACATTCAGCATAACATGACTCGTTTCGTGATGAAAATACGTACTGAATTACTATGACTAAGGGGTGTTTTCGTCGTTAGCCAAAATACCTGTAAATTGCTGGATCAGAAACAAGAGGCAAAGTTATACCATGTCGGTCGATCGAGATAATTAATTTATTAATATTTTTATAATTCATTGGTGGTGAATTTGCATACGTGTGGGGTTGAGACGGTTGAAGTTTCCAAATGAGAATTTTCAGTTTGAAAGTTTCAAAAATACAATATTAAATTCAGCCGTGAAAGTGAAACAAATGAAAATTCTATATAAAATTTCACAACATCCTTCCTCTGAATCCTCTTTCCTAAATCGTAATTTCAATTTTATAAGTTTTTTTAGCGATGGATTTGGTATAATTTTATAAGTGTAATGAGATCAGATTATGATGGTATTTTGTAGTAAAGGCATTATCTACAAATCTTCATTTCAAGAAACATAGAAGAAGAAAAGAAAATAAGTAACAAAACATTAGGATCATTAAATTTTCTTGTTAATTCGTGATCGATTTATGATCACGAAATGAGACTAAATTGATATTGAAAATGTGGAAAACCTATCAAATATGTTGCAGATACTGTTGGTAAAACCGTCTGATGTTGTGTCTAATCTTCTGAATTGTCAAATATTGAGTTTCACAAAATACAGAGTATTAGGTGTTACTAGGTAATAGTTATGAGTATTCTAAAACATCAACAATCAACACTAACAATATAATGTAACGTTGAAGAAGTACACACTATTTCATAAATTTGTTGCACAATCAATGCTAGATGCATGTTTGAAAAATTCATTATTCCTGAGCAACGTAACACCAGAAATTTAAGAGTGGGCAATGGGACGCGCAGAATACCGAATGCAGCACTCCCGCTCTTGACTTCTCATTTGAACACCAATCAATATTTTCATGATTTTTTGATCCCATCATGTAGATAAAGGATCAAGCTAGGGAGGATACTATCTCTTTTTTCGAAATTTCGAAAAGAAAAGATATAAAAATATATCTGAACATAGCAAATTTTTAGCCAATTTGGCGAATCAAAAAAAAATATTTCTACATCAAATAATCAATTTTGAGATAGCATCCTCCCTCGGTCGAACCTTCATCTTTCTACACAAAAAAAATCAGATCAAAATATGGATTAGTATCGTCACAGGAAGTCAAGAGCCGAGGCTCTACAACGTCAGAAATACGCACGATTTATCCGATGATATTTGCGCCCCCTGGTGAAACTCAACGAAGTAGATTATAAACACGATACAATCGATAGTACGGGTGATATTATGAAATTAGAATAGGAAATAGAAATTTATATGAATCAGTTTGCTAGGTTTGCTAGTAAATATGGTATATTATATGTATAAAATAATTATACATTGCGTGGAAAATAAAAATATTCTGAATTGTTCACAATGAAAAAATTCTCATACATAATGAGGAATAGGTATGTATGATATTCAAATAAGAATATTTATATATACACCCAGAAGGTATACAATATGAATGAATAGAAACCTATCGACAAAGGTCGCTTCTATTTACCGGGGATCGATTTAGGATTTATCATTGCGATGATTTGAATGTTGAACAGATCTCAATACGTAAAAGTAGAGAGGGAACAGTATAAATATGAAACCGTGTTGTATTTAACATTGTATAACTGAATGATAATTTGCAATCGGGTATTGACATTATATATACAGGATGCTACCTAATGGCATTTTAATATAGGAATTCTTAACCCTTTCATTACGGGAGCCGCAAAAACGCGCTAATTGTTGACTGACGTATAGACGGAAGACGCATATTTACAATGAGCTTGGGATAGCTTTCAATACGGGATTTGCCCGCGTGCGACCATACACACGTGTTTCCCATTCCTTTGACTTCCTCTACAGTTGATTTGGCCATACAATAGCGCGCGTTTTTGCGACAATCTGGTATAGCGCAAATGGCTGTTTAGGTTATATTCACGTAATTTCATTGTAAGTTTTGGAGGAGTTCACATATAATTTGTTTGTTTGTTAGTAATGAAATGAGTCGTAAATATCTGACTGTGGCGAATAACTAGAAAAACTGTTGAATGAAGATGACGATTATCAACATCGTCGATTTTGATTATCATTCCGTGCTTCCAGAATTATCATAAAAAGAATGAATACTGGCGTTAGAACTGTCAGCATCCGAAGAGATTCTGAATATTTTTTACCTAATAAGAGGTTATTATTTCATTCATTATTTTCTTTCATTTATTTCAGATTTGTTGGACCTCATTTCGTGTCAATAATGACATTTTTTGATCAAAATGGAATTCTCCATTCCTTATATATTTCCTTTATATAGATGAAAAATTATGAATAACAACTCCCCATCAAGTGATACCTCAATTTGACAGTCCAAAGTTTTCAAAGTGACATCCAGTAAAAGCTTTAAGCACGGAAAACGCATTCTTTCGTGTAGCCTCAAAGTCGGGAAACGCAAGAATGCGCAAGTGCCCTTGACGGGAGACACACGCGTGCGCGAGGCTTCGGGACCCCCGTTCTGAGAGACCACTAAGCGAAAACAATGCCCGTAATGAAAGGGTTAAATCTATTCAAAAAAATATATACAGTATGGTGGAAATGTATGGAATAAATTCATTATCTCTAACGCATATGAATTTTAAGGGAAATCCTGAGACAGGTCGATTTTCATTTTCAAATTGACCTCTTGATATACATACGGAGTTTGTGACGTCATCCGCGTAGTTGTGGTGACGTCATCGATTATTTTTTAAATAGGAAGACACCCTGTTCAATTTTTTTTCTGGAAGGTGTTTCCATTGTCTATCTGACCATATACGAATATTAGGAAAATAAAGTGATACAGGGTAAGAAAAAATTATTTTATATTTACAAGCTAATAATTATGCTATCAATGTACACAGTTACCTAAATAGGTCGGAGAGGGTAAATCGAATGGCCAACTAGATCTCCTGATTCAACTCCTCTCGATTTTTTCCTCAGAGGTTATTTGAAGAGAAAAGTTTATGTAAGAAGCCGGAAAGATCAGATAATTTGAAAGAACGAATACGAGTGAATATTTCACAAATATATTCAGAAACGATAGCAAAGTTCGAGAATGATTTGTTCTCTGTCTATCACATTGTATTCTTGCAGAACGTCACGAATTTGATTATTTATTGTAACGATTTCCGTTGTAAATATTAAATAAAATAATTTTTTCTCACCCTGTATTACTTTATTTTCCTAATATTAGTATACCGTCAGATAGATAATGAATATACCTTCCGAAAAAAAAATGGACGGGGTATGTTCTAATTTAAAAAAATAATCGATGACGTCACCACAACTACGCGGATGACGTCACATACTCCGTATGTATATCAAGAGATGTCAATTTGAAAATAAAAATCGACCTGTCTCGGGATTTTCCTTAAAATTCATAAACGTTAGAGATAATGAATTTATTCCATACATTTCCACCATACTGTATGTAATATCCTAAAGGTCTAAATTTTGAAGTAGAGGGTGCTGAAGAAGTGAGCAATAACGAATAGCACTCTTTCTCTATAGACTTGTCATAAAGTAAAGTAATCAATATTTTCATGACTTATTGACTTCATCAAGTAGATAGGTGATCCAGCTAATGGAAATACTATTTTATTTTCAAAAATATGAAATACAAAAGGTATACAAATATTCCTGAACATATCGAATTTGGCGAATAATAAAAAAAACACTTTTCAAATAGTATCGGACCTAGTTTGAATCCCTATCTTCCTACAGAAAAAAAATCACATCGAAATATGGACTGGTGTTTTCACAAGAAGTCCAGAGCGCGAATTGTCCGATGATATTTGCGCCCTCTGGTGATACTCCAAAATATGAAGATGAAAAAACGAGTCAGTCAACACAATATCATAGATTGGAACCATAATAAGTATTATGAAATTATTGGTGCAACTAATGATGAATTTGCGGATTTGCATAGGAAAAGCTTGAAATTTTGAAATTCAAAGGTGTAATGAGATCTAAAAACCCAAATGGAGAAGAAAATGATATTGTATTCTCATGTGGAATGTATATGATTCTGAAAATGGTACATATATTTGGACCAACGGGAGATGAATATCCAAAATACAAAATATGTAGTGAAAGCAGTCCTCAAAAATCAAAGAAATAAAAAGTAGAAGAATGAAGGCCTTAGGAAAATATAGTCATTATTCATTATTATTCGTAAATAAATAATATTCATAATAACCTGTATTTGAATGTCTTTGATAATAACCGAGAATATAACTTATCAACGTTATTGAAAGTAGCTCTCAATCTCCCAATCACTCCGTATGGCTATTTTAATGTTATACCTCGTAATTTATATGACTCTTGAAAAGCTGTTCATATAAATAGATACAGAATTATTCAAATTTTGTAAGAGTTGCGAAGCATCATGATTTTTTTCAAATCAACAAAATAAGATTTTTTCGATTTAAAGATTGATTTTTACTATTCATATTGATTTTTCATAATTTTTCAAATATGGAAATAATGCACAAATCAATTACTTATATTTTCATTATTCGATTCAAAACGTCGCAACCCTGGTTTTTCATAATGTTTATAGAATACAAATATTCATCATAGGTACCTACCTACTGGTGAATATACCGTCGATTATCAGATAAAGTGTTCGATCCTCGTTCCGCACACATGCAGGCGAATGTATCGCATCTACTCTCACTCATTGTTTGGGACTGTGTGGAGTCACAGGTTTTTTTCAAACATGCAAAATGCTTATTAAAAATAAATTGTTGAATATCCTTTGTAGCATTTAAATGACGACAAATGGTTTGAAAATATAAACAATTGAAGGGGTGTCAGTAATACATTGAACGTGTATTTTTTGAAAACTCGTTAACATGGATTTTCCAAATTGCTCGTTTCAACCATAATAATTTCCGTTTCGTGTAAACTTCGGTAATACCAGAAATGGAATATTATTGAATTCCCGAAATCTAAACAATGTCATTTTTGAAATCCAACCTAAAGAAGTCAGGAAAATATTTTCAGAATCTCAATTTTCAGAAATTGAAAATAAAATCACGAAATTCATAAGTTCATTTTTAATGGGTACCTCCTTTTGAACTTTTTGAAAAAATGATGGTAGGGGATACTGCCCAACTAGACATAGTTCCAAATAGGTATAGACGCCATTTTTCTACTTTCGTCGAATATTTCGGAGAGATTTGTTTGTTCCACGGAAGCATAGTAGTTGTCCTCTGAATGTTTACCGAGTGGCATCTGTCAGTTTTACGAAAAAATTCGATATTCAGTGAGTGATATAAGACAATGCTTGATTCTTTAAAATTTTATATCGCAACTTACGTGTTTTTTTCTTTTCAATGAACATTTGTCTGATTTTTTAATTACAATGCAATTTCCATTATATTATACCATGAAACTTTCATGATAAATCGGATAAGTATACCACAAACGTTTAGTATACACAATGTTTTATGAAGTTATACAGATTTCACATGATGGCATACCTAACCGAAGGAGAATTATCTAACCTATACGATGCCAGAATTGGACTGGAAGAAGGCATAATATGCCATCATGAGGCAGCAATGTGTTTAACTATTATTTTGTCAACATAAAAAAATGAATGGAGTTATTTAATACCAACTCATTAAATAGGTAGATACTTTATTCATACCAATAATGTATATTTTCCTCTCATTTGATATACTGATGAAAGCTCGACTACACATTATGAACACAAATACCAGTTGGCTGACTGTGTGAGGAGAGAGCCGAGCGCCGAGTGCGCGATAATGTAGTATTGTCTCATTAAATAAGTACATGTAGATATCTGCTACATGAAAAATTTTCATTCTGGAAACTTATTTCATCTATTGGCTCAATTTTGTTCGCAGCATGTATACAAAAATTTTCATAAATAAAATTTTTTCTCGATTACTGAAAATTGTCATTCCGAAAATAACAAGTTGAAATTTGCTACAGTTCTAGAAATTGATGAACATGAATTTTTCACCAATATTGTATATGGCAAGAAGCGCTATCATGTATACTTCAATTTGAAAAAAAAAATCAGTCCGATCGCTCAATTATTTCCAGAAATATAACGGTAGGAACGATAAAAAACGTGTTCTACAGAAAAATCGTACTTTTTGTGTTTTTTTCAGAATAAAAAAGTTCTTGGCCTAGAGAAAATGTCGTAAAAAGTGATTTGGTATACACAATCATCAAGTTGAAGATCCGCAGCAAGTCTGATTTGAATCTACGCCAGTTTTGTTTTCTCGAAAACTGAGAGACAGCATCCCAGTATTACTCGCATATTAGATTATCGAGCAATGCGAATAAAAACGTCAGTCGCGATATCACCCGTACTAGATGAGAAGATCGTTCGTTGAACAAGGATAACCGTTGATTTATGACGATTTGGTAACCGCCCACTGCTGTTTCCTCCAAACCCCCCCTGTCCCGGATTTGGACAAAGTGTCTGGCCTTTCCCAGCCTTAAGGAATCGTCGACTATTTATAGTTTGATTTGGGGAGAGTGGTGTATAGTGGGACATGGTATATAGTGGGACATACACCCTATGCACCATTTATTTGAGTTTAGCTGGAATATGAATACCAATTAATGATCTTCCATCGTTTTAAACTAGAGTTTGTTTCGTTACCAGATGATACCATCTCATAACAGTTAATCACCCGAGAGTGCATGCTGATAGTTACTATGTTATCCGATGAAAATTTAGTGTATCTTCCCTATTAATGTCATAAATATCTCAAAATTTGTTGTGGTTGCAGTCCATATAGTGCTCAAGGTATGTATCCATTCAAAATCGTGAGTTCCGGAATATTTTATTGTTTTTCAAATTGTTTATATTTACCAAACATATAGTGTAAAGTGGGACATAATATCGTGGTATATAATGGGACAGTCCCACTATATAGCATCTCCCTGTCCCCTCATATATCACACGGAATATATATAGAAGAAATCAAGGAATATAGAAGAAAGAAGATAAAAATAGATAAAAGTAAACAACATAGGAACAAAAAAGCTCGTCTGGATGTGAAGAAAAAAGTAGTTAGTGACTCCTTTACCAAAATTGAAAAAGATAAAGAAATACATAATATAAGCTGATGACTCATTCGATGACATATCGGATCCGGAAACAAAGAATAACTAAGAGAATTCGGTTTTAAAAGTAACAGATGTAATAGACGATTTCATTCTAGTTAAGTATGAGGCACTAGACGTGGGTCAAATCGACAACGTAGAACAAGATGAATATACGTAGCGTTAATTAATTGATAAAAACCTCAGATTCAAAGTTCACCTTAGAATATACCAAAATTTTGTTAAAACAATAATGGACATTGTTTGTAAACTTCCAGAGGCTACTTAGTGTGGAGGCACGGAAAGGGCTGTCAAATAACTCTCTTTCAAATTTGACATCACTCTATATAATGTTCGAAGGTTTCACTTTGTATTCGTAGGTATTAGTTTCAAAATGTTGCTATGGATTTTGGCAATAATTGTTTTCAATAAATATTTTCTTTCCTGTACTGTATTGCTCATATTTTTTCAATGTTCCTCCATATACCATAGGGTGGTTCATAAAGGGACAAGTGGTGTATACATCTAGGGACATGACATTTTTGTCAAGAAAAAATCAACGAACATCATAAATAACTTCAGAAATCGATGAACAATACTAACTCGAAGTTTGCCAAGTTTGAAATCTCCAGATCAAAAAATTAATTAATCAGGAGAGAAAGAAAAAAATCGTCCCTGTATACACCACTCTCCCCTATACACCGATATCACAAATGTCTAAAGAAAACGATAAATTTGAATTGAGTGGTGATAACAAGTCCGTTCAATAATTTGAATGGATAACGCCCGTACTGCAGTTCTTAACTCGTTTGAGTGATTATACGGAATTTATGATAATGCCCACCAAAGAACACTGTTGTTAACGACTTAATTCTCCTAAAGTATTCCATCACATGAGAACGCCTTTACTACCAATGAAAAGAGAAGAACAATACTCAATACCTATAATATCAATTTTCAACTGTTGTGGAAAATGTCATTACTGCAGAATACCATCGTTATATTATTATGTTTACTGTTTTCATGATATCTTTTTTGATAATACAATATTTTGTACTTAAAAATAAATAGAAATTTTTTTGGAATCATATGAGGCTTCATAAGAATTTTTTTTCTTTTGATAAACAATGTATGGCTTAAAACCCAAATTGCAATAAACAGATACGAGGTTTGTCTAATAATGTGAAACTTGCTCAAGAGCGAACTTTCTCGGGTTTTTCGACGAAATTTATAAAGAAAAGTCTTCTATTTTCCACAATATTGCATATCTGACCGTAGTTTCCGATGATTTTCCTATGAAGATTGTGAAAAATAGAGGAACAGAAACTTGAACAAAATTTACACCATTACTCATATACAATAAGTTATTCAAAATTATACAAAATCTTTACACAGAAATATTTTTCTTTCTATCTGCCACCCCAATGATATTGTTGCTACCCACCTAAGTAGATCGTCACTTTATAATTCCTTGCTTCAAATATTCAACTCTTCATTGTGAATCAGCCATTTCAAATGATTCAATCGAGGGGTTAACCACAGGGGAATTTCTCGTACACCCTGTAGGAAATTAAGGAATTTTTGGGGGAGTTCGAGGAAATGGAGGAATTTCGGGGCATTATGGGGAATTTAAGAGGATATAAAGGAATTTTGGCGCATTTCGGGGAATTTCCTAGGAAATATAGGAATTTTCTGTATATTTCTCTATTATTATTTAATCTCATTGGAAATTCCTTAAAAGATGCCTATTATTTTCCTCATTTCCTTGAAATGCCCCGAAATTCCTATTTTTCCTTCATTTCCCCGAAATTCTTCTATTTCCTCCATTTCCCCGAAATTCCTCTATTTTTTCGGAAATTCCTCGAAATTCCTCTATTTCCTCGGAAATGCCCCGAAATTCCTCTATTTTCTCGGAAATTCCCACGTTAAGCCGTTTTGACCAATAATGAATAAGTACTTACTTTCGACACAAAACCTCGAAATTGCAACAACTTTTTACTTTATTTAAGCTTCTTTAATATTAAGGATACGTTCATGGAGATGCGGTTTCGATATTCTATAATTATAACTTCAAGAATTCGATTTTTGAATAATTTCCTGAATTCTGACCTTTGGATACGGCTCTGGAAACTATGTTATGAATTAATTCAATACAGTACGCCTATGGACTTTGGTTTCGTATGAAAAATTAAGGTAATAGAATAAATCATAGATCTTATTGCTTACGCTAGGTCCGGCATCCTGTAGTAATTTTTAGGTCAAGAGGAGTCTGCAAGAAAGTAGGTACTATGGTCACGTGGGACAACATATTTGTATGGTCAACAACTAAAACGACCAATCAATGGCTTAGTACTTTCAACCCCCCCGAACCTACAAAACAAATAATCTGGATACCGGATCTAGCGAAAGCAATAAGATCTATGGAATAAATAATAAAGGAATTTAGAGGAATTTTAGGGAAATGAATGGGAATTAGAGGCATTTCGGGGAAATAAATGAGAAAAAGAGGCATTTCGAGGAATTTCGGGAAAATGTTAGGAATTGAAGGACATTTTAGGAAATAAATAGGAAATGAAGCAGAAAAAGGAATTTTTCTATTTAGGTTGTATAATGAAGTCATTGTGCAACGCAAATGCGTGTCGAAATAGCCTCTATTTCGATACGCATTTTTTATTATTCGGAGATTGGTACAATCGAACTGTCAAATGAAAGTCAGAAAAGTTAGGCCCAGTTTACTTCTGAGCGATTTGGATTTGATGATATTGGCAGTGAAAAACTCAATGTTTTAATTTCAATTCAGAGTGTAATTTGATTTAAATTGACCAATAAAAACAATAACAACATTGAATTTTTCACCGCTGGTATTGCAATAATCAAAATCGCTCAACTGTAAACTGGGCTTTATAAGCTTGTGCGTCAGATTTTAATTATTTCAATGTCATCATTGTTACCAATCGAATATGTTTCTGTTATTTATCGATATTAAATCCATTTTTTTCTTCAAATTAGTTCACTTGGAGCACTCCTTGGAGCACTCCTCGCTTCGTTCGTCGTACTCCAAACAACGCGTGCGACAAAATAGCGTCATATAAAACTTGTATCATAATATACTATTTTCGTACACTATTTCAGACTGTGGTTAACCCCTCGGAATCAATATTGCTGGTTTTAATATGTTATTGAAAGCATAAAGTCTGCTGTTTGAAAACACAATTTCAATGGGTATGAAACCGATTTCAAAGTTAAAAAATGTTACTTACGAATTGGCTCTCCGTTTTGGGACTGACATCCACTTGGGGATCCAGAATTTGGTTTTCTCGTATAAACAACACGGTAGCACCATAGTTCCTTTCGACTATTCACTTCTGAACGGAAATACAGAAAAATTGCTAACAAGCGACTGCTGCTCAGAACAAGACGTCAACTCGAATGGCGAAGTTACTTCAACGAGCCCTTTCATCGGGTATGTACTCTTGGATTTGTATACCAAAACAATTTGAATATGAATTTGATGGGATTTTAATGAAATATATTATTGTGAGTTTCAATAGGTACCATAAAAAGGATTACACTGAGAATTAAATTGAGAATTCTCAGTAACTACCTGGATGGTACAGCCTCATTTAGGATCAGGTAAAGAACCTGAGGATAATAACATGAAATTCTGTTGATTTTTAATCTTCTGGGAATAATCATTGCCCATTTGGCAACAAGTACCATGGAGGTAGAAAGAGTTACTATACCTCCCATAACAGATACCTAACATCGATTTATTATGTTGAAAATTGTTTCATTTTGTATTTTCATTTAGATTGCTTGAAAATCTGATATAAACATATCCACTAACCAACTGCATATACAGTGATGTCACACATAAAGTTCGCGACATATGGAAGTTAATATAGATATAGGTAAAGAAAATTAGACTCCGCAGTTAGTTTGTGCTTGAAAAATGAGTGAAATACAGCATCTTTCTTTTTTTCATGTACTCTAAACCTGTCAAAATTGACATTTTTTTCGAAATCCTTGGAAATTTCGAAAAATGCCAGAGATGAAAGTTGCTCACTTTCCAATTTTATACATGTGTTTCAAATTTGGACTCTCTACTACTAAGTAAAAATTTTATTTCGTCAGTACCTACTATTTTCATCCCGAGATGTTGCATTATAGTCTTGTATTGTTTAAAATCACGAAATTTTATATCATGTCTAGTACAAATCGCTAGAACGAAAGTCTTTTGAATAGTTATGAAACTGTAGATCATGGTTTAGTTTACAGAAAAGTATGATATTTCGGGTTTGTTTGTAACTGAATTATTGGTCAGAAAAATAATCAAACTGGAAAAATAGTAATTTACGTAACAAGTCCGGAAAATACTGTTTTTTTTGGATGAGTGGACAAAATTCTGCGAGTCCAAAAAAACTGTTTTCGGGCGTGTTGCGTACACAATTTTTTCGGCAACCGTGTAGAATAACAAATCAAAGAATCACATTTCTTTATTAGAACAAAATTTCGAACATTTCAATTCTTATTTATATTAATATTTATATTAAAATTAGAACAATTGTTAATATTGAAAGGATTCAATTTGTTTGAAATGCTTGGTATATTTAAGTGCCTTTTGTTGAAGTCAGAACAAGAAGGTAAAGTTTCCGTTTCACATTGATTGTTTTCATCTGATAATTTTTGAATGTTAGCTAATTTTATGTCAGATAGCTGTCAGTCGTTATTTTGCTGCTATGGTAATGATCAACTGCATTTATCAAAACCATACTACCAAGATTTTCATATTTACAATGACAACAACGATGTGATTCTTCCCGGCCTAGTCCGGGAAGTACGTACTTCCCGGTCTAGGCCGGAAAAATGCCACTTTCTCAAAAAAAAAATCGTCTGGAAAGTACGTACTTTCCGGACGGTTGCCGAAAAAATCTATTAAAAAAAGAAATACGAGTGTAATAAGAATGAAGAGAAATTCGTTTATTCGATTACTGACATATTAACGTCCATACATTGAAAATCCACATTGAAAAACCACAAGAAAAACAAATTAAGTAATCACTTAATTACATTTTTCGCGAGAAATGGTTCCGAAATCATATTGTGTGATACATTGCTGTTTTCACAATGAAAAATGGAGTCGTATATAGGGTATACTTTAGTTTCGGCCCATATAAAAATACAAAGTTGATGATGTTTCCTAAAAGACGAAACGTCGCAGAAAAATTCTGCTAATGTTATCGTGTAGTCCTTAAAAAGTGGCCATGGCGAAGTGCTATTTGTTTTACATTTCCTTCGAAAATAAAGCTAGGAGAAAATAAAAACGAAATTCTCAAATTTCCGTTTTTTCTCGGATATCTCCGAAACTACTTGGAATATTGATTTACCCATGCTGTTCATTCTTATCTTGGACACAGTGTATATCACTGAATGCCATCAACAAGAATATTATTCATTTGAGAATTTCAACACTCAAAAAGAAACCTTCTTTACGGAATTTACATCATTTTAGGATAGATAAGTGTTTGTTTAGGAACATGCTTTCCCATTTTCGATGTCCTTACGGGATATCTAGCTTATTTTCAAAGACAGAGATTTACGGTTTTTGAGAACATTGATAACTTTTTTGTGAAACTCAAGATACCGCAAACAAAAATTGAAAATATTGCATTTTGGGACCCCCCTGTATCTCAGCTATATTTCAACTTATGGGAAAATAAAAACTGCTGTTCATACATATTTCTACGTAGAATCTAGTGGCGTAGTCAGATTTTTGGAATGAGCTATCATCATTTAGATATAACCCAAAGTTGTGTTTTTTTTTTAAATGGATCACTTAGTATATTTTTCAGTATATGAAACATAAATGCTTTATACATTTCAGAAATATATTATAATCATAAGATTTTTTGAGTATTAGCAATGTAGTTAGATAATTTTCAGTTTTTATAGCTAGTCAAGAAAAATATTACTGTCAAAATATATACTTTAGTGAGTTTAGCACAATAATCTAATACCACTCTCATTTATATGGGGTAGAACAAAAATGATTCATTTAAAATTATTACTTAATATAATAAGCTTAACTATTTTACAAATCAATAAATTTCTCAATTGAGGAATTCTCTCATAAGCCAAACATAAGTGAAATGAATAATTAATTAGACTTCGATGGGTCAATGGTCAAAGGAAATAAATGTTATTGAGGCCGCTTACTATGCACCTCATAGAATAAATACACAAAACAAAGAAACATGATGGTCAATAACCTCAATTGATATTGGTTATGTGGTTTACTTATTTGAAATCTGTCAAGAAATATCACTTCAAAATTGCATCTATTATTATCATGTGTCGCAGGTTAATATTATGTTATTATAGGTACGAAAAATACGAAAAATACGAAAAAATATTCAAGTAGTCAATGATTAATTCTGATGCTTAGCAAGAAATGAGTTCAGATATATTTTACCAAATGAACATGTCCAAGTCATGAAGAGACAGATTCAAACTTTATGACAAATTATGCCCTTATATTAACCATTTCATATAAACTCATATCATAATTTTGTGCGTACAGTCTACATCGCAAGATAAAAATTATGAAGTACATGTCCGCCACATACAACTTGAAACCACCAGTACCAACACAGGAACTTTTCTACACAAATCAAAATAAATTCAAGTAAGCAGAAGTCATACAATCAGCACATCAAATATAAAATTGACACCCAAATAATTGAATTATTGATATTCAGTGAAAGAAAGATCAATGTCGTTCATCAGTTCAAATTTGGAATACCTAGTACTTTTATAGGTGGCAGATGGATTCGCATGTAAAACAAAAAAAAAAAACTTTTTCAACGAACGAAGGAAACAAGAATACAAGAAATGGTTTATAAGAAACTTGCAGAACCGATAATTCTAAAGGATTGCGGAAATAAACCCTGAGGCTCATGGTTAAATGCCAAGGTTTCGCAATGTGCATTGTTCAGAGACTAAATTACCAACTTATCCGACCTACGATAGAATGAAATGTAGAATCATGCTTGACACTGAACGGAAATAGTATATTATGATACAAGTTTTATAAGACGCTATTTTGTCGCACGCGTTGTTTGGAGTACGACGAGCGAAGCGAGGAATGCTCCAAGTGAACAAGTGCGACAAAGTGTCTTATAAAACGTGTGTCATATGCAATTTTTTGTATTTTGAATTGATTTTAAGAAAAAAATGGATTTAATATCGATAAATAACAAAAACATCTTCGATTGGTAACAATGATGACATTGAAATAATTAAAATCTGACGCACAAGCGTACAGCCCAGTTTCCAGTTGAGCGATTTCGATTATTGCAATACCAGCGGTGAAAAATTCAATTCAAAAATTGTTTTATTGGTCAATTTAAATGAAATCACACTCTGAATTGAAATTTACCAATTAAAACATTGAGTTTTTCACTGCTAAATATCACAAAATCCAAATCGCTCAGAAGTAAACTGGGCTTAACTCTTCTGACTTTCATTTGACATTTCGATTGTACCAATCTCTGAATAATAAAAAATGCGTATCGAAATAGAGGCTATTTCGACACGCATTTTCGTTGCACAATGACTTCATTATACAACCAAAATAGAAAAATGTTTTTTCATAGTATGTTTTCAAGATTTTTAAACTAGGATAGGTACATACTTAATATATATGATTGAGTTGGTTTAGTGCTAGATTTTGGGTCAACTAGCAGTCAGTATATACAATCAAGATAGAATATCTACAGTCACTCGGTAAAAAAATAGACAAGCTGGTCAATATATATAGGGTATAGCATTTTTACCTAAACCTACCCTTTCATTTTATTCATTGAGAAAAATTATATGAAATCATGTCATAAGATATATTGAATCATTGAGTAACGAAGATTTATTTACCGAAAAGTTTTCAACTCGAAATACAAAAAACGAAAAATAAAAAATTTCAACATATAGCGAGTAATAATTTCTACTTGAAGGGTTCATAATTGTATCCACTCATTTTCCACGAAAGTATTCTTTTCTTCAGATATGTGACTTATATTTTTGTATTATTATCTTATATCAATCGGCACGAGAATTCTATTTTCATTTCTAATTTATAGATTCTACAGTCCACAAAATTTCGTTTCTTCCGATTCCCTCAACGAATATTCATATTCTTGTCAGGCCCGTGGACGAGGATTTTTTATTTCACATATTCTCAGTAACACTCACCTGTTAAGTTGCCAAGCGAACCAATAGCACTATAAATTTCTAAATTGATTTGGGTAACCTTTGTTGAATTTGATACCGATGGATATAATAAACCAGATTGGCTTTCATTTCCAAATGATTCAATTTCGGAATTATTATTCAACGAAACATTTTTTCAATCTCTACACCAAATAATAATTCAGGGTCAAAGACAGCATTTCATGGCATTCGTAACTCAATAATTGGCAAGTTCTCTGGCGATTGTTTCGTGGTATAAGGTATAAATTAGTTTTGACTATCATTCGCATTTGCACGGTTTGGAACTTGAATACATATTTGGTAAGGTAAAATGCATGGTTGATGTTGAAATTGTAATAGAAAAACTTTGGTTCACACCTTGTGTACCCTTCAAAAGATCGTATTGAATTACTTATTTCAGCATTCTTGCAGCAACAGTCTTCAGCAAGGATAATAATTTGCCCACCATAGATGAAAAGTAATTATTCAGGTATAATAAAAATAAAATTTGTCAGAGAACAGGGTCATGTGGTAGGTACTCTCCACGTAACACTCAAAAATACCGAAGTCATTTCATATATTCCCCGAAGTTTCCTATTGTTCAATGCTACACTCAATACACACTAAATTTATGCGGAAATTTAAATGACAAAATGAAATAATTATGATTTTCTTCAACCGACTCAAAAGTCGTCCATTTTTGTTCTGAGCTTAGCTCTAGAAGTTGACGTTTCTCATACTAACACAATCAAATGATTAATATTTTATTACGCTCAACAAGAAACTCTGTGTGATACATGTGATATTTAATCAATTTGTCAATATTGATATTGAAACTACAATTGACCCTTCCCAGAATAGAAAGTTATCATAGCGGATTTTGATTCAGATGATGACAGATTTAGGGAAAAATCTAGGGGAAAATTTGACACTTGGCAGTTGAAAAAATAAGTGTTCCATGTCAAAATTGAATTAAAATGTGAACAAATCCAATTTCCAGAACAATATCCTTTTTCTTCGTGCCTTTTAATTCTAAGAAATATCTATAGCGATATTCTGGAATTTGGATCTGTTTCCATTTCAATTCAATTTTGACATGGAACACTTATTTTGTCAACTGTCAAATTTTTCCCTAAATCTGTCAAATGTCAAAATCCGCCATGATAACTTTCTATTCTGGGAAGGGTCAATTGAAGAATAAACCTGTCAACAGCTAGAGATATTATAAATGATGTTCTGTTTATTATATGAGTAAGCTACGCCAATGTACGGGAGTTCCTTGGGAAGTCCGGGAATTCTTTGGGTAGTCCGGGTAGTCTTTGGGAATTCCTAGGAAGTCTCGGGAAGTCCGGGAATTCCTAAAGAAGTCCGAGAATTCTTCGAAAAGTCCGGGAATTCTACAGGAAGTCCGATCATTCCGTTCGCATTCTGTCATTTTTTGAGTTAATTTGGTCATTGGATTTTTTTTATACCAAGTAACATTCTTAAAAATTGTTTTTTTTTTCAATAAACACTAAGAAATACGGAGAAGTTCAAACCGAGACAAAATTGTTGAATTTCATGCTCATTATTATAAGTAGTGGTAGAAAATCCACAATATCATTTATGATTTTCAAAATATTTTGAGATACCAAAATTTGTTTAATAATTTTTTTTCTTGTTTTATTACTGGATGTATACCAAAGCTGAAAGCACTAAATCATATTTTATTTTATATTCTATTCTAGGGTCAGCGAAAAGTATTGAAAAAGATCTCGAGAAAAATGCATCTCCCATTTAAAAAAAAGTTGATGGCCGCGAAAAGTCGAAACCTCGGATTCAAAAACGAAGTTTTGGTGAATATACTATAAAATTATAATTACATCCTCTATCTCAAGTCTGAATCACTTATTTCGCTGAGACTTAAATTTCCAAATCCCGTTACTTCCAAAACTTGCTTCACTTTGTCTTATTTTCAAAGTCTTTTTAATTTGTTTAAAGAATTCTGCACCATTACTATCATCCACTTGGACCCATAACTCGTCTCTGTATCTCATTACAACCGAGATGACATAAAAAAATCGTTAAAATAATAGAATCCAATGACAAAAATGAGATTATTGAAGTAAACTTACCAAAATGTACCAAAATGCTCCGTTTAGCCGCTTAAATTGAATATATTTTTTTAATATTTTCGAATATTTCGATATCACCTATAAATATCGAGCATGCAGATGCAAAACATATGTAATTTCGATTGACATACAGGATGTTACATATTTAGAGTACTGTTGTTCGAAAAATCGATAAAACATTTTCGTATGCCACTGTCCAGATTGCAATGCTGTTTTATATTCTCTCATTCAATACCTAAATTCCAGTATTTTTGATGGTTTGTCTTCATATCAATTATGTAATCAGAATAGAGAAAGAAATTGATAATCTCAACAATCAACCGGAAATATTGGAGAACCCTCAAAAATTTAATAAAAAGATATCGCTTGTGTGTAGAAGTAAATGGGGGCCATTTTGAACACTTACTATGAATTTTGGTTAATAAATAAATAAAACAAATACAACATATTGTTTCATTATCCATGGCTACTTTGATATAAGCCAATCGCAGCATTGTCGTTTGGCGTTTTACAGCTGCCTTAGATCTGTACGAAAAATCTATATCTTCCGAAAACCGATAAAGATAACCTCAATAAGGTATATATATTTGAAATCAGAAAAAAGAGTTCTACCGATTGGGATAATATAATATAGGGTGTCTCATTGAAAAAATACTAGTTGTTGTAAAATTTTTAGGTTAATGATGCTTTTTGGCATTTCCTAGTACGGAATTCTGAATGCCCATAAAAAATGCTACATATTTGTCCATTTGAACGTTTTTGTAGGACCAATATTAACTGAGATAGCTATTGAGTAAAATATAAACAATCACCCTGTACATCAATGTTGTGTCTGGTAATTTCGAGTTATTGACGTCAGCAATTTATTAGACACACCTCCATATGACGTCTAACATTCTCGAAACAAAAACAATAGGAGATTGAAATCATATTTCACAATTGTTGTTATTTTGTTTAACGATACAGGCTCGGATTTCACCACTTTTCCGGTGCTCTGCTAGGTTGAATTCATCAGTGGCCTTATATAGAAGTACATTGTGATGAAATAGTATATTATGATACAAGTTTTATAAGACGCTATTTTGTCGCACGCGTTGTTTGGAGTACGACGAGCGAAGCGAGGAATGCTCCAAGTGAACAAGTGCGACAAAGTGTCTTATAAAACGTGTGTCATATGCAATTTTTTCTTATTTGAATTGATTTGAAGAAAAAAATGGATTCAATATCTATAATAACAGAAACATCTTCGATTGGTAACAATGATGACATTGAAATAATCAAAATCTGACGCACAAGCGTAAAGTCCAGTTTACAGTTGAGCGATTTTGATTATTGCAATACCAGCGGTGAAAAAGTCGATGTTTTTATTGTTTTTATTTGTCAATTTAAATCAAATTACACTGAATTCAAATTTACCAATTGAAACATTGAGTTTTTCACTGCTAATATCACCAAATCCAAATAGCTCAGAAGTAAACTGGGCCTACTCTTCGATTGTACCAATCTCCGAATAATAAAAAATGCGTATCGAAATAGAGGCTATTTCGACACGCTTTTGCGTTGCACAATGACTTCATTATACAACCAAAATAGAAGAATATATTTTAATGATTTTATATTGTATATACCGGAGATTATTTTTTTGCTATGATTTTCAACAAATCAGAACGACCAATTGAGTCAAGTTGTATTATTTCGACAATATATATCCTTACTTAACAACCAATCAGTGGATTTCAAATTTTGAAATTTAGCCAATAGAATCGGAATTACAGTGAAAATTTCATAAATTTATTTTCAACCAATTAGAAGGCTCCTTTTTGTATTCGTTGCTTATAGCAACGGGCGATTACCGCGATTATTTCATTCATGCTAAAATACACGTTTTTGATTGGTTGAAATGCGATTGAAATGATTGTGTTGATAAGCAATAACACCATGTTTTCGATTTTCTATTTCGGCTCCTGATTGGCTATTTGATACTTACATGCTGTTTTCGTTTCTGTATTTCGCTTTCTGATTCGTAGGCAGTAGGATAGTTTAATTAAACAACGACTTACTATTTGCAATATGTCATAGTATTTTCCGATTCCCTGGTAAATAAATGAATGCCACTACACCAAATTTTCGTCTGAACCATGATAAACACACAC
Source organism: Chrysomela aeneicollis (assembly GCA_029955515.1). Taxonomy (NCBI): domain Eukaryota; kingdom Metazoa; phylum Arthropoda; class Insecta; order Coleoptera; family Chrysomelidae; genus Chrysomela; species Chrysomela aeneicollis. Next base: position 1,764,119 of record JARUHQ010000024.1, read on the forward strand.
TATTAATATGTATCCACTTCATTTTCCACAAATTATGGATAATTTCAGCAAGAATTAATCTAATGTAACCAAACCACACAAATTGTGACAACAATAATAATGAATTTAGCTCTTTAGTACCTAGTGCATAGGTTATCTTGCCTACATCATACAATGGCATACATGTATTATTGGTTGCATAACGAATCTTTTTGTGTCGAACTACAATGCATAATCAATCCTGAAATTTTAGTAATAAACCTCAGTTACTATCTACAGTATCTACGCAGAATAGGTCGTATAGGGTTCATCTTCTCATCATATTAACAGCAACTCCAATCTATGAAATTTTCTCACCGAATCTCCCACACAGCAGAATTACTTCCCTATATATAAATTTTTTCTCGGTGTCACTCATGTTTTTTTTGATAGAGAATATCCCGAGTCGAAGACGAGGTAAATTTTCTATCAACAACATTCTTGAAAAAATTATCGTTAATAATTCTACTGGAGATTACAAGTGAAAAGAGTATCCCTAATTTTTCTCTTTACTGTTCACGTTGTTAGTTTTTGATTTTGATTTCTGTAAATTACTTCAAATTAAAACAGTGACACGTTTTTTCTTTATTTCAAATCGATATATTGTCGTCCTAGATATAATTCGTGGTATGATTAATAACCTATAATTTTTTGGAATATCAATTCATTGGCAATCCATATGCAAGAAAATACAACTCGTCCTGCGGACTCCTTGTATTTTCAGCTCTGGGATTGCCTAAGGCATTTTTCTTGCGAGAAACTCTATTTTCTTGAACCATTTGTGACGTCACACTTGAAACTGGTTCAAAAAGTTTTGAAAGCGTCTCCTCAACCGTTTCAATCATGTTTCAATATGGCGAACTGTCATTAATTTCCTGAGGTTAAATAAATTTGACACGTGACGTTATGAAACGTTACATTTTTTCGGCTCATGAAATGATGACGTGGAGGTTCAAACTGTTTTAAATTGGTCATCGAAACTGTGCGCAAAAAAAATGCTTCTATTCAAAAAAAGGAATGGTACGGAGTGAGATTCGGATTTGAAGTCACAGAAAGTAAGCGAGCATTACAAGAATTCTACACTGTTCCGCAGACGTATCCATTGCAGCTGCTATTTCCCTCCAAGCATCTGCTTTCAAAGTTCCTTTTGTTGAGGATCCCACAAGAGAACTTTGGTGCGATAGGTTACAATTAATTTTGCCTCAAGATAAAATATCGGATTTTCAACTATTTGAAATCTTAATTCTTAATTCCTATGATATGATAGATTCATGACATGGCGCCATGAAATGCTTGAATGCTAGAGATATCAAAGTAAATATCATAAACTTGTTGCAAACATAAATTTGAATTTGAATATATCTTTTTGGTTCATAACGTATTATAACTGTGGGATAGTCATAAATTTTCAAGTAGCACCAATAGCCAACGGGTTCAAATCGCGACTTCTCGAGCCGCCAGCCCGGGTTCGATCCTTGGGCAGGGCCACGACCTTCTTTATGAACAGGCCGGGAAGTGATTGACCTGGCAACGTAGCAGCAGGCTGACCGCGAACGCAGATGCAAGCAGATGTATCATTCAGTATATGCATATTCGCGTAGGGATGTTTGTTTACCTCGTGTTTATCGGTCGAATAATTGATATAATCGTCTGAAATTCGGTTCAATATTGATGGATATTAATGGTATTGTATAGAAGGAAGTGTTGATATAATAATCCGTGCAGAAATTACCGTAAAACTAGTGTTTTGTTTCAATTGTGAGCGAGGTTGATGAGTGTTTGTTCATAGTGAGGTTAAGTAGTGAAATAAAATGCCTAGGAAATGTTGCGTTCCTGAATGTAAGACAAATTACGATTCTACTCTGAAAAGGGAGGAAGCGAAGAGTACTTCATCCTTTCCTAAAAATGAATATTTAAGGAAAAAATGGTTGAAAGCCATTCCTAGAAAAGATTGGCAACCGACCAAATATTCTGTAGTATGTAGCGTACATTTCGAACAGGGTGATATTATAAAATTTGTAAAAACTGTTTCTCCAGAAGGTACCTTGAATGACACTCCTTGTGTACCGACCTTGAAAGAAAATGATGTCCCTTCAATTTTTCCAAATTTGCCACATTATTTATCAACAACAAAATCCGTTCATCGTAAAAATCCGGAATGCAGACGACAAAATCAAATCCATGAGAATGAATTATTAGTGCGAAATTTTGAAACATCTGACATGATCGATAGTATTGATGATTTATTGAACAGTTATTCCGTAAAGTTGACAATATCTGATTCCTGGAACATTAAAATAATCGGTACAAAGATTGTATTCCTCACATTGAATTCTGAAAATGATCATTTGAAAATTGAAAATCAACTCATCATAGATAATGACCTCAATATCAAGATTTTTGTAGAGGGCAATGAACTCAGTTTCATAGAATTGAATTGGATTTTGAGTTTTGATATGAAAATTAACAGGTGGTCTCAGTTGCAAAATTTGTTAGATAGGTTTAAGTACGGTTATATCAGATCAGAAATGAATTTAGTACAAGAAAACCTCAAACGCGCTTTGGAATATCTGAAGAATGCTTTACAAATTAGTGAAACTGAAGAAGGATTCTTGTATTCTAAGCAACTTGATTTTATTGTTGATCAAATAATACAAATGACTAGATCAAAGAGAAAATATTCAGCATCCACAATTATCACGGCGTTTATGATTAATATTCAATCACCAGCTACTTATGATTTGATTCGAAATTTTTTATTATTGCCTACTAAGAGATATCTTCGGAACCTTTCATCAAGTTTGGATGTCTCTCCAAATAAGGATGAAAATAATGAACATTATTTGTCCAATATATCTTCCTCACTCTCTACCAATGAGAAGGTTGTAGTGCTCCTTATAGACGAAATATATATCAATTCAAGATTAGACTATCGTGCGAAAACTATTGTTGGGACAGCATCAAACAAGAAAGAAGTGGAATTTGCAAAAACGGTTTTGGCATTCATGATTTGTTCTGCATTCGGAAATTTCTGTGAAATTGTCCAATTATTACCAGTTTTGAATATAACAGGAAATGAGATGGCCCCTATAACAAAATCTGTGATAAATATTATATGATTCCAATGACGGTCGTCGCTGTGTGCACGGGCGAACGTGTGCCACGGTAGGACCGGACTACCGCTACAGCACTTTGCGGTGTTGCCTTTTCTTGTTCCAGGCCTGTTTAGAGAGGGCCGTGGCAGGGCATTTTTTCTATCTATGTCATTTTTTCTTCTTTTCTGTTAGATGTGTGAATTATTTGATTATACAGAGGTGTGCACAAAAATCAGCCAGATAGAGATCGAAATTTGGTGGGTAGCAACTATATGATATTGTTCATTTTTTGAAGAGAAAAATTGTATTCCATCACTTCCGGTCTAAGTGACCCCAACTTTTGATTTTCAAATGGAACCCCCTGTATAATTTTCCATTTTTAGATTCAGGGTATCATTTTACATACACCAGTAGTTTTTCCGGATCAGAATGTCAAAAAAAAATCCTCAATATGTTTTAATGTTTGAACAGTGTGCCCATTAATTGGTAATAGTAATCAAGATCGAGGTAGCCTTGTAAATCAATTTCAATGTGACAGTAACATCCAATAAGGTGTCAGCAATGCATTGCACAAAATGGGGGTCAATTTGAGTATTTGTTGTAATTAATTTTTATCGCCCCTGAAAAGGCTACTGAAAATAATAAAGATTGATATGGAGTTCATTTTGTTGTTCTTTCTGTTTCACAAAAAATGACCCGGAAAAACTACAGGTGTATGTAAAATGATACCCTGAATCTGAAAATGGAAAAATACACAAGGTGTTCCATTTGAAAATCAAAAGTTGGGGTCACTTCCGGTTAGACCGGAAGTGATGGAATACAAGTTTTCTCTTCAAAAAATGAACAATATCATATAGTTGCTACCCACCAAATTTCAAATTTCGATCTCGAATGATTCAGAAGTTACAGCTCTGGCCGTTTTTTGTGCACACCTCTGTATTTAAATATAATGGTGAATAATAAATGCAATTAATGATTTAGATGACGAATATTATTATTAATTGATTTGAAACTATGTTTGTATAAAAAATATTGTGTGTACACACATAAAAACAAATTCTCAAATGAAAACGATATATTTGTTGAACGTCCAATTCTTGTTTTGAAAAAGCGCATTCTTCTTCTGAAATAATTTATTTGAAATGAGTTTATTGAATATGTCAATTGTAGAAAATTATTTCACTGGAATATTCATTTGGTATAACAAAATGTTCTCAATTCAAGAAATTCAAAGTATCCAGAAAAAATAATTAAGTTCTTGAAAAATATATCACGGAATGTCTTCTTTCAAAATAACATTCAACATTTAATCTCTGAATAAGTAAATCTCTGAGAAAGTTCCTTTGGATTGTCCATAACATTTTTTTGAATATAATTGCGATCCCTTCGAGCCGAGAATGTTGCCAAACGGTGTGTGTTGTTTCGGTGCTCTTTTCGTGCATCCATCATTGTTCAACCAGTTCAACCTATTTTATTGGCATAGAAATATTGGCTTACCATTGGAAGAAAAACCGAGGTCTTATAGGAGATATCTGAGAATATAATTACCACTTTTAGAGGTAAGTTACATGCCTATATCTTATCGACGTTCATTATTGGGTATAGGTATTATTATGTATCCAATCAATTAACGTAGCTATATCATCTCGAAAACTGAAAATTCGTGAAAAACTTGAATAACCAGGACCGGCATAGTGAGTGAAAATTGGGGTTAGGTACCTATGTACGGATGAACGTTTAAATTTGTCCAAACACTGGTTGAACAGTGGAAAAGATCTTCTTGAACTTGTAGACATCTTAGGTATTTTGATATTGCATATTATACCTAACATATTTTTACATTTTTTTTACCTAATTTCAATCCAAGGAAAACGAATTCAGTAGTAAGAATGTGAACCCAGATTTGAAGAAATATAATAACCATACATTGTGCTGAGTCAGATTATCTCTCACATTGTACCTACATGGAGTTGTGAATTATATATTTTATATTTTTCAGTAGTTTGAAACCAGAGGAATACAACTTTATTGCGAGGTAAACTGGTGGACAAGTTCAGAAATAATCTCTACGAATAGGGGAAAAGGTTGTCAAGAAGAAGGTCTGCAAGTGATGATGTGATTGATGAGAGCCCCAATAAGAGAACGGAAGTTGAGGATGATTCTCATTTCAAGAAATCGATATAATTCCTCTAATTTGATAAAATTCTTGATACAAAACAATCTACAGCTAAAACTGAAAATCTGATTCTTTTTGTTCAAGAAAAATGCGAGTCATTGAGAGATTATGATTGTCTTGATTTGAATATATTGTGTTATCAATCTGAAATATTGTATTATTCTCACGAAGAACTCCATTCATTTACGATTCAAGAAATCTATAACATTGGTATGAGTGTATTTAGTTGGAAACACAATAGTCTTGAATTGAGCAGACATTTATTCCAGTATATATAAACAAGCCATACTCTTGAATCAAAGCATATCAAATCAAATCAAGTAATTCTTTTTATGTGTGTATTTCGAGCGCAAAGTGTCGCTCTCGATAACTGTCTTTATCGAGCGGCAATCCATTACT